>OY992538.1:29697988-30047665 GCA_963921195.1 Pegoplata infirma | reverse complement strand
TTTCGGTTTTATGACCTACAAATATAGATTTATAGCAAAATAAGCGAAAATATTTACTTTCGTAAAAATTTGTAAAAATATGCATTTTCATTTAAATATGCAAAAATATGCATTTTTGTTAAAATATGCATTTGAAGCAAAATATGCAAAAATATTCACTAACGAATCGATGAAATTTTCAAGCAAATTCATTTATTCGAAAATATATTTGGTTTATGCTTTTCTGAGACCTTGCTTATGACCGATGAAATATGTGCTTAATTTTATATTTTTTATACATTAAAATTATGAAATTTTTTGTCTGAGAGGTACTGACAGTTTTTGCTGGGATATCAATCAATTATTGTCAATAGTGGCATTGTGTTACATGCCATTGGTTCTGTTGCTGGTGGTGATGATGATGATGATGATACCTTCATCTGTTAAACAATTCAATTCAATCTTCTGTATCAGCTGTCAATTGACATTTTGTTATTTGTTATTGTTTTCAAAATTATTACAATTTCTTTGTAATTCAATCTGGTGTTGAAGTGTCATAATAATTAGAGTGTATCGTTTGCTTTTATGAGAGAATTGTATGTTGAATGCTTTTGTGTTGTTATTTATTGTATGTCATATTTTATTATTTGTAGGTGTCGTCGTTGACAATTGTTAACGAACTGGTTAACAAAAAAAGGCCAAAACACCAAGATTTATATTAAAAAACACCAAGATAATTTGGAGGATATTGGAAACATATGTGCAACAATTGCAATTTTTTACTTACTTGTCCCCAGATGTACACAGAAAACAAATATTTGCCAATGACCGATATTCATAGTATATATATATTTTTTGAACTTTTTCATAGTATAATGACCTCGAGCCAGAATAAACATCCTCAAAATATTTTTCATAGTATTTATGAAAAATGTTAAATAGTTCTTGAATTTCACATATTATGATTTATTCATAAACACTATAAAAAAGTTTATAAATATTATGAAAAAGTTAATAAATGTTATGAATTTGTTCATAAATACTATGAAAGTCGTTCATTGGAATTTTTTTTTTGTGTGTAAAGATCGAGGCTATTTAATCTTTTCCAGTACTTTTTTTTGAAAATTTAGTCCGTTTTGCTCCATCTACAATTCGAGTAAAAAAATTATTTACACCTTTCTTTTTTAAAATTTTGACTGAAGAAAATATCAGTCACAGAAAGAAGTCCGAACGAAAAAAATATTGAGTGAAAAAAATTTTGGGTGATAAGAAAATATTAAAATTCTTTAAATTTTTTTACGCAACATATTTTTTTAATTTTTCACTCAATATTTTTTTTTTCACTCAATATTTTCTTTTCACTCCATTTTTTTTTTATTCTGACGTCTAATGTGACTATTATTTTCCACTCAAACTTTTTGAGAAATTTTTTTAATTTTTTTAATTAAATTTTCAATTTTTTTTTTACTTCGAATTAAAAAAAAATATCAATTCACCGTTATCGGACAAGCAAAACAGGGATACTTTTTTTTTGCAAAAAAGTGAAGCCAGAGCTATAAAATCATAAAATTAAGTAGTTTTAGTTTTTCAATTAAAAAATCTTAAAATTTCTTAACGAAAAATATCTGAGAATCTCAGACTTTTTTTCCTATAAAAAAATTTCTGGATTCTAAGAATTTTTTTCCACAGAAAAAGTCTTAGATTCACAAACACCTTACTATAGAAAAAGTTTCATAATCTAAAGCATTTTCGAGATATTTTTCCTACAGAAAATGTTTTAGATTCTTAGATTATATAAAAAGTTTTAGATTCTAAGAACTTTTTTCCAAATACAAAAAGTCTCATATACTGAGAACTTTCTTCAATAAAAAAATTCTCAGATTCTGAGAACTTTTTCCTATAGAAAAAGTCTCAGACTCTTAGACTTTCTTTTAATAGAAAAGGTCTTAGCTTTTGAAACTTTTTTCTTTTCGAAAAAGTCTCAAATTCTGAGACCTTTTCCTATAAAAAAGTCCCAAGTTCAGAGATCTCAGAATCTGAGACCTTTTTCTATGAAAAAATCTTAGATTCTGAGCCATTTTTCCTATAGAAAAAGTCTCAGATTCTGAGACATTTTTCCTATAATAAAAGTCTCAAATTCTGATCCATTTTTGTTATAGAAAAAGTCTCAGATTTGAGAAATGTTTCGTGTAGGAAAAGTCTTAGATTATGATACATTTTTTCTATAAAAAATCTCAGATTCTGAGACTTTTTCTATAGGAAAAACGTGTCAGATCTGAGAATTTTTCTATAGTATAAATGTCTCAGATCTGATACTTTTCTATAGAAAAAATGTCTCAGATCTGATACTTTTCTATAGAAAAAATGTCTCAGATCTGAGACTTTTTCTATAGAAAAAAATGTCTCAGATCTGACAATCTTTCTTTTAATTTTTCCTATACAAAAAGTCTGAAAAAAGAGTCTATAGAAAAAATGTCTCAGATCAGAGAATTTTTCTATAGAAAAAATGTCTCAGATCAGAGAATTTTTCTATAGGAAAATTGTCTCAGATCTGAGACTCTTTCTATTCATTTTTCCTATAGAAAAAGTCTGAAACATTTTTCTTATAGAAAAAGTCTCAGATTTTGAGACAGTTTTTCTATAGAAACGTCTCAAATTCTGGGACAGATTCTGAGGCTTATTTTTATATTTTTTTATACCAAAAGAGTCACGTTCACAACAAGTTTTCCCAGTTGTTTACCCCTTCTACGCTCTTTTTTAAAGAGTAATTTTTGAGTCCAAAAAGAAGGCTCTTTTGGATGAACCACTTTCATACAAAAATTTGAAATTCTTGTTATATATTTGGAGCCCATTTTAGAGTCTAAATTGAGTCTGCTTGTTTGCTGGGAATTTAAATCAAATCAGTTTACCAGTATCCCAGCACATTAAGTTTTTAACATTTCATTTTAATTTAAATTTAACTTTGTTTTTATTTATAAATTGTCAAAAATGTCCTAATTTCTAAAAGTCATTTTAATTCTCTTTTCTTTGTTGTTAAATTCTATGTGCTTGGGAAATTCTCTTCAACCCGCTAGTTTTAAGTTTTCTTTTTTGTTAATAAATTCACTCTTGTTTTATAACCAGAAGTAAACACATCTTTTATTTTTACCGTGCAAATTCAAAACGTCCCAAAACAAATAATTAAAAAATATTAAGTTTGCCAACCCGAAAATTTTAAACCGGCAACGACTCCGTAAAAACCCTTACGGAAAAACACCAGTGAATATGAACTTCCAGATTGTCAAATGTTTTTTCACAAAAAGTTTTCAGATTTCAGTCACATTTTTAATTTAAAAATTTTCAGGGGGCTAATAACGATACGATTAACGACTATCGACCCAGCAGAAATTTTGCTGAACTGGCAGCAGCTTTTGGAAAGGAAACTCGAGTCAAGGAGCGCATCCAAGCCTGCTGAATTCATGCGCTAGTTGGAAACACCGAAAAAGCGCTCTTAAGATGCTCTGAATTCACATCTCTTTAGAGTGCTGAAAAAATCGCTATATAGATGCAGTGAATTCATGTATATTTTTAGAGCTGATTTAAGCAGAATAAAGATGAAGCACATTTGACTATTTCTGAAATACAAATTATAAAATCTGAAATACAATTGACGAATTTTTATTCTGAATGCAATTGGAAAATCTTAAATACAATTGACTAATTCTGAAAATCAGTTGACTCCCTGCAAGCATTTGGAAGAAATATCGCCTAAGAGATCCAATTACATTTAAAAAATTTCCAATTATATTTCGAAAATTTCAAATTATATTTCAGAAACTTCCATTTATATTTCAGATTTTACCATTTATAACCAAAAAAATTTTAATTACATTTCAAAAATTTTCATATATATTGGACATTTTTGAAATATAATTGGACATTTTTAAATATAATTGGAGATTCTAAAATATGATTGGACATTTTTGGTAATATAATTTGTATTTTCTGAAACTAAAGTGGAAATTTTGTACTAATTTTTTTTTCATTCAAAATGTGAGGTGTTATGATTGAAGCACTCTTTGCAGCGCTGATTAACGCGCAACAATAATGCAGTGAAATCATGTGTCTTTGCTTAAAACTCATGGTTTTTTATTCAAAAAGTGTTAAATGTATTTAAAAGGAAAGCATGAATGAAATTTTATCAAAATATAATTTTATATTTTGAGTTTTATATAAAAAATCTTAACAAAAAATTTAAATTTTTTCCCCTTACTTTTACTGCATCCTCAAGAGCGCTCTTTGGATGCGCTTCGGTATGCTATAAAAATAAGCTGTGTCGCCAAAATCTCGATTTATTTTTGCTGGGAAGTTACATAATTACCCCCAGATTTTCCTTATAATTTTTTTTAGATATTTCCTTTAAAAATGTTCAGATTTTTTTCGATGAAAAATATTCGGATTTCATAATTGTTTTCCTTTGGAACATTTTTTAGAAAATTCCATATTTTTTCTTTTTTGTTTTTGTTTTTATACCCTCCACTCTAGTGATAGAGGGTATATATAAGTTTGTCATTCCGTTTGTAACACCTCGAAATATTGGTCTAGGACCCCATAAAGTATATATATTCATGATCCTCGATCGATTTTAAGACGATCTAGCGATGTCCGTCCGTCCGTCCGTCCGTCCGTCCGTCCGTCCGTCTGTCCGTCTGTCTGTCTGTCTGTCTGTCTGTCTGTCTGTCTGTTGAAAACACGCTAACTTTTGAAAGACTTTACGGAGGCTCCTGAAGTTTGGCATATATGTTGGACATTTACCTGGTCAGGTTGGTATTGCAATCCAGCGATATCGGTCCAGTGGTTCAAAAGTTATAAGCAAGTGAGTGAATTTCGGCAAGGGATTTTCTGGAATTTACGAGATAAAACACACTGTAACTTTCGAACGGCAATTCTGAGGGTGCTGAAGTGTGGCATATGTATTTACCGTTCCTCTGGTCCGGTTCGTTTTAAATTTCAGCCAAATCGGTCCGGCGGTTCAAAAGTTATTAGCAAAACCGTAAATTTCATATTAGTTCACCTTAAATTCACGTGTTGAAAACCCGTTAAACATGTTTTAAAAACATTTGTAAGTCAGAAAAATATTTTAAAAGGTATTTTTGTCACACAAAAATATTTTTACACTAAACCAAAAAAAAAAAAATGCACTTAAAAAAAAGTTTACACTCAAAAAAAATTTTACA
The DNA here is from genome assembly GCA_963921195.1 of Pegoplata infirma. Taxonomy (NCBI): domain Eukaryota; kingdom Metazoa; phylum Arthropoda; class Insecta; order Diptera; family Anthomyiidae; genus Pegoplata; species Pegoplata infirma. The sequence goes on along the minus strand of OY992538.1, from coordinate 30,042,470 downwards.
CTCAAAAAAAAAATTGGTAAATTATTTTTTTTTTTCAAAAATTAACAAAAAAAGTTTTTTTACACTAAAACAAAAAAAAAAAAAAAATACACTCAAAAAAAATTTTACACTCAAAAAAAAAATTAGCATTTTTTTTTTTTTTCAAAAATTAATAAAAAAAAGTTTTTTTACGGAAAATAAAATATTTCTAACCAAATAAAGTTTACACTTAAAAAAAAATTTTACACTCAAAAAAAAAAATTGGTAAATTTTTTTTTTTTTATTTTTCAAAAATTAACAAAAAAAGTTTTTTTACTCTAAAACAAAAAAAAAAAATACACTCAAAAAAAATTTTACACTCAAAAAAAAAAATTAGTAATTTTTTTTTTTTTTTCAAAAATTAATAAAAAAAAGTTTTTTTACAGAAAGTAAAATATTTCTAACCAAAAATGTTATTTTTTTCACGTTAGAAAATTTACTATTACTTAAAAAGAGCATTGTGGAGGGTATTCATAGATTCGGCCAAGTCGAATTTAACTTTTCTACTTGTTTTCTCTCTTTTTTTGTTTTAATTTTTAAAATTTGGTCTGGGGGGGGTGGGTGTGAATTTCCTCTACCTCTAGGGTCTTTACTTTTACCCATTTACCCTAAAAAAAGATTTCGAAATATTTGCTTCTCTTGGATGAGAAATAGGGTTCTTCATGTCACACTTTAAGATTCTGGGATCTTAAGTTCAATTGTTATAATAAGTACCAAGTTCCCATTTTTACCCTCTTTTGGAATCCTTATTATAGAAATTTTCAAAAATTTTTCTTGTTTCAAAATATTTTTATACCCTCCAACCACTTTTTCATTCCGTTTGTAACGCATCGAAATATCGGTCTTGGACGATGCCCGTCCGTCCGTCTGTCTGTGGGTGACACGACACAGTCGAAAATACAAGAGCTAGACTCCTGAATTTTGGCACGAATATGTATTATGGTCATAGGCTGGTTAAGTTCGGAGATTGGCAAAATCAGAAACGGGCGAAAAAAGTTTCCCCTTGATGAACTAAACCAACCTCTAAGGCTGGATTACTCAATGCTCCGTTATAAAATAATCCTCCGTTAAATTTAACTTTTACATACAAATTTTGACATAAGGCTCCGTTAAATCGTCAGTTAGCAGCTAACTTTTCATTGAGTAATCCGCCCTAAAAACGCAATTTTTTACAGGTTTGGTTATACTTTTCTTAATCAAAATATAAAATGGGCGTTATAAAAGGTTTTTTTCGGCCCGCTCCCTTTTTTGGGCGTGAATATAAAAAAATTATTTAAATAATGATAAAATTGTATTACTTAAGTGCAAGAAGCGTAATAAATGAATTTGTAAACATTACCCTCTTATTGTGAGAACGTTTTGTTTTCAATAACAAAACTTAAGTTTTCATGACCATTATTTCAGGAGATTTAAAACGTACCAAAGTATCGACATTTTCTAAAAAGTACCTTTTTCACTAGATGATCCAACATTACAAATTTCAAGTTACTAGAAAAAAGATGGAAGGGATGGAGATGGAAAAAATACTAAAACGCAAATTTTTAATTATTTTACTTCATTAAAAATCTTTATTCCTAAAAACTACCTTTTTCAGAATGTTTTTGTTTTTTTGCAGAAGCGTCCTGTATTTCAAATTTTGAGTTTCTTATTTTCCGATATTTGTTTTCCTCTTAGAAACGGAATTAGCAAAAAGTACTTTTTGAAAAAGTACTTTTTTTCAAAAAGTACTTTTTTCAAAAAGTACTTTTTTTTTAAAAAGTACTTTTTGCAAATTCCGTTTCTAAGAGGGCAACAAATATCGGAAAATAAGATATTCCGATATTTGTTGCCCTCTTAGAAACGGAATTAGCAAAAAGTACTTTTTGAAAATTCTGCAAAAAACAAAAACATTCTGAAAAAGGTACTTTTTGCAAATTCCGTTTCTAAAAGGGCAACAAATATCGGGTAGTTTCTAGGACCATTTTTTTACGAAATATAAAAAGTACCAAATATATTTTGTTTTTAAATATCAAAAATACCTTAATTAATTGGCCTTATTAACCTAGATTATCAAGGTGTAAAAAACCGTTTATTTCCATCTTTTACTTTACACATATGAGGCATTCCACACCAAATGTCCAGCGAAAAAAAACATGTGTACCGTAAACTTCTGAATAGGTGATATGGATAGCCCTATATGGAACTTAGAAAATTGCGTTTTTGGCGAGTTGCCTTGGCGAGTTGCCTTGATTAAATATTTATCACATTAAAACGGAATGCACCACAATGTCAAAAATTTACGTTCTTATATAGTTTTGTATGGGCTATCTATTAAAATTTTTTTTTTGGAAAATTTTCAGAACCCGTTCTGAAATTTTCCATTTTTTAAAAAAGTCAATTTATCAAAAATCCGGCCACTTTTTTTTTTCTTTTTTATTTATTTTTTTTAAAAGTTCAGATGTTTGTCCATCCACACAAAAAAAATCAGAAACACGTTCATCTTTTTTTTCGAGAAAATCGCATTTGAACTTTAAATTTCATAACAATTTAGTAATTTGCTTGTATTTTCTTGTGTCAACAGAGCGTATGACGAATATTTATGCAATTAATATTACTCATTCGCAACTTTAAAACAAAGAAATACAAGCAAATAACAAAATTGTTATGAAATTTAAAGTTTAAATGCGATTTTCTCGAAAAAAAAGATGAACGTGTTTCTGATTTTTTTTGTGTGGATGGACAAACATCTAAACTTTTAAAAAAATAAATAAAAAAGAAAAAAAAAAGTGGCCGGATTTTTGATAAATTGACTTTTTTAAAAAATGGAAAATTTCAGAACGGGTTCTGAAAATTTTCCAAAAAAAAAAAAATTTAATCGATAGCCCATACAAAACTATATAAGAACGTAAATTTTTGACGTTGTGGTGCATTCCGTTTTAATGTGATAAATATTTAATCAAGGCAACTCGCCAAAAATTTTTCCAATATTTGACCACGCCGCCTAAGCAAAGCTTTCGAAAATTTGAAAAACCATAAACGCAATTTTCTAAGTTACATATAGGGCTATCCAAACAACCTATTCAGAAATTAACGGGACACATGTTTTTCTGTAGCGGGACATTTGGTGTGGAATGCCTCATATTAAAAATCCAAAATTCATTATTAGTTAGTTAGCAACTAATTAAATTTTATTTAATCTAATTTAATCTTTAAGCTGTTAACTAGTGCGTATTTTTTTTGTTTAATAACTTAATTTGTTTATTTCCACTTCACACACTTATTGTTTTGAAGCCCATTGATAGCACTAAAATCTTTCATAGGCCAAAAACAGGGTTTTAAAACTGTGTGACGTCAAGGTTGCTAAAACTCTTCATGCAATTATTATTTTTTTTAAATTTTATTTTTAATGTTTTTTTTTTTTGAAATTTTAATATTTTTTTTGGCATGTACTAAAAACTCATTTTATTTTAATTAAACACACCAAAAAAATCTATAATTAGAAAATCGACTAGCAAAACATGATAATGCATGTACTAGCCAATCTAACATCCGCTCATTCATTCAATTTTCTAGCCAACCAAAATTTAAAAAAAAACCCTGTTATTTAAAAGGTTTGACCGTTAAAGTTTTGTGTAATTGAAAATTTTTTGTACATATTTATATTTTTTTTTGTGTTTTTCGTTACCAAATTTGCAGTTTGAACATAATAATTTATAATTTATAGTTGTTAGATGTTTTGTTTTAGCTGCTGCATGTTATTTTTGTGTTCAAAAATTTTATTATTAAAAAATAATTTGAGTATGAGCATTAGTTGTTGGGTTTGGTATAGCAAAATTTTAGATTTTTTTTTTTGTTAATTCATTGGCGTTGAAAATTTTAATGAAATTGGATAATTTTTTTGTAAGTAGCCTTCAAAATATCGATGTCAGTGATTTTATGAGAATTTTATTACAAGAATTGTTTTTTTTTTTTTTTGATTTTTTTTTGTTGCCGACAAAAAGATTTTACTTAATTCTAATTTTTATTAAAAAATAAAAATTGTTTTATTCGACCTCTAGCTCGAGTTAATCTTTTCTTTACTAATTACACCATGATTAAAAACATTGGTCTTAAGGTTGCCTTTCATGCCTTACACAGGTAGTGTTGTGCACAATGCATATAACACATGAACCAATACAAAGTCTGAAGCATTACAAAGACAGTATATAAACAAAAACCTTAGTATTGACGTCACCTTTCATGGGAAGTTTGCAGAAACAAAATCGCGTTCACACGTTACGGAGAAAACTCATTACAAACAAAATGCAACTTTTTTTATATGGGGCATTCCATATCAAATCGGACACATTCAAAACTTTTTTTTAGATTTTCCCAATTTGCTTACAGTTTTTAGTACCCTTAGAAAACTCCATCGTGGTAAATTTTGAATTTTTTTTGATGACCCGTTTAAAAGATATCGAATTGTTAAAAACTGGTAGTTTGTTTCTTTACGCAAACTTCTTTTATTCATAAGTTCTTCAATATTGGTCCAAATTGGAAATTTTTTGTTTTCAAAATTTTTGTTTTTTTACGTACTTAAAATCCCAAAAAATTCTTAAAAGCGCTCTAGTATGCGATTTTTAAGCTTTAAAATTTAAATCTCATTTTTAAAAATGTCTGTACTCTTCGATTTTTTTTGAATTTTTTTTGTGTAAAACTTCTATCGATTCTACAATTTTTTTGCCCAGGAGGATCGTGGGATAACGATTATTACTATTTTTTTTAAATTTTTTTTGAAAAAATTTTATTGTGATTTCCAGTATTAAAATCATTTCTACTGCTCCAATGGTGCGTCATAGAGGGGTCCTTTATAAGACCGACCCCCATTAATTTTTACGTCTTAACATTTCTTTGGAAGAAACTAATACCCTATCTCCAATTTCTAAGGGGGCTCCCACACAAAACGACATTTTTTTAAATTTGCTCAAACCGCTCTAACTGCCCCAATATTGCCCTTAGAGCAACACAATATTTTTTTAGTCCAAACATTTTCTCTGAACACACCTACCCTCTATCTTTAACTGTTAAGACGGTCCCCATACAATTTTTTTTATTTTTTGTAAATTTGTTTTATTTAATCAGCTTCTACCGATCCAATGGTGCGTCCGAGAGGGGTCATTAGTGAGACCGCCCCCATTTATTTTTACCCTACAACATTTTTTTAAAATATACCTATGCCCTACCTCCACTTCCTAAGTAGGCTCCCATACAAAATTACATTTTTATAAAATTTGCTCCAACTGTTATTTGTATGGGAGCCTACTTAGGGATTAGGACGCACCATTGGACCGGTAGAAGCAGATTAAATAAAATAAAAAAAAATTGTATGGGGACCGTCTTAACAGTTAAAGATAGAGGATAGGTGTGTTCAGAGAAAATGTTTGGACTAAAAAAATATTGTGGGTCGGTCATACATTGTGTTGCTCTAAGGGCAATATTAGGGCAGTTAGAGCGGTTGGAGCAAATTTTAAAAAATGTTGTTTTGTGTGGGAGCCCCCTTAGAAATTGGAGATAGGGTATTAGTTTCTTCCAAAGAAATGTTAAGACGAAAAAATTATTGGGGGTCGGTCTTATAAAGGACCCCTCTATGACGCACCATTCGAGCAGTAGAAATGATTTTAAGATTGGAAAATTACAATAAATTTTTTTCAAAAAATTAAAAAAAATAGTAATAATCGTTATCCCACGATCCTCCTGGGCAAAAAATTTGTATAATCGATAGAAGTTTTATACACAAAAATTTCAAAAAAATCGAAGAGTACAAACATTTTCAAAAATGAGATTTAAATTTTAAAACTTAAAAATCGCATACTAGAACTCTTTTAAGAATTTTTTGGGATTTTTTTTTAAAAAGTACGTAAAAAACAAAAATTTTGAAAAAACTTGAAATTTGGACCATTATTGAAGAAGTTATGAGTAAAAGAAGTTTGAGTAAGGGAACAAACTACCAATTTTTTAAAATTCGATATCTTTTGAACGGGTCATCAAAAAAATCTGAAAATTTACCACGAAGGAGTTTTCGAAGGGTACTAAAAACTGTAAAAAATTGGGAAAATCTAAAAAAAAAATTTTTTCAAAGTGTCCGATTTGACATGGAATGCCTAACCTGACCAACTGCTTTTGACTGAAAAGCGGGATCGAAAGGTTGAAAAAGCGGGATTTTGATCAAAAAAGAGGGATTTTTTTTAATAAGTGAAATTTGCCTTGAACGAACCCACGCATTTTGGAGGGCATTCCAAAATGCACAAAATTCTGGAAATACTTTTATGGGATTGTATTTTTTTTTATGTAAAAAAATGCATAAGAACTTTGACTAGAATAATTTTATTTTGATTACGTCAGCAAACATAGTCTCTAGTCTAAGGAATTTTTTTACCAACCTTGGGATAAAATATTTAAGAATCAAAAAAATTGAATATGAAAAACTAAAATTAAATTAGAGTCGTAGACTGAATCTGATAACTTTTCTTTTCATTTTCTAAAGAAAGTAAATCTCATATATTTTTTATAAAAAAATGTTTCAGAGCTCGTGACTGTCTTTAGAAAATATTTAGATACTTATTTGACTCAGAATTTAAGAATATTTTAAAAGAAAAATTATCTAAAATTTTAAGAATTCTTCTGTAGGAAAAATGTTTAAGAATTTCTATAGAAAAAATCCATTGGCAACTGTTAATTTCCTTAGAATAATATATTTTAGAGTCTGACAAGAATTTATCTGGAAAAAAAATCTAAAATCGGATTATTTTTCTACAGGAAAAACGTTTTAGAATCTGATAGTTTCTTTATGAGAAATATATTTCAGAATCTTAGAATTTATTATATGGAAAATGAGATTTTTCCTGTTTAAATAATACTTTAGAATCAGAGAATTTTTTTATAGAAAAAGTTTTTCAAAATTTATGATTTTTTCCAAAAAGAAAAATGTTTTGGAATTTTTCTATAGAAAATTATATCAGAATCTAAGTTTTTTTTGTATGAAAAATCTCACAGAATCTGAAAATATTTCTGTTGAGAAATTTTATAAAGGAAGTTTGGGTTTGAGTCTGTAAATTTTTCTTAAATTTTTCTTTAGAAAAATGCCTTGGAACCTAATAATTTTTCTATATGAAATTATCTTATAAAACATTGGAACTTTAAAAATTTCCCTTCTTTTTTTTTCCCCCTTCTCAAATATTTTCTATCGAAAAATGCCCCTTGAAAAAATCGGTTGGATCTGATTTAATCTGTTTGGATCTAAAAAATATAGTTTTATCTGATCAGGTCTTTTTAATCCGACGTTTTTCCACAATTTCAGGATCTGATCAGATTCAATTACGGATCAGAGTTCGAAATTGGGACAAATTTCGTATCTGGTAGATCTTATCAGATACAAATGCCATCATTAGATTTTTACAAATCAGACCAGATCTAATCAATTTTTTTCAAGGGGCTACAAAATTTAAGAATTCATTTTTAGAAAAGGGTATCAGATTTTTTTTTCAAGGAAGAATTTTTAGAAACCGATAATTTTTTAAAATCTGAGATTTTTCTTTTATGAAAAATGTTTCAGCATCTGAGGATTTTTGTATACAAAAAAATTCTAAGAATCTGAGAATTAGGAAACATGTATTTAAGTTTAAAACTTTTTTATTGAAAGCTTTTTTCGAAATATTCGAAGTATCACAATGAAAAAATTTTATGTAAAAATTTAATTTTAATTTATTTTTGATTTAAATCAGTCCAGTAGGGTTCTCTTGTGAACAGTTTTTTTGAGTAAACAAAATTTTTCTTAAAATTTTCTTTATACGGTAAGAAATAGTTAATATGCTCAAAAATATATTTCTCAAAATATGAAGGGCTTACTGCAAGAACTTGATAAGCAACATTTTATTTTTTAGTGTTTTTCGCCTTCTGCTGATGTTCCGTTGATAGATTTTTGGCAGAAGTCTTACTTTAACCCTTCAGACAAGTATATCGAGAATAAAAGTTCTGCAAATGTTCTATTTTCTACATTATTTTAAAAGTTTTAAGGCAAAACCCTCCCTAAAATGAAATGTTGCTTATCGAGTTTTTACAATAAGCCCTTCATATTATTAAAATAACCTAAAAATTGTCATACTTTGCCATTCCAAAAATCAAAAAGCGGGATAAAGCGGGATGAAGCGGGACTTTTGTTTAAAAAGCGGGATCGGAATTCAAGGCGGGATGAGACATCAAAAAGCGGGATAGTCCCGCCAAAAGCGGGATGGTTGGTCAGGTTAGGAATGCCCCATATATATATGTACAAATAAAAACATTTTTTTTATATACAGAAAATTTTGCAGACATTTTTTTTCACTAAAAATTTTTTTCCGCGGAGATTTGTTTTTCACCAAAACAATTTTTTGCGGTGTAAATTATTTTTTCAAAAATGTTTTTTGTCTTAATTTATTATTTTACTAACTTTTTATGGTCGCTCTTGATCAACCAGAATTTTCTTACTTGTTTTTATAATATTAATAGAGATTTGCACAATTCGTGCATACTTTTTTTCCATCATGCATGCATGAGATAAATACATTTAACATACCAATCTAAATATTTGTTTTGTGTCTTTGACGCATATTTTTCATTCATGCTTAATTAATAATATTGCATTCTATAAAAAAAATAAATTAGATACTTTCCGCTTATTTAATAATATCCAAACAAGAAAAATATATTTCTTTATTAAACAGTCAATAAACCTTTAAAAATCGTAATAACAAAAAAAAAAAAAAATACAAAACAAACCAAAAATGGCAAAAATATGCGTTAATCCACCATATATAGAGACAGGGTAAAAAACCCGAAATAAAAGAATGCTAATATCATAACAATAACAAAAAGAAAAAAAAAATATTCGACAAACTGGCTTTGGTAGCACTTGTGTGCTCAACATTTTAACCACGTTAACGGAATGCAAAAATATGTAGTTAGTATATAAAAAAAAAAAAACACTGTATATATGAATGGAAGTCTGTATATGCGTCCAACACCAGAATGAAGAAGCTATTCACGTACACAGCAATAAGCACCACATTTGCAGATGACCTTGCATACCATAGAGAGGATTTTGAATGTCACGATATTAAAACTTAAAAAAAAAGTAAACGTTACACATGGGTCTGGCAAAAAAATATACTAAAACTTCTGCAGTAGCTAAATGGCCACGAAAATATCAAAAAAAAAAATCACTAAATTAAAAACAAAGTAAAATTTAATCAACACTAAAATCATGGCTAGATTAGACCAGTCTTATGATATGAATATTTAGTTAGATTATTTTAGTGGGAGAAAGGTTGCTACTAAAATGGGTATGATGATTTTTTAAAAATCTAGAATTGCCATAGATCTACCAGGCGGGCCATGTTGGGAGAATAATATTACTTATTAGTGAATGAGAAATGATTTAAGAACTTTTTATTTAAATGAGCAGGTGAATTTCACTAAAATTATCAACAATTTTAAGTAAACAGTCGGCGTATATATTTTACCAAATAAGTGTGCTACTAAAATATCTTTTAAATTGGCCCGCCTGGAAAGTAGGATTTATATGCACCATGACTCTATAACGCCAACATATAATTGTTCACCTGATCTTGTCTTTCAGTTTTATACTCAATGTTAGTCGGTAAAATGTCCGACAGGTCAGTCACAGTAACAACTTTATTATATTTTGAAAATAAAACTTTTGTCTTATAGATTTTCGACGCTGTTACTTTCAATGTAGATGTATTTTAAAGTTCTAGGCTCTATTTGATGTATCTTATATTAAATTTTAAATAGAAAAAGGTCAGCCTGTATTTGTCTTCAATCCAGTAGGCGGGCCATGCTAGCAGAAACAAATACGAGTGTTAAATTTGACTATGCCGAATTTGTATACACTTAAAAATGTTAAAAAATAAAATAAACTGAACTGATTTTGACAATTTTTTTTTTTGCATTGTAAATTATCAAATTTTCTAGTTCTTATTTTGGCCCGCCTGGGAGGTGGGATTTATATGCATTTTTCGGTCTATAAAGTCAACAAAACGTGATCCTACATGATCTAGACGTTCAGTTAAATGTTTCTTTCAGCTGTTAAGTTTTAGGCGTCATTGCTGGATTTAATATTAAAAAATTTAATGGCAAATAGAAGAAAGTAAACTGCTATCATTGGTATATGGATTTTTTAATAATCCAGGTTTGCCAGAGATCTACCAGGCGGGCCATGTTTTGGAAAAAAAGTACTTATGAGTAATTGGTTAATGATTTAAGAACTTTTCGTAATATGAGAAGGGGAATTCAGGTTGAATTATCAAAAAAATTTTCCTTTTTGTCTTAAAAATCCTTGATGATGTTTATTTCAGTGTTGATGTCTTTTAAGGTTCGAGAAGCTATTTGATGGATCTAATAGTAAATTCTTAATTGATGAAAGTTAGCTTATAACACTGTTATAAACATTTTTTACAAATATTGATTTGCCAGAGATTTACCAGGCGGGCCATGTTGTGAAAAATATTACTTATGAATAAATGGTAAATGATTTTAGAATTTTTTGTGAATTTGATTGGAAGTTTTAAAACATTCTTCATTTAACATGAACTAGACGTCGTTTTTCAAATCTTAACCAAACTACAGTGGCCCGCCTGGGAAGTGGGATTAATATGCACTTTACGGTCCATATCGTCTATAAATCATGGTCGTAGATAATCTGGACTTCAGTTTCATAATCAATGTGCTTTAATTGAGCGACTGCCGGATCAGTCGTAGTAACATCTACTGGTCTGTTGTCTCACAGATTTTCGACGTTTTTTCTGTCAATATAGATGTATTTTTTAACTCTGAGCAATATTTGATAGATCAAATAGTAAACTCTTAAGGGGAGAAAGGTAGTCTCTAAATAATCTAAATCTACAAGGCGGGCCATGTTAGGAAAACCTATTTAAAGTTTTAAATTCGACTGTACCGAATTTTTTATTCCCGCGAAAATTAAAAATTTACTGTAAAACTTTAAAAATCTGATTAAATGGACCGCCTGGGAAGAGGGGTTAAAATGCACTATGAAGTTCATGGCGTCAAAAAATTATGGTCTTACATGACCTAGTCGTTCAGTTAAGTCGTTAATGTGTGTCGAATGAGCGCCAATAAAATGGCCCGTACAGTAACATTTACAGAACAAATTATGCTCTAAAAAAAACCTTTGAATTGTATCGTTATAAACGATGTTTAGCGGATCTAATGGTAAATTTTAATGGGAGAAAGAAAGCTGCTGCCATGGGTATTACAATTTTTTAATAGTCAGAATTTTACTTTAGATCTGCCAGGATGGCCATGTTGGGACAAAACCATTATGGATTAGTAAAAGTTCAATGATTTTAGAATTTTAAGTCTTAAGAGAATTTTGCTCAAATAAAAAAAAAAAAAATCGTTTAGTGAATACACCTTTTTTTGGGAATACACCTATAAAGTTCTGGCGCTGTTTTTTGTATCTAAAAGTAAATTTTTAATGGGAGAAAGGTAGCGGCTGCTATGGGTATAATGATTTTTTAATAATCTGGATTTGGCTTGAATCTGCCAGGTGGGCCATGTTGGGACAAAAGAGAATTTTTAATCTCAAGAGAATTTCGACCAAATTATAAAAAAAAATAATTGTTTAGTATTCCCTTATAAACTATAATAAAACTTTTAAAATCTTATAAGATGGCCCGCCAGGGGATTTAGATTTATGTGCATTTTGCGATCCATAACGTCAACAAATCTTGTTCTGTGTGTATTATTAGTATGATCATTTTGTCATTAGTATAACGTTTTTTTTAGTAATCTATATTCTTCTTAGATCTACCAGGCTGGACATGTTGGTAAGAAATATTACTTATTTGTAATTTTTCGAAATAACATTTCTTCTTGATTTACATGATTTTTTTGTCCTTATTCTTGTATACATGAAGAAATAAGAACAAATATTGAACTATCAGAATTTCAGAAAATCAGAATTTTTTTAATTTTTTTAGACTTTTTCACTTTTATTCTTAAATATGTTAAAAAATTAAATTATTTCAAGGTGGCCCTCCTGAAAGTGCAGACGTTTTTTTAGTAAAGAGAACACATTATTCCAAAAACCTTGTCATAAACGCCCAAGTTTTCGTTTATCTAATCCTGAGAAACACTAATCTTCCTTTTCACATGATCTTTTCTTGTTGTTTTGTATAAAAAACAAGGAAAATAATATTTAACGAAATTTTGTTTTTGTTTTTAAGTGTCCCGCCTGCCAAGTTAAAGATACAGTAACTGTTTAACCCATACTAGCTAAAAATGTTTTTTTCAAATGTTCCAGTAGTCATATTTCTTTAAAGTTACGAATTTTCTATAATGGCTCTCCTGCTTAGCATATTTTGACGCCGCAATCAATAAAATTTGTTTCTTTTGTGCAATTTTATTTAAAAAAAATTGTAACTAATAAATTATGATATTTTAATGGTAGCCCTCCCGCAAAGTCAGAGTTTTATTAATTTTTTTAGACTTATCCACTTTTATTCTTAAAACTAGTAAACTATTAACTTATTTTAAGGTGACCCGCCTGGAAGTTCAGAGGTTATTTACTAAAGAGAACACATTACTGCGAAAACCATGTCATACATGCCCAATTTTTTAATAATCTACTACTGAGAAACACTAATCGTGCTTTCCACATGATCTTTTCTTGTTGTTTTGTATAAAAAAACAAGTGAAATAATATCTAACTAAATTTTATTTTTGTTTTCAAGTGGCCCGCCTGACAAGTTGAAGATACAGGTACTGTTTAACCCATACTAGCTAAAAATGCTTTCTCACATTGTCCAGTAGTCATATTTTCTTTAAATTTAAGATTTTTCTATAATGACCCTCCTGCTTAGTCTATTTTGACGCCGCAATCAATTAAATTTGTTTATTTTGTGCAATTTTATTAAAAAAATTGTTTGCTAATAAATTATGATATTTTAATGGTGGCCCGCCTGCTAAGTTAGAATTTTATTAATTTTTTTAGACTTATCCACTTTTGTTCTTAAAACTGGTAAGCTATTAAATTGTTTCAAGGTGGCCCGCCTGGAAGTTCAGTGATTATTCACTAAAGAAATCACAATATTTGAAAAAACTTGTCATAAACACCCAAGTTTTCGTTCATATAATCCTGAGAAACACTCATCCTGCTTTCCACATAATCTAAATTTTGTTTTCAAGTGGCCCGCCTGACAAGTTTAAGATACAGTTACTGTTTAACACACACTAGCTAAAAATGTTTTTTCATATGGTCCAGTAGTCATTTTTTCTTTAAATTTAACAATTTTCTGTAATGGCCCACCTGCTTAGTTAGAGTTGAATTCCCTGTTTTAGAATTTGCTAACAAAAATTGTTTTGCACGTGATGTATTTTTTCTTTTACTAGTTTTTCACGCACAAAAACGTGTAACGTATAAAATTCTTAAAAAATGGCCCACCTGGTATTTTTGTGGAATATTCACTTTAAGGGGCACATTAAAAAAAAAAAAACGAGAAAAATAAAATTTAACTAAATTTTGTTTTTGTGTTCAAGTGGCCCGCCTGGCAAGTTAAAGATACAGTTACTGTTTAACCCATACTAGCTAAATTGTTTTTTCACATGGTCCAGTAGCCATATTTTTTTAAAATTTAAGCATTTCCTATAATGGCTCTCCTGCCTAGTCTATTTTGATGCCTCAATCAATAAAATTTGTTCCTGTTGTGCTATTTTACTAAAAAAAACTAATAAATTATGATATTTTAATAGTGGCCCGCCTGCTAAGTCAGAGTTTTAATATTTTTTTAGAATTGTCCACTTGTATTCTTAAAACTGGTATAGTATTAACTCATTTCAAGGTGGCCCGCCAGGAAGTTCAGACGTTTTTCACTACACTACACATTATTCCAAAAACCCTGTCATAATCGCCCAAGTTTTAGTTTATCTAATCCTGAGAAACACTAATCCTGCTTTCCACATTTTTTATACAAAAAAAAAACAAGAAAAATAATATTTAACAAAATTTGGTTTTTGTTTTCAAGTGGCCCGCCTGACAAGTTTGAGATACAGTTATTGTTTAACCCATACTAGCTAATTTTTTTTTTCACATGGTCCAGTAGTCATATTTTCTTTAAATTTAAGAATTTTCTATAATGAGTTCAAGTCCCTGTTGCAGACTTTACTAACGAAAATTGACTCCACGTGATGTAATTTTCCAATTACAAGACTTTCGCGCACAAAAACATGTAACTATTAAAATTCTTAAAAAATGGCCCGCCTGGTATTTTTGTTGAATATTCAATTTAAAGGGCACATTATAAAAAATAACTTGCCTCGCATGATATAGGGATAGTTTATTTAATCCTGAGCAAAAATTCTTTTTTTCACATGATCCAATAGTCATATTTTCTTTAAATTTAAGAATTTTCTATAATGGCTCTCCTGCTTATTCAGACTTGAATTCCCTGTTTTAGACTTTGCTAACGAAAATTATCTCCACGTTCTGTAATTTTCCTTTTAGTAGTCTTTCACGCACAAAAGAGTGTAACGTAAAAAATTCTTAAAAAATGGCCCGCCTGGTATTTTTGTGGAATATTCACTTTAAAGGGCACATTATAAAAAATAACTTGCCTCTCATGCTATAGCGGTTGTTTCTTAAATCCTAAGCAAAAATTCTTTAGTTGATCATTATCCTTTAAATCGCATTCTGTTGCCACTCCATATCCTATTTTGCCATTTAAATATTCTCAACGTCAATCATGCCTGATTTCTTACAAAAATTAGATGCACTAAAGACTTTGATTTGCTGTTAATTTTTTCATTTTAATTATCTACATTTTTGGAAGTTTTTCATTTGTTAAGAATCTGTTATACATCATGATCTGTTAGCATTCATATGAACATATATTTATTGTCAGTTCATGTATTAATAACAATTATGTATAATTGTTGCAGCTGTTACGACGAGTATGTTGCTATTGAAAAAATTAAGCTGCAACAGCAAGATGCTACATTAAATATTGTTATTATTATACTCCAGCAACATTCAGGCACGCTGCCTGTATGTGTGGAATACATTTGGCATAAAGTTTTAAATTAAAAAAAAAAATACATATAAAAATGACGATGAGCACTGAACAACTACAAATTTATATGTAGAATCATAAAGAGGTGAAGGTTGGCGACAGGCGCCTAACTTGTATATAAAGTCATAACTTACGAACACTTGGTATTCAAAAAAAAAAAATAAAAAAAAAAACTTGAACTTTGCCAAAAAATTTAATTTTGAATGAAAAACGTAGAAAAATCATTAACATTCTGCTTTTATAATTTTTGGTTTATGTGACAGCAGCACGCATACCAGAAAATATGAGATGCATTCATCCATTCTTTATATTTCTTTTCAATGTAAACTACAGATTTGAAGTTCAAACTAGAAACAGTTGCAGCATAATTGTGCAACATATGACAATGTTGTCTGCGTATCCTCCGGATATAACTCTTTATGTTTCTCTCTATCTGTCTTTAAAAAAAAAAACGACCTCCTTATAATAATTCTTGTTTATGTACGCTTGGATAATCATTTATTATAGAAACCATTGCGAGATGTGGATGATGATGATGGTATGGTGGTGCTGGTGGTTGATGTTGGTTGGTTAAAACATAAAAGTATTATTTTACCACCAACCTAAACACTGAGTGTTATTGACATAAATCGTGTTTATTATGTTTGTTGTAGACGTTTATTCATTCAGTTGTTCTTCTTAGACACAGTAGTGGGTCTAAGAAATGTGATTATTACTGGATGTTAGATTTTTAAGATCTTACACTTATACCAAACTTGAAAGTTTTTTTAAGGTGTTTCTTTGACTGCCCAAGCTGCTCCTTACTTCCGGTACTAAACCAAGTGTTTCCCGGGTAATCGTTTTCTCTATAAGCCATCAAAAGTGAGAAGGCTACCATTCATGTAGCCTGAATGGTGATGGAGATCCTGACGTCTCTGGCTAGTTGGCAAATAAACGTTTGCTGCAGCATGACTGCACCGTGGGATTGGACAGGAAAATAGAAGCCCTATCACCAATCTAAGAAAAGAAGCAACCCACAGTTCCGAAATCTATCTTTCTAATGAATCGCCAAACAAACAGGCGTCCTATGCTCTAGTGTCTAACGATATCACATGCAACAAAGCCTGCCACATTTGGGACAAATAAAAAGCAACAACATTTTCGCATCCATCTAAAACTCCGATCTTCGCACCGTTTTGACAACAGCTACGAAGTATTCAGTTTTCATATATGAGATGCCTCATTTGACTGAGATCAGCGAATTTTTCCGGCGTTTAAACTGGAAACTCTGTTTCCTAGACTGGTCACTGTCTCATGGGCATTCATGCTAAGAATATTGGACTCATCCCAGACGCCAGTTGTAAAAGATGAGCCTTATCAGGAGTGGATGAAACGATAGAACACATACTTTGTCACTGTCCAGAGGTGGCAAGGAGTCGTCGATTGATTACTGGTCAGATAAGCTTCGATACTTTGGAGGATATAACGGGAATAGATCTTAGAATATTAAAGATATTCACAGTGATTTTGAACGTGTTTAACTTGTGCCGCAAGCGAAAAAAGTTTTGTGGTATCGCTATGGACCAAAAGGGGCATAGATCCTTCCTATATGGCAACGTTGACGCCTCTGCGAAAATGGTTAGATATGTTACAGTGCTTAGGTTTCTGGAAGGTTTTCTTCCTTGGATGGTTTTGACTTCCTTTCCAAATCCATATCGAGAATTCTAGAGATTGTTGTGGCAAATGATTTCAATGTTCAGGACTCCTTCTGGATTCTCCACTCTAACCATTCGACTTCCGTTAGTAATAACATCAAGTTAGTCAACGCGAATTACCACCTGTCGCAATTAGTGAACGAACCAACGCGCTTAACGGGAGTTGGAAACAAACAACAGAATACTCTCGTCCTTTTTCTTACTTCACTTGCTGGTAAATATAAAGTAAAAGCATTTGCCCCTCTTGCAAATTCGGATTATTGTACCATTTTCGCATCCTTTTCGTACTCGGATCTTCGTTGCGTTTCGACAATAGCTACGAAGCGTTCAATTTTCATATATTAGAAGGCTCATTGGGCAGAGCTCAACGACTTTTTCCGGCGTTTTAACTGAAAATTCGGTTTCGACGACTGGCTGGCCTCTTCGCAAGAAATTCTTTCTTGCGGGAGAGCAATCAACCACTGCCCGAAATCGAGAGGTTTTCCAATACTATGCCCAATATATTTTTTTAAGCTCGTGCAGTTAAAAGGGTTCTTGTGGATCTTAACGTAAATAAGTCACCGGGACGGATGATAGTATACTGGTTCTGAAACAGTGCTCTTTGACGTGAGCACGCCCAATGGCTAACTTTTCAGTCTTTACGTGCGGGAAAGAATGTGCACCCAATCCACAAAAAGGGTGCGGCTAATAAACCTGATAATTACTGCTCAGCGCTCTCGAAAGTAATGAAGAGCACGGTAAATTGTAACCTGTTTTACTGGAGATCTGTTGGCGTTTTTTCGGAACGTTGGAATCATTCGATCCATCAATTGGTGGGAGTAAGGTGGTTGCTCTTGATATTTCCAAGGAGTTTGATTGTGTGTCAGGTGTGCTCATATCTAAGCTTAATGCCTTTGGTGTCGGTAATAACTTCTCTCGATTTATTTCGAGTTTCCTCAGAAATCGTTTTATTCGTGTTGTTATGAATGGGTTCTAATCAGATGAGTTTCAGCTTCAATCAGGGGTATCGCTAGGTTCTATTCTTTCTCCTACAATTTTTCTTATATTTATAAATGACCTTCTTAATCAAACTTCCAATACTATCTATTCTTTCGCAGATGACAGCATCATTTGTCATTCGTTTTCCTTAAATCATAGACCAAACCTTGCTGAGGTTGAAGCTATAAGGCAGAACATGAATGACACAGTTATCTCCAAGTGGGGTCTTGCTTGCTTCGTCTGAATCAAGATTTAAAGAAATGATGCTTTTACAGAAGGGAGAACAGGTTACCGAAACCTGTTCAATAGGTAGACGTTAATGATTTCTGCAGAAGCGGTATGGTACACGTAATTTTTCTGCGCTTTAAATGAATAAATATAAAAGACTGGATGCATGTAGTCGCACAAACTCTTCGTTCTCTCGAATTTGATCTTCACACACCACGAAAGCTTTTAAAAAAGCTTCGGTTGTTTCAGTGCATCTCAAAATCTATGTGTGTCAACGCAAAACCCAAATTTTGGCGGTGTTTATATGAATCAATAGAGTTGGATACTTTATGTTCTCTTGAATTTGAAGGTTCGACTGTCGAGGTTTTTAATAAAAATATGATTTAAAGCAAGAGAAAGAACGAGCTTTGCTGGACCTTTGAATTCACATAAAACCCGTTTAATGAGGTAATAATGTGGCTTCTGTTTAAATTATTGTCATGGCACACATAGACTCTGAATCCGTTGTGACGAATGTCATACTTTGGATATTGAATGTCCATCCATCCCAAGATGTATAAGGAGTGAGATCATAAAAATGTTAACACACATTTTTGCCTACAACTTTGGTGTAAAGCTTCCAAATTTTTTTTTTTTTCGGCAGTTAACATTTTAAAAATATGTCAGTTAATAAATTAATTTACATCATGAGTTTTAATTTGCAATTTTTTACACAATGGACGATGAAAGAAAAGTGCGTTCAAAAATAATTAAATATTTTCAACAAAACCAAATATGGACATACAAAAAAATTGCCAAAGAAACTAATGTATGCCGCCAAACAGTTTCAAAAGTGGTAAAAAGGTATCTGGAACACCTAAAAATTGAAAGGAAGCCGGGAACAGGAACAACGACTGGTTATCGTAACATTGGTAAGGCATATAAAGTTAAAAGCATCCTTAAGAGAGCTCCTAACACATCTGGCAGAAAAACAGCTCGGTTAGCCCAATGCTCAGACTTTTTTGTACGTAAAGTGAAACGTAAGGCGGGACTAAAGTCCTACAAAGTTCAAAAAATTCCCGATAGAAACGCTTTTAAAAATTTGGAGGCCAAAACCAGAGCTAGAAAATTGAAATCAAATTTTATAAAAAAATACAATGTGTAATGGACGACGAAACTTATGTCCTGGCTGATTTTGCGCAGCTCCCTGGTCAAGAATTTTATGTTTCCGATGTTCGAGGAAATGTTGCGGAAAAATTTCGGTCAAAAAAGCAAACGAAATTCCCCAAAAAATTCCTAGTATGGCAAGCCATATGTAGCTGCGGCCAAAGAAGCCAGTCATTTGTGACATCTGGCTCTATAAACAGCGAAATTTATATCAAGGAGTGTTTGCAGAAGAGACTTCTTCCGTTCTTGAGTCAGCACAATGTATCCACTTACTTTTGGCCCGATTTAGCATCTTGTCACTACAGCAAGAAAGCGCTGGAGTGGTATAATGATAATAATGTGGTTTTTGTACCAAGAGAGGCAAATCCACCAAACTGCCCGGAGCTCAGGCCAGTGGAGAGATATTGGGCTCTTGTTAAAAAAGAATTAAAGGGCACAAAAAAGGTCTCCCAGGACATGCAAGATTTCAAACGTAGATGGACCACCTGCTCTAAAAAGGTGACAGAAACTACCATAAAAGCCTTAATGGGAGGGTTTCCGGAAAAAGTGGATAACTTTGTTCGTAGTGGTTAGAGTTCCATGCGGTTTTTTTGTTATGATTTTGTATTAAATTTTATTTAATAAAAATTTGGTTTGAAGTCTTAAAATTCAGTAGTCTGTTTTTTATTTAACTTTATGTGTGTTAACATTTTTATGATCTCACTCCTTAGTATACATTGGTTATCTTCCAAAAAGTTTTGACGAGCTCAAAAAGTTTGACAGCATTTGTTCTAAAAATGCTTTAATGTTCGGTGGCTTTGCCAAAAGCTAAGTTATCTTTATCAACTGTTATCTTTATCAACTGTTCTGAATATTGGATCACCATTTAAAAGAGCTGAAATCGACGAACGAACAAAATTTGCTTCGAGTAGAACTTCAAAAGCTCTTATATTAAGCTTTCAAATAAAATATAACTCTTTCATTCTAATCCAAAATTCTTAATAATTTGTTCAAGTACTTTAAGAAAATTGTTTGTCTTTAATAACAACGTCCAATAAACCAACCGCCAAATTGCCAAGACAGGCATTAAACAAGTTACAACAAACAATTGAACGACCGAACGAACATTTGTGTTATTCTCTCTATTTCTGTGTCCATATTAGAGGTCTTGATGACAAAGACCTTAGAGTCATCGTCGTCATGTTATTATTAGATGCAATCTGTTTTATTATTATGTTTTGTTTTTTTTTGCTGCTGCTACTGCTGAATTTTCAATTACATATTATTACGAGAAGTTGCCGTGCTGCCTCCAGTTGCAGTTGGTTTGTTATATGTCAAAATCAACAAATCAAGATTTAAGATTATAAAATGCTGCTTGTATTGCATTTTGCTGTTAAAAAAAAATGGGTAACTTTAACAATTTACACTTGGTTGAGTTTTACGAATAACTAAATTTTCAATGGTTTTTAGTTACATTAAGGGCAAAATTTGTTATTTATATTATTTTTAGATTTATTCTAGTGGCTAATGAGTTAGTTGCCTTTGCGGAATTACTATGTTATGAAATTGTGATTATGAAAAAAGTGTCATGGATTTTAGAAATTTATTTATGCAATCAATATTATTTTAGCATGATGTAAGTGGGGGCTAACAAAAGGCTGTCATTAACTTTTAAATAATTAAAAATGGTGTTTTAGAACTTAAGAAGGTTTACTTAATCTAAATTCTTATATATGTAAAAACGATCTTACAGTAAAAATTTAAATTGAAAGCAAAGTTGTTTGGCTTAAATATAAATATTTTGCCCCATTACACTACATCGAAAATGCGACTGGGACGTGGCCATATACACTAGATTACAACTGTTCGGGTGGTAAAAAAATCCGGTCTCCAAACTTTTCCATCACATCAGGTTTTTTGCGAAAATTTAAGTTCAGAAGTTTTGACAACTCATAGTGGATGAACCCGATGTGACAGCGACTTTAAAATAAGTCGGGGTGGAGCTCAAACGTTGCTCTATAAGATGCGGAACTCAATTGTTCAGTCGTATTAACCCTTAGGGCACCAATTGTCTTTCAATGATGTCTTATTCGCCAGTATCGAAAACAAAAGTTTTTGGAGGAAAACACCTTGTAATATTTAGAGGATTAAATTTTATATTTAAATTTTAATTTTTTTTTAAATATTTGTACTTGTCCTACACTCAAAATAAATTCTCTGTCCAATCAGCAGAAAAATCTGCTGAAAATACACCCATTTTGAGCCATATGAGAAATCTGCTGATTTTAGCAGACACGGTTTGCTAAATATCTGTCATAAGAGGAGAATAAGTAAAACAAGAAAAAAAAAAAACATAGGCCGCCAGCCAGCATCGAACTCGCCACCTTCCGATTTGAAAGTACACTTCTTAACCAATACGCTACGGAAGCTTTGGTTATTAAACATGTGTGTTGTTCGACAGCAGAGAAATCTGATTTTAGCGGAAATATCTTCTGATTTTAGCAGAAAAATCTGCTGATTTTAGCAGAACAATCTGCTGATGTGAGCAGAATAATCTGCTGATTTCAGCAGAACAATCTGCTGATTTCAGCAGAGCTATCTGCTGATTTCAGCAGAACAATCTGTTCTGCTTTTTTTTATATAAAAAAATATCTTGAAAAAATAATGAAATTCAGCAAACAAAATCAGTATAAACATAGTAAAATGTCTGTTATTTTCTTAAACTGAATGACAGAGATTTTAGTAAAAATATCCTTCTCAGCAGAACAATCTGCTAAAAGATTGCTAATTCAAATTGAAAGTCGTTTTACAGATTTTTTTACAGATTTTTTGACAGAGTTTTTCTTTTGAGTGTAGAAACCACTAGTGATAGCAAATCAAGAAAAAGGAGCTAAGTTACATGCTTTCAAAAATGTATCCTTTATTACCATTCAAATTTTTCAACCAAATGTTTTGATAAAGTTTTCAAATGACTTTATTCACATCCCTTTATCTTGATATGGCAAAATTAAAAAAATAACAAATTAGGGGAGAGCTTCCTTTTTCATTTGCCAACGCCAGTGTCATCCTAGGACAAATACAAATATTTCAAAAATATTTTGCAAAATGCATCCTTCAAAATTTTGAAGTCCTTTTAAAAGGAAACAGGATCACGAAATGAAAAACTGTAAATACACTTTCACTCCATTTGATCTCTACTTTCAGACGTATATCATATCAGTAGCAGAAAAATCATTTTTGTGGAATAAGACATCATTGAAAGACAAGTGGTGCCCTAAGGGTTAAGGCGACTAAACAAATGAGTTCTGCATCCTTTAGAGCAATATGTAAGCTTCACCATCGACTAATTTTTAAGCCGCTATCAAATCGGGTTGATCCGCTATGAGTTGTCAAAAATGCATATAACGGCTATTTTTCTGAACTTTGACCTCAATTTTCTCAAAAACCTGATGTGATGGAAAAGTTTGGAGACCCAGTCGCATTAAGTTTTTTTTTTTTAAATAATCAGTAGTGTTATTATCGATAACTCATTTTACTTATTTTTAATCGAAAGCTTTGCTATCGATGCAATAACTTATTTTCTTTATAAAAGTTTTGATATGAGTTTTGATTGATACCCCGATAACTAATTTTGTATCGGAAAGTTTGCTATGGAAACCACGATAACTTAATTTTTATAGTTTTTATCAATATATCGAATTTTCAATAGAAAATTATCGATGTATCGATAACTTATTTTCTATAGAAAAGTTTGCTATCGATAATTAGTTTTCTATAGAAAAGTTTGTAATCGATAACTAATTTTTATAGAAAAGTTTGTTATCGATAACTATTTTGTTATAGAAAAGTTTGTTATCGATAACTAATTTTGTTATAGAAAAGTTTGTTATCGATAACTAATTTTCTATAAAAAATTTTTTTTCGATAGATTGATAACTAATTTTCTATGGAAAAGTTTGTTATCGATAGCTAATTTTCTATAGAAAAAATTTTTTCGATACATTGATTACTAATTTTCTATAGAAAAGTGTGTTATCGATGCATCGATAACAATCTTTTCTATAAAAAAGTTTTTGTTACCGTTACATCGATAACTAATTTCCTATAGAAAAGATTGTTATCGATAGATCGGTACCATATTTTCTATAGAAAATTTTGTTATTGATAATTAATTTTCTATAGAAAAGTTTGTTATAGATACACCGATAGCTAATTTTCTATAAAAAAGTTTGTTATCGATGCCTATATAACTAATTCTCTATAGAAAAGTTTGCCATCGATGACACGAGAACTAAGTTTGATATCTATAACTAATTTTCTATAGAAAAGCTTGTTATCGATACATAGATAACTAATTTTCAACCGAAAGTTTATTATCGTAATATTGATAACTAATTTCAATAGAAAAGTTTGTTACCTCGATAACAAATTTTCTATAGAAAAGTTTGTTAACGATATATCGATAAATAACTTTCTTTAGAAAAATTTTAAAAGATTGTTATCGATAAAACGATAACGAATTTTTTATAGAAAATTTTGTTATCGTTAACTAATTTTCTATAAAAAAGTTTTTTATCGATAGTTAATGTTTTAAAGTATGCTATCGACAACTAATTTTCTACAAAAAAGCTTGCTATCGATACACCGATTACTTACTTTATATAGAAAAGTTTGTTATCGATACATCGATAAATAATTTTCTTTAAAAAAGTTTGCTATCGAGGCATCGACAACTAATTTTCTATAGAAAATATTATTATCTATATTTTTATAGAAAGTTTGTTATCGTAACATCGATAACAAATTTTCTAAAGAAAAGTTTGTTATCGAAAATGTATTTTCTATTGAAATGTTTGTTATCAATACATCGATAACTAATTTTCTATGGAAAAGTTTGTTGTCAATAACAAATTTTCTATAGAAGAGTTTGTTATCGATAGCTAATTTTCTAAAGTATGCTATCGACAACTAATTTTCTATAGAAAAGTTTACCATCGAAACACCGATAACTTACTTTATATAGAAAAGTTTGTTATCGATACATCGATTAATAACTTTGTTTAGAAAAGTTCGAAAAGATCGATAACTAATTTTCTTTAGAAAATATTATTATCGTTAACTAATTTTCTATAGAAAAGTTTGTTATCGATAGCTAATTTTCTAAAATATGCTATTGACAACTAATTTTCTATTGAAAAGTTTGCTATCGATACACCGATAACTAACTTTATATAGAAAAGTTTGTTATCGTTACATCGATAAATAATTTTCTTTAGAAAAGTTTGTTATCGAAACATCGATAACTAATTTTCTATAGAAAAGATTGTTATCTATATTTTTATAGAAAAGTTTGTTATCGTAAGATCGATAACTAATTTTCTAAAGAAAATATTGTTATCGATAACGTTCTTTCTATTGAAATGTTTGTCATCAATACATCTATAACTAATTTTCTATGGAAAAGTTTGTTTTCGATAACTAATTTGCTATAAAAAAATTTTCAAAGAAAAGTTTGTTATCGGTAAATATTTTTCTTTAGAAAAGAAGTTATCGATGCATCGATAACAAACTAACATATTCTATAGAACAGCTGGGTTTCTTAAGAAAAGTTTGTTATCGATAATTAATTTTCTATAGAAAATTTTGGTATCGATACATCAATAACTAATTTTTTATAGAAAATTAGCTATCGATACATCAATAACTAAATTTATAGAGAAAAGTATGTTGTCGATAATTAATTTCGATAGAAAAGTTGTTTATATATACAACGATAGCTAATTTTCTATAAAATAGTCTGTTATCTATACCTCGATAAATAATTTTCTATAGAAAAGTTTGTTATCGATTCCAAGTTAACTAAGTTTGCTAACGATAACTTAATTTCTATAGAAAAGTTTGTTATCGATAACTAATGTTCTATAGAAAAAGTTTTTTTTACCTATTTGTATGTATCGATAAAAAACTTTGCTTTAGCAAATTTTTATCAATGTATCGATAACAAATTTTCTCTAGAAAATTAGTTATCGTTTTATCGATAACAAGCTTTTCTATAGAAAATTAATTATCTTTACATTCAAAAATAATTTTCTAAAGAAAACATTTTTATCGATAAATCGTTAGTAGGCACAGTGGGGCGAAAGCGGCATCTTCTTTAAACCAAGAGAATTATGACTTTGCTAATTTTCAATAGAAAGCTTTGCTATCGATAACTTGTTTTATATAGAAATTTTTGTTGTCGATACATCGATAACTAATTTTCTGTAGAAAAGTTTGCTATCGATACATCAATAACTAATTTTCTATAGAAAATTTGCTATCGAAACATCAATAACTAAATTTATATAAAAAAAATTGCTATCGATACATTGATAACTAATTTTCTGTAGAAAAGTTTGTTATCGATTACATATTTTCTATAGAAAAGTTTGTTGGTGATACCTCTATAGCAAATTTTCTCTAAAAAAATGTGTTATTGATATCTAGTTTCTACAGAAAAGATTGTTATCGATACATCGATAACTAATTTTCAATAGATAAGTTTGTTATGAATACATCGATTACTAATTTTCTATTTACAAGTTTGTTATCGATACATCGATAACTAATTTTATATAGAAAAGATTGTATCAGTACATCGACAACTAATTTTCTATAGAAAAGTTTGTTATCGATAGAACGATAACTAATATTCTATAGAAAATTTGTTATCGATATATTTATATCTAATTTTCTATAGAAAAGTTTGTTTCGATAACTAATAATCTATAGAAAATTTTGTATCGATACCTTGATAACAAATTTTCTATGGAAAAGTTTGTTATTCACAAATCGATGCTATGCACAGTGGAGCAAAATTTACATTTTCGTAAAACTAAGAGAATAATGACTTTGCTGCATAAAATTGAATTTCTCCCAGGAGCAGTGAAATTAGCCGAAAAAACCTAATGAATGATCTATTGCCCGTGCACGTGTTTAAGATCTGGTCCAAGGCAAAGTGGGACAAATAAAAAAATTTAACAATAAAAACTAATTTTAATTAATTTTTGGTGTTAAAATAAACAAAAAAACCTTCCAGGCAATCCGTAAAAAACTTAATTAAAGTTCAATTAATTTTGAATATAAACTTTACATTCTAAAATTAATTTAACCCCCTTCCACTAAACTTGACATTATTCTGAGCATGCAAAAATATGCTTTTATACTAAAAATCCCTGCAAAGTCATTAAAAAAAACTTTTAACTTTTTTAAATACACCATTTAATCTTTATTATCTGACACTTTGTTAAACTTCATTACCGTAATAAAATTAGCTTAAAATTTTCATGTTAAGATATTAATCACACAGCCAACATCCATCCACAGCCACTACCAGCATCTAAAGTCACCACATCCAGTATAGTTCACCGTATAAATTATATGAGAATCGCAGAAACCACATGTGGATAGAAGTAAAAAATTATAAAAAA
Source organism: Pegoplata infirma (assembly GCA_963921195.1). Taxonomy (NCBI): domain Eukaryota; kingdom Metazoa; phylum Arthropoda; class Insecta; order Diptera; family Anthomyiidae; genus Pegoplata; species Pegoplata infirma. The sequence goes on along the minus strand of OY992538.1, from coordinate 30,015,857 downwards.
CCAAAAAAAATAAAACAATTCCCCAAAAGATTATTGTCTTATTATTATGGTAGAGATTGTGATGATAGTGCTGCTGATGATAATGGTGATTATGATTATGGTGGTCAGAAGATAAAGTGACCCAAGTACACACTTATTTATATGAAAATTACAAACATTAACCCTAAACAAAAGCTTAGTTAAACCAAAAAAAGCTAAATAATAATTTTTACAGAAATGACCTTCAATTGAAATAAAAAAACACATAAAAACACGTGAATTGCATTTGGAGATTTAAAGGGTTAACCCTTTAGGGGAACAGTTTTTTTGGAAATAATTGGAAGGACACCCATTGATTTTCTTATAGAATAAGTCTTAGAAAATGGATATTTTTAGGGAAATTGTGAAAAATTAGACATGAAAGGTAAAATTCAACAAAATATGTAAAATTACTCATAATGAGTAATATTATACATAACTTTTAAAATTCTACGTAAAGTGTAATACTGCACATAAAGTGTAAAATTAGATTATGTATAAAATTAAGTTAAGTTACAAATAATGTGTAAAAATACATATAATGTGTAAAATTACACATTATCTTTAAAAGTACACTATATATGTCATTTTACACATTTAATGTAATTTTTTCACATATTCTGTTAAGTTACGTATAAGGTATAGAAATACATATATGTTATGTAAAATTACACATAATCTGTAAATTTACACATTATATGTTATTTTACACAATAAGTGTAATTTTACTCTTTATACGTACATCATGGGTAATCTAATAAATTAATTGTTATATGTGGGGGTTTTCTAGGGTGTTCAGTCGATTAATTCTTGTTCGATTAATCGAACAATTTTAGACGAATAATTGTTCGATTAATTTAAAATTGCTAATTTCGATTAAAGGATTAATCGAAGAATTTATGCCGATTAATCGAATAATAATAATATATGGTTATTCTGGAAATATGTATAATTTTTTAAAAGTTTTAAGTCCAATAAACAAACCAAATGTATGTTACCGTTGGAATTAAAAAAAACACAGTCATGTTTACTTAAGTGGTCCTTATTTTAAATTTGTTTTCGGATTTTTGCTGCTCCTGAGACTTGGATTTGTTAAACGACCTAAACAAGTACCTGATCAAATTTTAACTGTATGACAGCGCTTAAATTGATCAAAGCTTCAAGTTTTGGGCAAAATCGCACTAATTTATAAAAAAAATCAAATTTACGATTTTCCCAAATGTACACAGAAAAAAATAAAAATGAATTTCAATTACGAAATTCGTTGATTCAATTAAAAAATTAATTGATTTCGGACGTATCACGAAAATGCGCATATTAATTACTCATTTTGTTTGAAAATAGTTTTAAAACTTAATTAAATTGTTAATTGAATCAATTAAAGTTTTAATTGAAAATAAAATGGAAAACCAATTAAAATTGTAATTAAATAAACTAAAAAAAATTAATATAAAATTGAAAATCAATAATATAGATTTATTGATTCACATAAAATTTTTAATTGAAAAAAGACCAAAACTCAATTTAATTTTAAAAGTTAAACTTCAAAAAATGCCCTAAAATAAATAAACATAGAATTTTTTTGTTTTATATAATTAAGAAATTTATTTTCTTTATTAAATATAAACAGTTGGTATAGTTTTGCATAGAAACATTATAGTAGTATTTTAAAATATCAATAACTATTTAAAATTACATTTTTATTTTTAAATCTTGTTATTGCATGCATTTTTGTCGCCTTAGTAAAGTTGAAACAAAAAAAATTGTATTATATTTCAATGTGCAAAACACAAGGCAAATGCCTCTATATTATTTTTTTTTTGTTTCAACTGTACAATTTTATTAGCAAAACGCTTTATCCGCAACGACCGCTCGCCTTAAAGAAAACAATAAAACTAAATTTTTTTGTTGCTTTTATGTATTCATTGGCTGCTACCACCAAAATATACAAAACAATAGTTCAAAAGTTTTTTTTTGTTGTTTTTTGCATTTTATTTTTTCATTGCCTACTAACACTAATGCATACAAAACCGGTTTCGTTTGTTTATTTTATTTTTATTTTCAGTAAAGTTAAGAATTCAATTAAAACATTAATTGAATCAATTAAAATGTTTAATTGAAGTTAAATTTAATATCAAATCTATTTTTAATTAAAAAAAAAATCTCGATATTATTTTCTGTGTAGTCAGAAAATAAATATATTTTTTTTGTAATATTGGTAATCCAAAAAATTGTTTTTACAAATCTCCAATATGATTTTTTTAAAAACTTTCTTAAACAAATTAGCAGAAAACTCAAATTTTGATACATTTTGAAATGATTTTAATTTTCCCAGCAAAACTTTGGTAATGGGTAGTGATTATACAACACATTACCAGGTAATGCATATAATTTGTAGCATTATTTTATGATGTCTTAGCAAACATTTGTTCCACAACGTATTAATAATTTGCTACGTAATGGATGATTATTGGAAAAAATGTATTTCATATTTGTTATTTCTAAACATAAAATTATGGATGACTTATATTTGGTTACATTATGTATTATTTGAAAGGTTGAAATAATGTATTATTTATAATTGGATGCATAATGCATTACAATAAAATAAAAAATAATTATTTTATAAAAAAAATGCATAAGTTTAAACTAGAGATGGGCTCACGACAGGAAATTTCTAACGACGCACGCTCACGAGCATATTTTATCTACTTACACTCACATACAATCACGTGAGTAAATTTAATACAAAATTACTATTTCATTACTCGTAACACCTTGTATATTATCTTCTGGTATGCTTAACCTGACCAACTGCTTTTGACTGAAAAGCGGGATCGAAAGGTTGAAAAAGCGGGACTTTGACGTAAAAAGCGGGATTTTTTTTAATAAGTGAAATTCGACTTTAACGAACCAAGAATACCTTCCACAATGCACAAAATTCTGGAAATACTTTTAAGGGATTGTATTTTTTTTTTTATTTTAAAAAAATGCATAAAAACTTTTATTTTGATTACGTCAGCAACATAGTCTCTAGTCTAAGGAATTTTTTACCAGCCTTGGGATAAAATGTTTTAGAATCAAATAAATTGCATATGAAAAGCTAAAATTAAATTAGAGTCGTAGACTGAATCTGAGAACTTTTCTTATCATTTTCTAAGAGAAAGTAAGTCTCATATATTTTTTTATAGAAAAATGTTTCAGAACTCGAAACTGTCTTTAGAAAATATTTAGATACTTATTTGACTCCGAATGAAAGAATATTTTGAAAGATAAATTCTCTAAAATTTTAATAATTCTTCTGTAGGAAAAATGTTTAAGAATCTTATAAATTGTCTATAAAAAAAAAATTCCTTGGCAACTGTGAATTTCCTCAGAATAAAATATTTCAGAAAATGACAAGAATTTTTCTGGAAAATAATTTCTAAAATCGGATAATTTTTCTACAGGAAAAACGTTTCAGAATCTGATAGTTTTTTTATGAGAAATATATTTCAAAAGCTTAGAATTTATTTTACGGAAAAATAGATTTTTTTCTGTTTAAATAATATTTTAGAATCAGAGAATTTTTCTATAGGAAAAGTTTTTCAAAATCCATGATTATTTCCAAATAGAAAATGCTTTGGAATTTTTCTATAGAAAATTATATCAGAATCTAAGTTTTTTTTTTAAAATCTCCCAAAATGTGAATATATTTCTGTTGAGAAATTTTATAAAGGAAATGTGTCTATAAGTCTGTAAATTTTTCTTTTGAAGTTGCGTCTTAGAATTTTCTTTAGAAAAATGTCTTAGAACCTAATAATTTTTCTATATCAAATTATCTTTGAAAACATTAGAACTTTAAAATTTTCCATTCTCAAATATTTTCTATCAAAAATTGCCCCATGAAAAAAGGGACATTTTTCGATAGAAAAATCCCCTTGGATCTAATAAATATAATTCTATCTGATTAGGTCTTTTTGATCCGACATTTTTCCACAATTTCAGGATCCGATCAGATGCAATTACGGATCAGATCTACCAGATCTCGAAATTGAAGACAGATTTCGTATCAAGTAGATCTTATCAGATACAAATGACATCATAAAATTTTCAAAATTAGACCAGATCTAATCAATTCTTTAACTAAATGTTGAATATGAGAATTTTTATCCGATGGGAGAATTAAAGAAGTTTTTTATATGAAAAAATAAGACGATGTGTGTCTTTTTGTATTTCAAAGTATTCTGATTTTATTTATTTTCAACTTTCAATTTATAAACAAATTTAAAATCAAAGATAAATAGTTTCATAAAATTTAAATAAAAGTAACAAAGTATTTTCTATAAAATAACAGAGATGGGACTTCATAAATACAGGAGTCCCACATACTCCCCCTCATAAAGTTAAAACTTTAAAGTCCAAGACAAGTTTTAGCTTTATGCAAAACAAAACCCAAATACTAATTTACATTATATAACTTTAAAAACTAGATGGTTAACACGATCTGAATTATAATGCATACAAATTTCGCAAGGGGTTGCGCACTCCCCCTGGATAAAACCAGTATAAACAAAATTTCAAAATTAAAAAATAAAATTTTTTTATCAAAACTCTTTGGTCACTCTTTTATAACTCACCCGGGAAACCGGCTAAAGTCAAAAGATTGACAGAAGAGATTAAAATAATAAAAAACCAGAAGGGTAGTCACAGGGTACCTGGGTAAAACAAATAGTAAAATTAAAAAATAAATATTTTTATCAAAATTCTTCGGTCATCCTTATTAACTCTCCCGGGAAACCGGCTTAAGCCTAAGGAGTGACAGAAGAAAAACAAAAAGAAGTAAAAAGATCAGAAGGGCAGTCACAGGGTTACCTGGGTTACTACCACCTTCTACGGCTGGATGAATATAAATATCCACGCGATGCATTATAATAAAAATCGGTTAAAACTAAGATTCAAATGCAAAAAATCCGAAAACTGGGTAACCAAACCGGATACAGCAAACGAAATCCCAGGATACCGGATAACCACGCTGGATATATATACAAAACAATGATGAAACGTTGCACTGGATACAAATGGATAACCGCACTGGAAACGTTAGTCCTGGATACTGGGTATCCAAACCGGAAACAACAAGTGCAGAACGGTGTTGACCAAACAAATGTATAATAATGTCAAACCAGGATAGAACCACTGGATATATTGACTAAGAACCCTGGATGTATTTACTGGATAACCAAACCGGATAAAATTAAACAAACCAGGAAAACCACTGGATAATAAGAAAGCATACCAGGATACTGGAGAACCACACTGGATAAAAATGGGATACTGTTTTGAGCCAGGAAACGACCGGATATTAAAACAGTATTGAAATGTTGATGATTACGCTGGATAACCAGGATATGAAATTTTCCGGTGAGCCAGGAATTTGTAAGGCGACTGGATGACCAGGATGTGCAATTTTCCGGTGAGCCAGGAATTTGTAGACCGGATAACAAAACAGGATAAAAATTTTGATGAATTAGCTGGTTAACCAAGCTTGTATTAATTAGTCCAAGATGCGGCTGAATTCAATAAAATTACAATCTTCTGGCAATCCAGGAATATTTGTAAATACGGCCAGGATGAGACTGGATCAAATAACTCTTGAAATTTTCAGGTAATTTTACGGCAACCCGGATACGGCATGAATTTGAAAATATATTATTTTTGGCATCAAGGATACGAGAGATAATCCAGAAATTTTTAACGAGTCCGGACTGGATACTTTAATTATAAACGCTGGATAACCAGGATACGGATGAAAATATTTTAATATCTTCGACAGCCAACACGGCAGGAAATACACGAAAAATATTTTTAGTTTTTCTTTTATGTTTCAATAATTTCGCCAGCCAGCAAATACGGGAACAATATTTATTTTTCTTTAACTTTTATGTTGGGCGCCAATAAGGCGGCACAGAATTTTTCCGGTAAACCAGGAATTTGTAATGCAGGAATATCCTCGACGACAAGGATAAGACGACACCGAATTTTTCCGGTAATCCAGGATTTTGTAACAGCAGAAAACAATTAAAAAATATCCTCGAAAACAAGGATGCAGCAAACACGAAAAAAAATTATTTATAAATTTTTTTATGTTGGGCGCCAATAAGACGATGTGTGTCTTTTTGTATTTCAAAGTATTCTGATTTTATTTATTTTCAACTTTCAATTTATAAACAAATTTAAAATCAAAGATAAATAGTTTCATAAAATTTAAATAAAAGTAACAAAGTATTTTCTATAAAATAACAGAGATGGGACTTCATAAATACAGGAGTCCCACAAAAAGGGTTTTAGAATCTGTACGTTTCTCAGAAAAAGGTTATTATATCGTCGAACTATATTCAATAAATGCCAACTCGAAAAAGCTTACTGTTCAGGAGAGCTAAAAAACTAGTTATTTCGCATATTATTGCAATAATAAACAATGTACCTTCCACAAGATGGTTTAAATATTCTAAACAATTTTTACCTATGCAAAAATTTTCATATTTTGCACTTGTTTGCGTATTTTTCAGAGATGGCATTTATTACTATATCAAAAAACAAATATTTTTTTAGAGTTGGCATATTTTGTCGGAAAATAAAAATACATTTTTTTTTTTTAAATTTTTAAAATTTTTTTTTTTTTGGTTTTTGTTATCCTTAGTACGGTAATTGCAAAAACTGAACAAAAAATTAAAAATCTTTGCATATTTTTAAAAGTTACTAGCTCCGAAAGCCTTTTAATCTCAGGGTGGTCAACTTTGACACTCTGTAACTCACGCTGTATTGCAATAGGTTCACTCCAAACCAGCTATTTTGAAAGCTTATATCATTGACTTTATTTGCCCCATTCATAATGTTTCAATCTGATAAATAGTTTGAAAGTTACATAAATATAAGCAATTTTTATTTTTGCAAACACTATTTACCGATATTTTTAAAATGGCAATATCTCGAGAACCAGTCATTAGATATCAAAATCTTTACAAGATTCGTGTTTAGCATGGCAAATGCAATAAGATATGTGGTCTAATTTTTTTTTAAAAAATTTTTGAAAAATTTTTGGAAATTTACAATGGGAGTTGGCATTTATTTCCACCAAAAAAATATGTACTTTGAGTTAGCACAATAACAAAAATGGATGTAAAACGACAACAAATTATTTTTTTGCTCTGAAATTTTTATGGCAGATAGGTATTACACAGGGGAGCTATTTGCCATCGGAAACTCATTTCCGTCAAATTTGAGTTGGCATATTTTGAATATAGGTTCACGATATATATTTGAATAATAATTTAGAATCTAAGGCCTCTGTTCTGTCTTTCAAAACTTTTCAATTCGCATGAAAATTTCCGAATCACGTTAAATCAAGATAAGTGTTTTTTTGATCACGTTTTCGAAGTTGAAATCGAATAATAAAATTTTAAAAATTTTAAGGAAAAAGTGCATTCGTTTTACTTTCACCAAATTTTATTTATGTATGTGAAACAAAACGAAAAAAAAAATTTGGATGTGAAATCTAGAACATCAAAAAAATTCGGAAATTTTCATTTTCACATTTTTTATGTGAATTAATTTTTTTGAAACAGCGGCCTAAGAGTTTTTCTGTAGTTAAAATTTCCTTATATCCGACAATTTTTGTGAAGGAAACATGTATTCAGGTTTAATTAGTTTTTATTTAAAGCTTTTTTCGGAATATTCGAAGTATCACAATGAAAAAAATGTATGTAAAAATTTAATTTTAATTTATTTTTGATTTAAATCAGTCCCCTTTTGTAGGGTTCCCTTTCAAAATTTTTCTTAACTTTTTCTTTATACGGTAAGAAATATGTAGTTAATATGCTCAAAAATATATTTCTCAAAATATTATTAAAATAGCCTAAAAATTGTACTTTGCTATTCCAAAAGCCAAAAAGCGGGATAAAGCGGGATGAAGCGGGACTTTTGTTTAAAAAGCGGGATCGGAATTCAAGGCGGGATGAGACATCAAAAAGCGGGATAATCCCGCCAAAAGCGGGATGGTTGGTCAGGTTAGGTATGCTATATTATTTCATTTCTCGTAACCTATAAAATATCATATATTTTACACCTGACTCGTATTCTTCGTTATAAATTTATGACTTATTTTATACCTTACTGGTATTCTTTGTGATAATGTGGATGCATTACTTTGAGTCTCAGCATTGTATAAAATAAGAGATCCTATACCTTATTTTACACCTTATTTGGTAATCTAAGTTTTGCTGGGTTGTTTTTTTGTTGTTAATAAAATATGAAAATACTTGTAATTAATATTGTTTATTTAATCAAGTACCAATTTTTTCTAAAATTGTCGAAAAAATCTTGTAATTTAGAAAATTTCTTAATTTGTATTTATTCGATTAATCGAACAATTTTAAAATTTTATTCGTTTAATCGAATAATTTAAAAATGGCAAATATCGATTAATCGTTTAATCGAACAATTAAAAAACCCGATTAATTGCACACCCTAGGGTTTTCGTGTCAACTGACACAACTTTTGAAACCGATGTCTTCCGATCGGGATGAAATTTGTACCAAGGTTAGTCCTATTGAATAGTAGTTCAGACACAATTTTTCAACTAGATCAATCAAAAACTTTCTGAGTTAGAGGGGGTCGAAATTTGACATTTTGGCCAAAGAGGTGTTTATTCTCATCCATGTAATTTCTTACCTATTGTTTTTAGCAAAATATATCTTAAATAGTTTTGATAGCTATTTCTTCCGTCTTTCGAAAAAAAATTATAAAAAAACAAAAAAAAAAATTTTTTATTTTTTTTCTTAAAAATCCAAAACTTTTTGGACTTTTTCCTCAAATTGGGCCCTTTTTTTTTTTTTTTTTTTTGATTTCAAAGATAGCTTAGGTGATTTCCTTTAAGACCTATGGGGTCGCTTAGTGGGATGCGAGTGGGATATGTATGAAAATTTTTTTTTTTTAACTTTGGAACACAAAAAACAGGTTTTCAATTTGCACTATTAGGCCTGGGATAGCTAACCAGTTTTCGATTTCGATCCGCGATACCCTCTAATTTTAAAAGGTTCGAAAAAGAAAGCACGAGCCAAAAAATGAGGGCGGTGGGGTGGGGCCATATGGCCCCTCATCGGGGTCAAAGTTGGGCGTAAAGAGGTAAAATCTTCAAAAAGCCCCAAAACTGCCCTAGAACTGCCCCTGGAGGGGTGCAATGTGAGACCGACCTCCAACAATTTTCTGCTCCCAACATTTTTCTTGAACATACCTTACCCCTATTTCCACTTCCTAAGGGGGCTCCCATACAAAACATTCTTAAAAAATTTGATCCTACCATTCTAACTTACCCTAAAGTGCCTCTAGTGGGGCCAAATGTATGACCGACCTCCATTTTTTTATTAATTCCAACATTTTTTGCAAACATACCTACAATGTTTCTTTAACCCTTAAGGTGGTCCCCATACATTTCTTTTATTTTTTATAAATTTGTTTTATTAAACCAGCTCCTACCACCCCTACCGTGCCTCCTAGAGAGGCAAAAATTACGACCAATCCCCATTATTTTTTGGTTACCAACATTTTGTCCGAACATTATAACACCCTATCTCCACTCCCTAAGGGGCTCCCATACATTATAAAAACATGTATTTTTTAAAACTAATAAAAAAATAAAAAAAAAAATATGGGGACCCCCTTAAGAGTTGAAAATAAAGGGTAGGTATATTCTGATAAAATGTTGGAGTTCAAAAAAGGGGTTTGGTCATACATTTTACTTCCCTAGGGGCACCCTATGGACAGTTAGAGCGGTAGGAGCAAATTTTATAAAAATGTAATTTTGTATGGAAGCCCCCTTAGGAAGTGGAAATAGAGGTTAGGTATATAAAAGAAAAATATTGAGGCAGAATCATGCGCGGGTACAAGGGGGGGGAAAAAGGGGAAATTTCCCCCCCCAGACCAAATTTCAAAAAGAAAAAAAAAGAGGAAAAAAAAAAGAAAAAAAAAAGAAAAAGAAGAAAAAAAGGAAAGAAGGAAGAAGAAAATTTCTAAAAAAATTTTCCGAAGGAAAAAATCTTGAAATCCGAAAATTTTTAAAAGAAAAAAATCTGAAAATTTTCATAAGGAAAATCTGAAAATTTTCTGAGGAAAAATATCTGTCAATTTTATTATGAATTTTATGAAAAATGTGACTTAAGCGTTATTAGCACTTATAATTTTTATTTTGGATTTGGGAATTCTACAAAAATACATAATAGAATATGTTTGAGGAGTGAAAAATTTTTCTTTGTGAAAAATCTGAGACTTTTTCCATAGCAAAGAGTCTCAGAATTTGAGACTTATTCCTATATAATAATATAAAGGTCACAGAATTTGAGACTTTTTTTTATAGAAAAAGGTACAAAACTTTTAACATCGCCAAACATTTAATTTTTCGGATTTTTTTTAGAGGAATTCAAAAATTCTAAAAGTCTTGGAACCTAAGACTTTTTTTAAAGGAAAAAGGTCTCAGAATTTAAAAAAAAATATGGGAAAAAGGTCTAAAAATTTGAGACTTATTATAGGAAAAAGTTCACAAAATCTGAGACTTTTTGGTAGGAAAACGGTCTAAGAATCAAAGACATTTTCTATAGTTAAAAGGTATCAGAATCTCTGAATTTAAGATATTTTTAAGGAAAAAGGTCTCAGAATTTCGCAGAAACTTAGACTTTTTCTTTAGTGAAAAAGTGCCAGAATTTTAGACTTATTCTATACGAAAAATGTCAGACAATCAGAGACTTTTCTTTTGGAATATGGTCTCAGAATCTGAAACTTTTTTATAGGAAAAAGATATACGAATCTGAGACTTTTTCTACAAAAAAAACGGTCTAAGAATCTCAGACTTTTTCTATAGGAAAAAGGTCTGAGAATGTGAGAAATTTCTTAGAAAAAGGGTCTTAGAATCTGAGACTTTTTCTACACTAAAAAGGTCTAAAAATCTGAGACTTTTTTAAAAGAAAAATAGGTCTCAGAATCTAAAATTTTTTAAATACGAAATAAATACAATAATCTGAGACCTTGTCTATAGCAAAAATATCTCAAAAATGTTTTAAAATATAAGACTTTTTCTATAGTAAAAAATCTCAGAATCTGAGACTTTTTCTCTGGAAAAATTCTTAGAATCTAAAAATTGTTCTGTACGAAAAAAAATATAATAATCTAAGACCTTTTCTAGGAAAAATATCTCAAAAATGTTTTAAAATATGAGACTTTAGTCTCATCGGTCTCGGAATCTAAGACTTTTTCTGTGGAAAAAGTTCTTAGAATCTGAAAATTTTTCTGTACGAAAGTAAGGATTCTTAGATTCTGAGTTATTTGCACAATAAAAAATAATTTCTTCACGAAAAATGTCTCAACATCTGATATTTTCTATGTAGCAATAATTTCTTCTGTTGAAAAATTCACAGATTTCGACTTTTCTATACGTCAAATATGTAAGAACTGAGACTTTTTTTATATATAGTATACGAAAATGTACAATTTTCTTTTTAAACAAATTAAAAAAAAAATTATCAAAACGAAATATGATCGTGAAACACAAAATAAATAAATTGTAGATTTTTTTGCAAAAAAAAACGGATCCCTGTTTTTGCTCGTCCGACAAAGGTCAATTTATTATTTTTTTTTTGGAAGCAAAAAAAAAAAAAAAATTTCCCCCCCCAAACCCAAAAGCTGTACCCGCCACTGGGCAGAATATTAATGGAGGCAGTTCTAGGGCAGTTGTGAGGCTTTTTGAGGATTTTAACCTCTTTACGCCCAATTTTGACCCCGATGAGGAGCCATATGGCCCCACCCCACCGCCCTTATTTTTTGGCTTTCTTTTTTGAACCTATCAAAATTAGAGGGTGTCCAGGATCGAAATCGAAAACTGGTGAGCTATCCCACGCCTAATAGTGCAAATTGAAGAACCGTTTTTTGTGTTCCAAAGTTTAAAAAAAAAATTTTCATAGATATCCCACTCGCATCCCACTAAGCGACCCCATAGCTCTTAAAGGAAATCACGTAAGCTTTCTTTTGAATCAAAAAAAAAAAGGGCCAATTTGAGGAAAATGTCAAAAAAGTTTTGAATTTTTAATAAAAATAATCAAAAAAAATTTTTATTTTTTTTTTTATAATTTTTTTTCTAAAGACTGAAGAAATAGCAAACTATTTGGAACACATTTTGCTAAAAACAATAGGTAAGAAATAACATGGATAAGAATAAACAACTCTTTTGCCAAAATGTCAAATTTCGACCCCCTCTAACTCAGAGAGTCCTTGACCGATCTCGTTGAAAAATTGAGTCTGAACTACTATCCAATAGGACTAACCTTGGTGCAAATATCATCCCGATCGGAAGACATCGGTTTCAAAAGTTGTGTCAGTTGACACGAAAACCCCCATATATAATACAATATTTGTAAAAAACTTTTTTGTCATCCAAAAAAATGCCGTTCTACTGCATGCTATAACTTCTAAATAAGCTACCAACTTTAGTGCTATTTTATGGATGAAAATATATTTTTTATTATGCATCTTAGGGATATGATAATTTAATTATTTTTTTTTTGTTAACAAAGCAACAAACTATTTAAAATAAAGAAGCATAAAAGGTATTATAATCACACTTAATTAAGACAAATGTTTGCTAATAATGACATTAAGCATGCGACAGTTAATTTTTGCCTTTAAAGAAACCGCAATTCTTAACAATTCTTTAAAAAAAAAACATGTAGCCTTAATTTAAAACGCACTCATGACAGCTTTAGTTAAAATCTAGGCTTTTTGAATGTTTTGTTGTTTTGGCCTTTAACGCTAAAACCGCCAACAAAATTAATTGTTTAGTGTCAAAAATATAAACGATAACAAAAAACATTGTGTGCCCTACACTTAAATTTAAATTTTTTAGATTTGTCATTTTGTTTGTAACATGTTAAAATATCGGTATATAAATTTTACATATTTATGATCTCCGAACGACTTTTAGTCTAGCGACGGACGGGTGTCTAATAAAAATCTGAATATTTAAAAAAAAAAAAAAAATTTAAAAAAAAATACATAAAAAACAATCAAAATATTTTCATTTTTGGTTTTCCACATAACAATATTATAGATATTTTTTTTTTAAAAGTTAAAAAAGTATTTTTGAGTGAAAATTTTTTTCGATCCATTATATTTGGTACCACTCTAGAAATCACCTTTTGTAGGGCTTTGCTAGATTCGGTCAAGCCTGATATAACTTTTTTCTTATTTTCTTAAATTTTACCTTTAACTTCGTAAGACAAAATAAGTACAAACTCCTTTTGGCGACAAAACCGACAAAAAATGAAATAAAACTTGTATTATTCATTCTGCAACATTGTTGCGTAAATATTTTGTTTTAAATTAAATTGACGCAGTAGTTTACAGTATGTGAGTTGCTTAAAGAATATTTAAATACTTTTTGTGATAAGTTTTGTATTTAATACGATTATTTAATATTGAGAGGTTAATGGATTTTTGGTATATGAGTCTTTTCGATATATAAACTCATATAGAATTTGTAATTCATTGAAACGATTAAAATTTTAATAATGGTTTTTAAAAGGTAACCGATGATCAAATAATAGTTATTAATGAATTAATAACTTAATATGTTAAAAGAACTCCGACAAATTTTAAATTTTGGCTGTACACATGAACCAGACCAAAAAATTCTGAGAGTGGGGCCCAGTTTTTCTCGATCAATTTGCGCTGTCGTGAAAAATGCAAAAATTTTATTTTTTGCACTATAGAAAAAATTTACCCCAGTCAGAAAGTGGGTGTAAAAATAAAACTCCCGTGTATCTCAGGTTTGCAAATAAATTCAAGTTTTTCGCGAAAAATTATGAAAATATTTAAAAAAAAGGACTAAAATGACCCCTAAAAATGAGAGATAGAGGGTTAATATATTGTCCGAAAAGAACCGCAATCAAATTTTACAAAAAAACATGTATAAACATTATTTAGCTCAGAAGTAGATTTAATACATTTTTCGACTACTTTCACACTACTTTGGAGAAATGGAAGTTTTTTAATGGTGCACAGGAAAAAATATGGAGGAAACAAATTTGAGTAATCACAAGTTTAAATCTAAAAACAAAAATTGAGTAATTTTTTAATTTACGCAATTAAAAATTTACTCAAAAATTTTAAAAACAATTAAAGTAAATAATTTAATAAAAATTTAATAGTTTTTTTATTTTTTTTTTTAAACTCTCATAGTTTTTTGAATTCTCGTTTCCGTTTATGGTTTTTTGTGTATGTATATGAAAGTTTGTAATCGTCTTTATAAAATTTTCCTATGTTTTTGAGACATAAATATGTTTGGTAAAGTTTGAAAAAACAAGTTTTTTGTTTTTTCTTTGTAAAAAAATGTAAAACTTTTTTAAACTTAAAAAAAAAAATATTTAAGTTTTGAGTAAATGTTTATTTGTGTCAATTAAAAATTTACTCAAATTTTTTTTCAAACATTTAATAAATTTTTATTAAAAATTTACTCAATACTATTAAATCGTTTACTGGTGCAAAATTAAGTAATTTTTTACTCAATAGTATTAAAAATTTACTCAAATATTTTTTTTTTTCTGTGTGGAGCTAAATCATTATCAGTTTTCCTTGGATTTAGTTAATTTTCTCATTTTTTAGTTATTTTTTTCTGAGTGTTGGAAGAGTATTATTTGGGAGTATTTATTGGGAGCTTGCGCGGGTACAAGGGGGGGGGAAGGGGAAATTCCCCCCAGATCAAGTTTCAAAAAGAAAAAAAATGGAAAAAAGAGAAAAAAAAGAAAAAAGAAAGAAAAAGGAAGAAAAAGGAGAAAAAAGAAAGAAGGAAGAAGAAAGTTTTCGAAAAAAATTTCCGAATGAAAACTATCTCGAAATCCGAAAATTTTTCATTGAAAAAATCTGAAAGTTTTTGTAGGGAAAATTTTTAAATTTTTAAAGAAAAAAATGTGACTGAATCTGAAAATTTTCTGTGAAAAAATATATGTCAATCTTATTATGAATTTTGGTATCTTTTAATAGTAATTATATTTTGAGAATTTTTCTACAAAAATCCCTAAAAGAAAATATTTAAGGATTGAAAAATTTTTCTTTGTAAAAAATCTTAGACTTTTTCTATAGAAAATATGTGTCGAAATTCGAGACTTATTCTATAGGAAAAAGGTCTCGAATCTGAGACTTATTCTATATTAAAAAGGTCTCTGAAACTTTTTTTTATAGAAAAGGTGCAGAAAAACACAAACATTTTTCACATTCTCAAAAATGTTCTTTTTCGGATTTTTGTAGATTTTTTGTTCCCAAATTCTAAAAGTCTCAGAATCTGAGTATTTTTCTATGGTCTTAAAATTTGAGACTTATTTTTAGGAAAAAGGTCGCAGAATCTGATACTTTTTTGAAAAGAAAAAGGTATAAGAATCTGAGACTTTTTCTATGGGCAAAAGGTCTCAGGGTCTTAGAATCTGAGACTTTTTATAATGGAAAATCTATAATTTTTTCTTTAGGGATAAAAGTGCCAGGATTTTAAACTTTTTCTATATAGAAAAAAGGTCTCAGAATATAAATTTTTTTCAGTACGAAACAAATATACTAACCTGAGACCTTTTCTATAAGAAAAATATATTAAAAATGCTTTAAAATATGAGATACTTTCTATAAAATGTTTCAGTATCATAGACTTTTTTGTGGAAAAAAATTCTTAGAATCTGAAATTTTTTCTATACAAAGAAGAAGTCTTAGATTTTGACTTTTTATACGTCAAATGTGTTAGAATCTGAGACTTTTTCTATGTATACACTCAAAAAAAAACCTTGTAAAATTACCAAAAATCTCGGGATTTTACGACGCTATTCTCGTAAAATAGGAGGTAGGTAAAATTCTCGTAAAATTACGAGGAATGTGCCAAAAATTGGTAAAATATACAATTTTATTGGTAAAAATGTTTTAAAACCGCAAAAATAAAAAAAATGGTAAACTTACAAGATAAAATGGTAAATATATTTAAAAAAATAGTAAATTTACAAACCAAAATGGTAAATTTACAAAAAAAAAAATAGTAAATTAAAAAAAAAAAAAAAAATAAAAAAAAAATGTTAATTTACCAAAAAAATTGTTTAATTTTTACCAATTTTTGGTACTGATAATTTTAAAGCCACAAAAATTATAACAAGTAGAAAAGTTAAATTCGACTTGGCCGAATTTATGAATACCCTCCACAATGCCCTTTTTAAGTGATAGTAAATTTTCTAACGTGAAAAAATAAAATTTTTGGTTAAAAATATTTTATTTTTTGTAAAAAAACTTTTTTTTATTAAGTTTTGAAAAAAAAAATTACTAATTTTTTTTGAGTGTAAATTTTTTTTTGAATGTAAAATTTTTTTTGAGTGGATTTTTTTTGTTTTAGTGTAAAAATATTTTTGAGTGACAAAAATACCTTGTAAAATATTTTTTTGACTTACAAATGTTTTTAAAACATGTTTAACGGGTTTTCAACACGTGAATTTAAGGTGACACTAATCTGAAATTTACGGTTTTGCTAATAACTTTTGAACCACTGGACCAATTTGGCTGAAATTTAAAACGAAGCGTGCCAGAGGAACGGAAAATATATATGCCACACTTCAGCACCCTCAGAATTGCCGTTCGAAAGTTACCGTGTATTTTATCTCGTAAATTCCATAAAAACCCTTGCCGAAATTCACTCATTTGCTTATAACTTTTGAACCACTGGACCGATTTCGCTGGATTGCAATACCAACCTGACCAGGTAATTGCCCAACATAGTTAGCGTGTTTTCAACAGACAGACAGACGGACAAACGGACGGACGGACGGACATCGCTAGATCGTCTTAAAATCGATCGAGGATCATGAATATATATACTTTATGGGGTCCTAGACCAATATTTCGAGGTGTTACAAACGGAATAACAAACTTATATATACCCTCTATCACTAGAGTGGAGGGTATAAAAAAATGGTAAATTTACAAGTAAAGTGGTAAATATATTAAAAACAAGTAAGAAAGTTATAGTCGGTCAAGACCGACCATATGATACCCTACACCAGTGCTTCCCGAAAAATGGGTCCCAAGTCCAAACATGGAACGACTGGATCTGTCGTTGTTTAGTGTAGAAAACACAGGTCAAATTTTAGCGGAATTGGCTTATTTTTTTGTCAATTGACCGATTTAACTGAATATCGGTCCAAATTTGTATATGGGGGACTAAGTCCAAAAATTTTCCAATTATATTCCGATTTGATAAGGTTACTTAAGTACACGTTTAAAACCTTAAAATAAAATGTTTATCAAATATTTCCATTTTTATGAATTTTGAGGAAATTATGTGAATATCGGGAGGGTGGTTTGTATGGGGACTACCAGAAGGACTGACCCGACTCCTTTGAAATTTGGTATGATGGTTTGCGCATACAAAATATTATTACCTGGCGTTTGTATGGGAGCTAGGTCTTAACATGGACCGATTTTTTTCCAATTTCAATAGGCTTCGTCCTTGGGCCACAAGAAGCTTAAGTTTCAAATTTCAAGTCAATTGATCGAAAATTGTGACCTGTATCGTGCTTAAACCGATAGATGAACAGACGGACGAACGGTAGTTACAAACATCAGCACTAACTCATTATACCCTGTACCACAGAGTGGTGTAGGGTATAAAAATGGTAAATTTACAAACAATAATTATAAATTTACAAAAAAAAAATGGTTTAAATTTTACCAATTTTTGGTAGTGATAGTTTTTAAACCACAAAAATTACTGAATAAAGAAAATTACTGAAAAAAGAAATAAGAACATTTTCAACAAACATTTTAGGACTTCGAAAATTTTATGAATTTTTTTTTTACTCCAAAACGGAAAAAAATGTGTCTGGGAATCAGAAAATTTACAAAAAAAAAATATTGTTAAACATAAATCCTCGTAATAAAATAATTTTTTTAAAATAACTGTTTTTTTTAAATCAATTTAGAATCCTCGTAAAATTTTTTTCAAAATTTTGTCAACTTTTTTAATAAAAAAAAATATCTCCGGGACTTGGAAATTTAAAAAAAAAAATGTTTTTTTTATGTTAAGCAACATAAAAATAATTAATTTTTGTAAAATAACAGTTTTTTTTTGTAAATCAGCTAGAATCCTCGTAATAAAAACTTTGTTGTAAAAATACAGTTTTTTTTTTGTAAAATGACCTTTCAAAGTAGAAAGGTCATTACGAAAATAAATTTGTAAAATTACCAATAAAACTATAGATCTCGTTTGAGCAAAGTACAAGAATTTTTGTTAAAAAACATGGAAAATTGTTAAAAATTGGTAGAACGGGATTACAAGGCATTTTACCAGGCGCTTTACAAGTTTTTTCTTTTGAGCGTACGAAAATGTACAATTTTATTTTTAGACAAATTAAAAAAAAAAAATGATCTAAACGAAATACTTATGATCATGAAACAACAAACCTCCTTCAGCAAAACTTTTCAAACGAATCCCTGTTTTTGCCCGTCCAACATAGGTGAATTTATGATTTTTTTTTTCGACGTAAAAAAAATTCCCCCCCTCCCCCCCCCCCCCCAACCCAAAAGCTGTACCCGCCACTGATTGGAAGAACATCCTAATAATGCTAGTAGAGTTAACATAGATAACTCGCTGCTACGGACCTTACGAAACTAAAACTGTTCGCAACATGGACTAACGCGTTTTATCCTCGTCGCTGAAGGAAATTGTGGTATCGCTATGGACCAGCCGGTCTGCGAGGAGTCTGAACCTTAGGCTCCACCACCCCTAACCTAACCTAACATAGATACTTGTTATGTTAATTTATAATGGGGGACATAAAAATGGCCTCGAACTAGAATAAACTCTTTTTCATTACACAATTAAAAGGTCGAAAAATAACAAATTTAAATTATCTATATAAATAAAAATCAATTGTCGTTCGTTGGTAACAGCATCAGTTGAGAACGGCTGGACCGATTTGGACAATTTTTTTTTTGAAATGTTCGTCATAGTCCAACTTAGGTTTTTACGTAAAAAAAAATTGACCACGCCCACTTTTACGCCCACTTTTTTCGATTTATCTAAAATCGGAAAACGGCTGCACCGATTTGTGTAATTTTTTACTTAAATGTTCATAGTAATCCAATTTAAGTTTTTACTGAAAGAAAAATCGACCACGCCCACTTTTACGCCCACTTTTTTAATTAATCTAAAATCTGAGAATGGATGCACCGATTTGACTAAATTTTTTTTAAATGAATTTTTTATCATTTTCCAACTTTGGTTTTTACGAAAAAGGAAATTGACTACGCCCCCTTTGGCTATTTTTTGTTGAAAATGTTCCATAATTAAACTAAGGTTTATACTGATAGTAAAATTTCCCACGCCCACTATTTTCTATGTATCGAAAGAACATATAAAACGATTTAAGAATAGTTGTCCTCGCTAGAATAGTTGTCCTCGCTAACTTCTCACTTTTCCCGATATATGTATTTTAAATCATGGAATGGCTGGATCAATTTCTCTTATTTTGTTTTCAATGTTCGTTATAGTCCAACTGAGGTTTTCCGGAAAGAACCATTTTCCATTTCTACGCCCACTTTAAATGGGTCCATTGATAAAATTCAAATAAGGTTTTTACGGTAAACTCTTTTTTCGATATTTGATCTATAGAAAAATAAAATATAGAATAAATATTCTTTGATTTATATTTTATTATAATATTCTTTTGAATATTATAATAAAATATAAATAAAGATCAAATGTAGTTCGTTGGTAATCGCATCACTTGAGAACTGACCGATGTGGATAATATTTTTTTTAAATGTTCGTCATAATCACGCTCACCTTTACGCGTCATTTTTTCGATATATCTAGAATCGGAGAACGGTTGAATCGATTTGACTAAACTCTTTTTTTTAGTGTTCGTCATAGTCCAATTTAGGTATAAGTGAAAATAAAAACTTTTCACGCCCACTTTTATTTCGATATATCTAAAAAAGAAGAACGGCAGGGCCGATTTGGCTATAAGTAGTATTTGTTGACATTCGTGATAGTACAACTAAAGTTTTTACGGAAAGAAAAATTGTCCACTCTCACTTTTTTTAATACATCTAAAATCGGAGACACAAATTTTAACGAACACTTTTTCTAAATATGTCGACTACTAATGACTGGGCCCATTATTTTATGTTAATTATAGTTTTAATTAGGTTTTTAAGGAAATATAAATGAGAAAAGTGTCCCGGAAAAATGGAAAATTTGGAAAAACTATAACGAGTTGTTAAAACTCATGACAATACACTCAAAAAATTATGTTAGTAAAATCAACTGAAAATGTCAGATAAAATAACTACTTTGTAAGTTGTTTTGGGGTCAACTAATTTTTCAGTTAAATAAACTAACAATGTTAGTTATTTTAACTGACAAAAAACAACTGACTTATGTAGTAAAAACTACTAACATTTGTAGTCAAAACAACTAAAATGTAGTAAAAATAAAATAATCAATATAAATATGATTTTTTTTCAAAAAATTTTTCAAAAAAAAAATTGAAGACAAAATTTTTTTTTTTTTTTTAAGTTGTGAAAAATTAAAAAAAAGAAAATTTATTTTTATTTTTTGAAAAAAAAGACTGAAAATTTTTCAGATATAAAAAAAAAAAAATTAACTACTTTAAATAACTGTTACTACATCACATTACTTTTTTGTTAGTTGTTCAAAAAAACGACTTAAAATAACTAACAGAAATAGTTGTTTGATATTTTTCATACAAAAACAACTGACTTTGTAGTTGAAAACAACTAACTACTGTAAAATATACAAATAACTTACATGTAGTAACTTATATAATTTTCTGAGTGTAGTTCACAATAAGAACGAAGGATATCAGAAATTTATTTTTGTGTTGTTCGTAATGATATTAAAGAAGTTTTAAATTTGTACAGTTCGCAAAAACAAAGACATATTATTTTTTGTTAGTTCTAAAATATAATTTGAAGATGATTATCTACCTAATCGTGTCTTTAAAACCACGCCCACAAATTTTTCTAAGCCAAGAAATTCATTACATTTTTTGCAAGGCTATATATTTGAAGCAAGACGAAATATAACACTGATCTTATGTTTGGGCCAGCAACGCGGACCGGGCCAGCTAGTTTTAAATAAAAATTAAACAAACTTGATAATTTTTATAATTTTTATTATATTTTACGTTCTTTTTTTCGCTCCTTTAATTAATAGTTAATTATATTTTCCAAAAATAGTTAAATAAAATGTGTTTTCTCTTTCCTACCTTTGATATTTAAGCATTGCTCTAGGTAATAAAAAATTACCACCGCTACCTGTGGCACCTTTGGTGTTAACACTTTTATCTGTTGTAGTACTAATATTGTTGTTAATGCCAACAACATCAACAACACACTCAAGCACAACATCTCTATGACCCCCACAAATAGCACCTCCAGCAGTACAACCAACACCACCGCCACTTAGAATCTCTTCAACTGCAGAGGCAGATACAGATGACAATGATGTTGAGGATGATGTTTCCGAAGAGGATGACAATTTTAAATTTTTATTAACATCTCCAGTGCCAACAATAACAGCCGTTGTTGATGATGCAAGCGTTTGATGATGGTGATGTTGATGATGAGGTTGAAGTGGTTTATTTATGTTGTTGCTGCTGTTGCTGGAGCTAGTGCTGTTTTGTTTTGCAAATATCCCTGAAAAACGTTGTAGATAGATGGAGGGATTATATTTGTTGTTGACATGATGTTGTTGTTGTTGTTGTTTTTGTGGATGATGATGATTATCAACCATAAAACTATCACTACTAGAACTGCCTGCACTAAATGTACTATGATTTGAAGGTTGTTGTTGCTGCTGATGTTGTTGAGAGGATAGATGTTGTTGTTGCTGTTGCTTTAGGGTATGTTGTAAGTGTTTATGTGGTGGTAAATGCTGTCGTTGACTTAAATTTTGTTGCTGCTGCTGAGTTATTTGCAATTGTTTTATTTGACTATGAGATGTTGTAACACCTCCTCTTCCTTTAACATTAACCTCCTCCTCCTCCTCATCCTCTAATTCATCCCCATCATCATCATCCTCCTCCTCATAGGGTAAAACTTCGATTGCATCAAAATCATATGAATTAAAATATGCTTGTTCACGTGTCCGTTTAACTTTGGCCGCTTCCGAAGTATGATAATCAATTTCAGCCGTATTATGATTTCCCACTATTGAGGGTGGAGTTTTATGATAAATGGGCATTACAGTCTGTTGTCCGTCCGTAAACGTTAGATGGGAATCTTTGTGTGTAAGTGTCTTTAATCTTTTTTAATTTACCAACAACAAAAACAGATTAATTTTCTACCGACATTTGTATTTTTGTTTTTGAAATAACAGCAACAACTTTAGCGTACAAAAACGTATTGATGAAGAGCAGATTTTGAGTCTGGGATTATGTTTCGGCGGTTAATGGTTATTATTGCTGCTGCTGTTGTAATTTGGGATTTTGAGGTGTGCTTTTTTTTAGATTTTGGAATTTGATGTTGTTGTTGGGAAGTTTTATTACTCGTGCTGTTTGTGGATGAATGGATAATGTTGTTTGGTTTTTGGGGAATTTGTTGGTTTTAAGTTTTTTTCTGCAATAATATAAGAAAGTTTTAAATGTAGTTCGTTGGTTGGTGGTTTTGTGTTGTTGTATAAATTTGTCTTTAATTTTTTTCAAATTCATTTATTACAATTATATACATTAAAGTTAGTTTAATTCAATGTTTTTTTTATAGGGGTTTAGTTTTGTGGTTTTTGTGATTTTTTTTTTTTTGAAAGAGATTTCGCAATATTTGGAAAGTTTAATCATAGTATAATTATGATTAGTACTCCATTTACTGATTTAATTTGTAAAAGAAAAATAAAAATATCGAAGATTCCATTTGTAGTTCAAAGCAGTGTTCGAAAAAAAACAGTACATTATTTAACGTTCCGTTCCAAGAACACATTCACTAAAAAGTTTTTTAGTGGTTGTGAAGGTGTTCGCAAACAGAATTCCGAACGTTATGCCTGCGAGTTGAAGAACAGAAACTTTACGATAACGTACCGAACTAGGTTAGAAACAAAATAAAGTTCTTTTAGTGTTCTGTTTGCGAACTTTTGAGAAATTTTTTTTTTTTAAATTTAAAATGGCGATATCTCGAAAACTAAGCAAGATAGAGCAAAACGGAACACATTTTTGGTTCTTGGGATCTCCATAGTATCGCTAGGCCTCTACACATGGGTGGATCCCATTGGGTCCTTATTTTGAATCTAAAAGAGTTAGCATTCCGGGAAATTTAAAAATGCACATATCTCGCTAAATACTGCCGACACGATGAAAAGTCTAAAAGCATTTTTGTGGATCTTGTCTCGTAGTACATGACCGCTTTTAGACTTTATGTCGTGTCGGCAGTATTTAGCGAGATATTTGCATTTTTAAAATTTCCGGAATGCTTACTTTTATAGATTGAAAATAAGGACCCAATGGGGTCCACCCATGTGTAGAGGCCTAGCGATACTATGGAAATCCCAAGAACCAAAAATGTGCTCCGTTTTACTCTATCTTACTTAGTTTTCAAGATATCGCCATTTTAAATTTAAAAAAAGTTCGCAAACAGAACACTAAAAGAACTTTATTTTGTTTCTAATCTAGTTCGGTACGTTATCGTAAAGTTTCTGTTCTTCAACTCGCAGGCATAACGTTCGGAATTCTGTTTGCGAACACCTTCACAACCACTAAAAAACTTTTTAGTGAATGTGTTCTTGGAACGGTACGTTTCGATAACGTACGGTCGCTCCATAGTTCCGTACAGAACACTAACGTACCGTACGTTAGAGTTTTTTTTCAAACCCTGGTTCAAAGATTTAATTTATAATTCGATAATTCTAATTGTAATTCGAAAAAGATTAATTATAATTCATAAAATATCAATTTTACTTCAAAAGAGATAAAATTGTAATTCGAATGTGTTATTTGTAATGAAAAGATTCTACTTGAAATCGAAAAATTCTAATTGTAATTCGAAAGTTCCAATTGTGATTTAAAATATATCAATTGTGACTCGTAAAAAATCTGTTGTGTTTCGATAATAACACTGTGCTTGAATTTGACACTTTTTTTTTTAACAAGCTGGGCACCGATTGGTAAAGTTAATTCGAGAACGCTGAATTCAATGGTGCTAGCCGTTTTTCGAAGTTTGCGCTCATATTCGCGATATTCGCGATTTAAAATGTTGATGCTCAATTACAATAAAAACGATATTTTTAAACTTTGGCGATAATTTTTAAATTTAAAACCACTCAAGTCTGTTAAACTAACATAACAAACCATAATACCGTGAATTTTTTTCGCGAAAAAATTTTTTTGTTCGCGAAAAATCTTTATATTCGTGAAAAAATTGGTTCAATACAAATAGTTTTAGTTTGATTTGAATTTACGACAGCCGTCCCATTGTAATATAAGTTTTTTCAAAGTTAGCGGATGTATTAGCGATATTCGCGATTATTTTTTTTTGATTTTTAAGTAAAAAAAACATTTTTTATATTATTTAGACAATTGCAGAATGTTTGTTATCTAAACTCTATTGAATATTAAAAAAAAAAATATATTCGCGGAAATTGAATTAAGCGTACCCGAATTAGCGTTACCAGCAGGGTGCCCAGCTTGTTAATTTTTGCGACTAGCACTGTGTAATCAATTGTAGTTTGGAAAAGATGAATTTTAATTCGAAAAAGATTAATTGTATACAAATGTACTACGACAAATATAAACTGTAATTTGAAAAAGTTCAATTGTAATTCGTAAAAGATCAGTTGTATTTCGAAAGTGATTTATTGTAATTCGAACAAATAAATTTTGGTTTGAAAATATCAATTGTATTTAATTGTAATGCGGAAAAGATAAATTTTAATTCGAAAATGATCAATTGAAATTCGAAAAAGATTAATAATAATGCAAAAAATATAAATTTTAATTAGAAAAAGATCAATTGTAATTCTAACAAGTAAGAAAATTATAGTCGGTCAAGACCGACCATATAATACCCTACACCAGAGTTTCCCGGAAAATGGGTTCCAAGTTCAAACATGGACTGATTAGATCTATATTTTGTCAAATCTTTAATAAGTGTAAAAAGCACTCACTAATCAAATTTGAGTGGAAAAGGTTTCTTTTTGTTGACAATAAATCGCTTCAACTGAATATCGGGCGAAATTTCCACATGGGACCTAAGTCCAAAAATGGTCCGATGATAATCAGATTTGATAAGGTTATTAAAGTACGCGTTTAACATACACAAACAGAATTTTAATTAAATATTTTCTATTTTCATGAAATTTGAGAGATTTATGTAAAAATCGGGAAGGTGGTTTGTATGGGGGTCCGATTTCTTTAAAATTCGGAATGGTGATTTGTGTGGGTAAAACATGATTACCTGCCAAATTTCGAAAAGATACCTATTAAAATGCGGCTATTAGAGTCATTTGAGCCGAAACTAAAGAGGACCTTTGTATGGGGGCTAAGTCTAAATATGGACCGATTTTTTCCAATTTCAATAGACTTCGTCCTTAGGCCAAAAGAGGCTTAAGTTCCAAATTTCCAGTCAATTGATTAAGAATTGCGACCTGTATCGTGTTTACACCGTTTACATGGACAGACAGACAGACGGACGGACGGACAGACGGACGGACATCGCTAAATCGACTCAAAAAGTGATTCTAAGTCGGTCGGTATACTTAAAAGTGGGTCTAGGACCAATATTTCGGGTAGTTACAAACATCAGCACAAACTCATTATACCCCGTACCACAATGTGGTGTAGGGTATAAAAATATCAATTGTAATTCAAAACAAGTAGAAAAATTAAATTCGACTTGGTCGAATCTATGAATACCCTCCACAATGTTATCTGATAGTAATTTTCTAAAAAAAGTTTCAAAAAATTGCATTCAAAATTTTTTATTAGAAATATATTAATTTGAGTAAAACTTTTTTTTAATCTATCAAATTTTTTTGAGTGTAACATTTTTTTGACTGTCAACATTTTTTGAGTGTGCCATTTCATTAAAAAAAAAAAAATTTGTGTACATTTTTTTTTTGAGTGTAACATTTTTTTTGAGTGTAAAAATTTTTTGCAGTGTACAATTTCTTTGAGTAACAAGATTACTTTGTAAAATATTTTTGTTGTTTTATACCTACACGCAAAAAAAAAATCTGTGTCAGATTGAGCAAACCTACTTGGTAAAAAATTTTACCAAATTTTTGCTAAAATTATGCTTGTCGATGTTAAAGTAACATAATTTGTTTTTTATGTAAAATAACCAAGTAGCTTGCACAATAACGCAAATTACTTGCACAAAAATTTATCGAAAGAAAACAACAAAAAAAAAACAAACACAGACCGCCATATTCATTTTGTGTTTTTGTGTGCGTGCTTCGTTTATTTTTTGTGTTATAAAAACGTAAAAAGGAAATTGATAAATAAAATTAAAATAAATTAATAAATAAAAATAAATAATTAGTTTTTTAAAAGATAAATAAATGTAAGATAAAGAAATGCTAAAGTTAATTTTGCTGTCATAACTTAAAACACCATTCATTTAGCAAAACCAATGGAGTCCCAGACGTTTGTTTCAATGAATTACAAATGCAATGATAAAGTGAGTATACCCCTATTCCGACGACTCCAATAATGTTTAATAGATTTTTAGTTAAAAATTGGTGTTTGGTAATAATTTTCTATTTTTACAGGGTACTGCTAAATAAATTTTTGAAGCTATGGCGAATCCTGTTCATAAGTTACAAATGGAATCACAAAGTAAGTGTTCCTTCTAAAGCTAAGTAAGTTGTTTTTCACGTGAAAATTTTTTAAACGCCTAAAATCGTAACAAAAACTATTAAAAACGAAAACTATTAGAAGAAAGAAACAATCATAAGAAATCTTAAATGTCCATTATATTACAAAAGAAATGCGGTTTAATATACTTAAAATCATTTTAAACGATTTCCCCACTATAAAGCCGCGTTGCCAAAAATATTTTATTTATATGGATTTTGACAGATTTTTTCACGTGAACACGAACAACTTATGCACCTTAACCAAAAGACCAATGGGGTTTACTAGTTTTTTAAATTAAAAATTTATGTTTTGTAATAATTTTCTATTTTTACAGGATGCTTTTAAATAAATTCGTGAAGCTATAGCGGATCCTTCACCTCAAGAAAAAGCGTAGGCAGCAGTCACTGGAGAAAATTGTACATAAAGGGTCAGTTGGTCGGTGGTAAATAAAATCCTACACAACATTTATTATATTAATATGGATTTATTTTGTGAAAATTTTAAATTCAACAAATATACAAATTTTTACAAAAATTTTATAGAAAATTTATTTTAGCATAAATGTGGTAATTTTTAGCATTATTTTTAGTCACCTTTTCTAATAATTTTGGTATATTTCACCATATTTCTTTTGGTATATTTTACCAAGTTTTTGCTTAAATAGCATTAGCATATTCTTCAAATTTTTTTACATAAGTGTTTTGGCTAAATTACGAAAACTACTTCGTCGGTTGTAGTTTTAGCATATTTTTGGTAAAATTATGCCAGATTTTTGCTCACTCCGACACAGATTTTTTTTTGCGTGTACATATATGTAATGCAAAAAAAACTATTTCACATTTTCCCTGTTTTTATTTTACCAACCTCTTCCTTAAAAACAAAAAACAACCTAACATTCAATCATATATGTAAGTCCCACTTTTTTTGATTTTTTTTCCAAAAATACTTACTATACACCGTTACATACAGTTACAAAAACAATAACAACACAATAACAAATATTTACTTGTCTAACAACTAAACTGCACGCCACGGCAAGAAAACTAACAACAACAAGTTTTAAGAAAACTGGTATTTCACCATGTTGTTAAAACTTGTTTAACGAGTTTTCAACAGTTTAAGGTGAAACCAATATGAAATTTAGGGCTTTGCTTATAACTTTTGAACCACTGGACCGATTTTGCTGAAACTCAAAACCAAGCAGGCTTGGGGAACGACAAATATATATGCTAAGCTTCAGCACCCTCAGAATTGTTTTTCGAAAGTTAGAGTGGTTTTAATCTTGTAAATTCGTAAAATACCCTTGCCGAAATTTACTCTTTTGCTCATAACTTTTGAACCACTTGACCGATTTCGCTGGATTGCAATACCAACCTGACCCGGTAAATGGTCAACATATATGTCAAACTTCAGGAGCCTCCGTAAAGTCTTTCAAAAGTTAGCGTGTTTTCAACGGACAGACAGACAGACAGACAGACAGACAGACGGACGGACGGACGGACGGACGGACGGACATCGCTAGATCGACTTAAAATCGATCAATGATCATGAATATATATACTTTATGGGGTCCTAGACCAATATTTCGATGTGTTACAAACGGAATGACAAACTTATATATACCCTCTATCACTAGAGTGGAGGGTATAAAGATCAATTTGAAAAAAAAAATTTTAAAAAATATCAATTGTAATTAAAACAAGTAAGAGTGTTACATTCGGCTGTGTCAAATCTCTTAAATCCTCCGAATTGTAAAAAAAAAAATATAAAAAAGATTTCCAGGGTGGTTTTTTTGGGGAGGGGGCGTTGTTGGGACACGTTGGGGGACACCTTCCACCCTTGCGATATATATTATCACATGGATTTATTATGATTCTTAATATTAATTAACCCAATTAATCATTATTAAAATACATTTTGTATTTACCCTCCCACAAAAGTGGGAGGGTAAAACTTTTTGATTTTTTTTTATCCGCTGGGTCCACATGTACGATTTTGAACTTCTTCTGACATAAGAGTGTTGCATTTGCCTACCAAAAGTACAAAAAACCCTGGAAAATTACGGTTTTTCTGAGGTTGGTTTAGTTCTTCAAGAGGGATCTTTTTTCCATTGCTCCGATTTTCCCATTTCCTAACTTAACCAGCCTATAACCATAAGACATATTCGTGCAAAACTTCGGAAGTCTAACGCTTTTATTTTGGACTGTATTGTGCCCTCTACAGACGCACGGACAGACATCGCTAGAATTTGCGTCCTATGGGGGGTCCTAGACCGATATTTCGATGCGTTACGCACAGAATGACAAAGTGAGTATACCCCTGCGGTTGGAGGGTAAAGAAATATTAATTGTAATTCAAACAAGTGAGAGTGTTAAAATTTGTTGTGCCAAATTTTGTATGCCCTCCAACACGATAAAATAAAAATAATAAAAGCAAGTGTTAAATTCGGCGGTGCCAAATCTTTTATTTTTTTAGGAGTAACAATTATTTTGGGTCGGTCTCACTAATGACCCCTTTAGGACGCACCATTGGCCCGGTAAAAACTGATAAAAAAAACAAATTAATAAAAAATAAAAAGAATTGTACCGTCTTAAGGGTTTTAGATAAAGGGTAGGTGTGTTTAAAGAAAATATTTGGATTAAAGAAATATTGTAAGTCGACCATACATTTGATTGCTCTAGCGGCACTCTTAGAGCAGTTACAGCGGTTGGATCAAATTTTAAAAAATGTAATTTTGTATGGGTGCCCCCTTATAAATTGGAAACAGAGGGGTAGTTTGTTCTAAAAAAATTTTAATGGGTAAAAATTAATGAGGGTGTGTCTTGCTATTGACCCCTCTACGACGCACCGTTGGAGCAGTAGACCTGATTTACAGATTGTATAATTACAATACAAATTTTTCAAACAATCTTAAAAAAAAGTAGTAAAAGTTTTATGTTTATAGAACTTGAGACAAACTTTCATTTAAAATAAATTTATGCCAAATCCGATTATTTTAACATGCATCGTCCTTCGATCAAAGTTTATGTTTTTGGAAAATTTTCGCCAAACACTCTTAAGTTTGATCGAAAGGCGCTATGGGTTTAAATGGTCTGATTTAGCTCAAATTAAGTTTAAATAAAAGTTTGTCTCAATCTCAATGAAAAAGTCAATGGAAAAAAGTTTTGGGATTTAAAAAAAAAAAAAATTCTTGAACCGCCATTTTTGATTTTTTTTGAGAAATTTCAAATGGCGATATCTCGAAAACCGCTCGACCGATTTTATAACTGATATTCGTATTCAGCATGCCAAAATTAATAAAAAATAACAGCATAAAACATAGAAATGTCATTGGGACGCGACCTATTACACTTGATTATAATTGTTCTACTGGTCAAAAATTCAGTCTCCAAACTTTTCCTTCACATCAGGTTTTTGTGAAAATTTAGGTCAAAGTTTAAATAAGTTTTGTGCATTTTTGGTTACTTATAGTTAATGAGCCCGATGTGTTGGCGCTATAAGGTGTCTAAAGTGCCCAAAACGGTGATTTTTTTTTTTTTGAATTTTGACCTCAATTTTTTCAAAAATCAACGAATTAGCAATTAACTGTGTAAGATCGATTTAGCATCAAGCTTTTTTTAAATGTTCAGTAGTGTAATGTATCGCAAGATGACTTTTATTTAAATTTTTAAAACTTCAAAATTTTTGTGGAAATTTTCCAAAAATCCAAAACTTTGATCGAAGGGCTTCACAAGATAAAATGATTGGACTTGAAACAAATTTAAAAAAATTCTTGAACGTAGAAAAAAAAACAATTTTTTTGAAAAATTTTAAATGGCGATATCTCAAGAACCTTCCAATTAATTTAATTTTTTTTAATTAAATTAATAAAATAAATATTATTTTTACCAACCCAAATTTTCAAAAACCCAAAACATTTAACGGAAGAAAAAGGTGTTCCCCAAAAATGTGGAACAGTTTTATAAAGAATCCCTGGACCATAATAAAATTTATTAAAGCATCAAAATGGGACGCGTAAGAAGAGTAGCACGGGAAAGAGGAGAGAGGATCAAAGTTTCAAAGGAATTATAATGGGCCACATCATGGCCTCTATGGAGGTTGGATTTTCCGCAACGTCGTCTTTTATAACCTAACCTAACCTTTATTAAGAAGGGAAAAGGGTATCAGTTTTTTACCTCTATATTTACAAAAAAACCGATATTTTGACGCATTCCTTCTTTGTTGACATCATCGTTACCCAGTTTAAATTTTTAAAATTTTTAAAAATCAGTTTTTCTAAAACAAGTCATCAGCATCTCATATAGTTTTTTCCCTTTTTTTTCTTCAATCATCATGACTTACATCCTTTTTGAAAAGTTTTCTATTCTTTTTGCTCAAAATGTCAGTTTTTCTTATTATTTTCTCAAGATTTGCGTATGACACAATATTTTTATTTAATATTTCTTAACATTTTAGTTTTTGTGTCACCGGGATTTTATTTAATTTCACTTCCATTTACACAATTTGCTGTGAACAACATAACCCAATGTTGCAATAGGGGTTGTCACAATTGTTTTTGCAAAGCATGTCGTGCTTTAAGGTGCTTTAATCGGAGATGTGAATTGTCTTGGTAGTTTTCTTTTTTTTTTGCTCCAGAAACTTTATTTAACAGAAGAAACAAGTTTCAAGTGTCCAGATTTTGTTCACAAACCAACATTTAGAGTAATGATAGCATTTTGTTATATTATTTCAAATCAATGTTTTTTTTTTGGTTTTTAAAGGCGGATGTTTGTTAATTGAGACAGACAGACATTCACAATTCCACACAAAACTTGCACTCATATAAACATAGTAAGTAATAATTAGATAACGAGAGTGTTTTTTAAGTCGTTATCATTGCGCAAATTTTATATTAAATTTTATCAGATTAGGGGGATTTACTTCAAAGATGAATTTTTAGTTAATTACCCAGTTTATAATTTTTTGCTTCCAAATGATGTCCCAACTTATGTTTCTTGCTTAAAAATTGACAATTTAAATTTTTGTAGGGACTATTTTTTTAGGGAAATTTACAAAAAAAATAAGGAAAATTCGGAAAAAATCGTAAGAATTAAGAAATATTCAGTTAAGTTAAGAAAAACAAGTGATAAGTGTTAAATTCCTTTCATGCCCTCCAAAGTGTAAAAAAATAAAAGCTTCACAGAGGCGTCTCGGTGGTGGTTGTGTGGACACCCTCCTCTCGATAAATGTTTACAAATTCATTGATGATGCCTTTTGCACTAAAATAATACAATTTTATCATTATTTATATTATTTTTTCAAATACACGTCTACAAAGGGGGCGGGCAAAAGAATAAGAATTATCTGGTCCTCTGGGTCCAAGTTCAGGGCTTTGAAATTCTTCTGACATAAAAATGTTTAATTTGTTTAACAACATGAGAGAGTGTTAAATTCTTTTCTACAATAAAAAAATATTTTTTTGACTGGGGTTTTTTTTGGGGGGAAAGGGCGGTGAGTTGGGGGACTCCTTGTCCCTAGCGGTATGTTTATATAAGTTCATTTTATTCTATATTTAATATTTTTTTTACACGCAGGCCAAAAAACGAAATTTTTTAATCCTATGGGTGCAAGTGCGAGACTTTGATCTACTGCGAACATAAAGATGTTTCATTTGATTGAAAAAATACAAAAAACGTCTAACAAATTGGCGTTTTTCTTAGATAGGTTCAGTTCTTTAAGGAGGAACATTTTTCCCCCTGGTCCAATTTTGCCAATTTCCGAACTTAACCTGCCTAGGAAGATAAGACTTATTCGTGCCAATCTTTAGGAGTCTAGATCTTTTATTTTGAACTGTATAATGTTAACTACAGGTGGACAGACAGACGGACGGACGGACATTGCTAGAATGTCTTAGAATCTATCACTGATCATTTGAAAGATCAGTACTGATCCGAGTAAGATCAGTACTGATTCGCAATATGGATCGCTAAGATGAGATCAGTTTTAAATGCATTTAAAGTAAAAAATTTCGAAAATTTAAAGGATTTTTTTAAAAATGCCTCATACTCTTTTATTTTTAAAGCTTTTAATTGTTGGGGGGTCTTAAATTAATTCAAATAAATTCAAAAATTTCAGAATTAAAAAAAAAAAAAAATAAAAATTTAAAATTTTTCGTTTGAAGAACTTTCATACTCAAGATACTAGTACGAAGGATTTAAACAAAACTTTTGGAAAAATCTTTCAATGGAACATCAGTAGAAGGCGAAAAACACCAACAAATAAAATGTTGCTTATCAAGTTTTTGCAATAAGCCCTTCAATTCTTTTTCTAAGTTACACGACCTGCTAAAAATTTTAATTGGCATCAAACAAAAAACTGTCAAATTTTAAAGCTTATTGACTTATACAATACAAAAATAGCAATTTTTTAAAATTAACAATATTTGACTTTCATGTTACTTTAAATTTCCATATGCCTGATTAATTTAACGCATGATTTTGTAAATCATGCTTTTAGAATACAATTTGACAATTTTACAAGTCATATGTGGTTTAAACCCTTCATCATATAATGGAGGCATACAAAGTTTGTCTTTCTGTGTGTAACTTATCGAAATAATGGTCTAGGGCCTTATGAGCATTGGTTGATTTTAAGACGATCTTGAAATAGCTGTCTGTTAAAATCACGATAGAGGAAAAACTAATGGCGATATAGAGACAAAACTTTTTGGGAATTTAATGTGTGGTCTTAAATAGATTTAGTTTGCAAATAAGCTAACTTTGTCTAGACAAAAAAAGAATGCCTGCGAATTTTACACTTGCCCAAAACATTAAAACATTATAATGTTTTGCTAAAGATATGAGTGTACTTGGCAAAGAAAAAGTTTTTAGCAAAATAATGTTATATTCACAAGATGCTGTCCAAACCAAAGATCAGTAAATTTGGTAAATGAGCTAAGTAGGAGCCATCTATCTGTCTGTGGAAAGTAAGATGCAGTCCAAATCAAAAGTGCTGTAAATTTTGTAAATGAGCAAAATCCAATCTAAGACATTCTAACGATGTTCGCCTATCGGTGTATATGTGGATACCCAGCAGTCCAAACCAAATATGCTTCATTCCCGAAATTGGCACGATTATGTCTTGTGTTCAAAGGCTGGTAAAGTTATTTAATGAACGAAGTTAAATGAGTGGGACAATTTTTTTTTTTATGAAAAAACTAAATTTTAATCAAACAAGTAAGAAATTTATGGTCGGTCAAGACCTTCCAAATGATACCCTACACCAGTGTTTCACGGAAAATGGGTCCCAAGTCCAAACATGGACCGATTGGATCTTTCTTCTGTTAGATCTTTATTTAGTGTAGAAAACACACACAGATCTAATTTTAGACCGATTTAACTATATATCGGTCGAAATTTTTATATGGGGGACTAAGTCCAAAAATGGCCCAATTATATTCCGATTTGATTAGGTTACTAAAGGACGCGTTTAACACCTAAAAATACAATTTTTATCAAATATTTCCATTTTTATGAATTTTGAGGGAATTATGTCAATTTGGGATGGTGGTTTGTATGGGGACTACCAGAAGGACTGACCCGATTCCTTAGAAATTTGGAATGGTGATTTGTGCATACAAAATTTGATTACCTGCTAAATTTCAAAGCGTTATCTGTTATAATACGGTTATTAGAATCATTTAAGCCGAAAATGGGGCGTTTGTATGGGGGCTAGGTCTTAACATGGACCGATTTTAGGCTTACAATAGGCTTCGTCCTTGGGTCAAAAGATGCTTAAGTTTCAAATTTCAAGTCAATTGATTGAAAATTGCGACCTGTATCGTGCTTAAACCAATAGATGGACAGACAGACGGACGGACATCGCTAAATCGACTCAAAAAGTAATTCTGAGTCAATCGGTATGCTTGAACGTAGGTCTGCGACCAATATTTCGGGTAGTTACAAACATCAGCACAAACTCAATATACCCTGTACCACAGAGTGGTGTAGGGTATAAAAATATGATATGATATGAATTTATGTAAAAAAATACGATAAAAAAAAATTTATGAAAAAAAATTGATGAAAAAAAAATTGATAAAAAAAAAATTAATAAAAAAAAAATTGATGAAGAAAAATTTCTTAAAAAAAAATTTTATAAAAAAAGATGATGAAAAAATAAGTTTGATGAAAAAAACAAAATTTATAAAAAAAAAGTTTGATGAAAAAAAATGGTTAAAAAAAATTTAATGGAAAAAAAAAATTGATGAAAAATTTGATGAAAAAATTAATGAAAAAAAAAAATTGAGGAAAAAAAAAATTTGATGAAAAAAAATTTGAAGAAAAAAATTGATGAAAAAAAAAAATTGATAAAAAAAAAAAAAATGAGAAAAAAAAAATAAGGAAAAAAAAGTTTAATGAAAAAACAAGTAAAAAAGTTAAATTCGGCCTTGCCGAATGTAGTGATACCCTCCACAATTTCAAAAAGATTATTGCAAACAACTTTATTTAAAAGGAAATTACTTTTGAAAAAAAAAAAAATTTGAAAAAAAAATTTCCGCGAAAAAAAATTTTGGTAAAAAAAAAAAAAACATTTTTTCTTTTTTTGTCAAAAAAATATGTTCGTACTTTTTTAAATACCATTTGGTGTTCAATTATGTTCACATATGTCAAGCAGAAGCCAAATTAAAGCATTTTGTATTTTTAGGTTATGTTGAATGTACTGAAATTTTTGAGGTGTGCTTACATTTTCGTTCATAACTTTTGAACCGCTGAACCGATATCGCTCAAATGCAATACCAAACTTCTCGGGAGAACTTCCAATATATATGTTAAGTTTCAGTCATCTCTGTGCAATATTTTGTCCGCGAGAGCATTTTCCACAGACAGACAGATGGACAGACGGACAGACGGACAGACGGACTGACGGACAGACGGACAGAGGGACAGACGGACAGACGGACATCGCTAGAATGTCTTAAAATCGATCGGACATCATGAATATATATACTTTATGGGGTCCCAGACCGATATTTCGATGAGTTACAAACAGAATGACAAACTTATATATACCCTCTATCACTAAGTGGAGGGTATAAAAAAAAAAAAAAAAATATGAAAAAAAAAAATTATGAAAAAAAAAATTGATGAAAAAAAAAAATTTATGAAAAAAAAATTGATGAAAAACAATTTTTTTTTGTTGAAAAATAATTATGTTACTTTTTATTCACCAGCTGGTGAAAAACGGTTTTATTTACCATGAGGTGAATTATTATCCAAGTTACAAACCCCAGGTATTAAAATTTTTGGTTTTAAGAAAATGAAAATAGTAATTCTTGTTTTCTTTTTCGTTAATTGTTAGCTTATATAGTCAAACTGAGGTGGCGTCCTGCAACTTTTTTAAAATTAGACACCAGCCTAAAAACATTATCATGTTAAAATAAAATTTATTTTTAGTTCTGGCCCCGAGCTCAAATTAAAGCATTTTTATTAAAAAAAAAATAGGAGAAAACATATTTTGTTAAAAAAAAATAAAAAAAAAAGTTTTTGATAAAAAAAGCTTTTGATAAAAATTTTTTTTTTGTGAAAAAAAAAAAAAATTGATGAAGAATTAAAAAATATTTATACAAAAATTTGATAAAAAATTTTATGGGAAAAAATTTTATTTGTTTATATTATTTATTTTATTTTATTAAGAATTACCATATAATTACAAATCATATACAAATTTTATCTAACCGAGAACTAGTAACACTGATCTTCGTCTCGTCGTAGCGAAACAGACCAAGGCCTCAGGTGGGAACGAACCCACGACCCCCAGACTCATAGGCTAGCACGCTACCATCTAGCCTACTGGGGCGCCTAAATTTTTTTGTTAAAAAAAGCTTTTGATGAAAAAAAATTTTTTGACGATGAAAAAAATTTTGATTTTTTTGGATAAAACAAAAATTATGGAAAAAGAACAATTGTAATCAAAAAGGATAATGAAAAAAAAAATTCAAAACTAATTATGTTACGTTTTATTTACCAGCTGGTGAAACATTTTTTATTCACCAGCAGGTTAATTATTATCAAAATTACAAAACCAAGTTACACACCCAGTGGCGTATACAGGGGGGGGGGGTCCCGGGTGCCCGGCCCTCCCGAAATAATTTCACAAATTTCAGGATTTGGTATCAAATAACAAGTACAATATTATAAAACTTTAAAAAAAAAAATCGAAAAACATTTAAGAATCTAAAATTTTTTGAAGAAAAATGTTTTGAAACTGAAAATTTTACTGTTAAAAAAATCTCAAAATTTGAAATTTTTTTCTTAGAATTTGAAACTTTTCAACTTAAGATTCTAATGAAAAAATATCTTAGAACCTGAAGTTTTATCTACACAAAAAAATTACCTAATTGTAACTGTTGTCTAATCTTAAAATGCGACTTTGTCTTTTAGAAAAATGTCGCAGAACGAGATTATTTCTTAAAAAAAATGTTACAGAATATTACACTTTTCTAAAAAAAATGTCTCAGAATCTAAAACTTTCTATAAGAAAAATGTGTGAGAATCTAAAACTTTTTCTCTAGGAATAATGTCTTAAAATATTAGCCTTTTCTCAGAATCTTTTTCTATAGGAAAAATGTCTCAGAATCTGAGACATTCTCTATAAAAAATTCTCAGAATTCTCAGGCTTTTCGATATGAAAAATGTTTCAGAATCTGAGAACTTTCTATAGGAATAATGTCCTGAATCTGAAAAATATATCAAAATCTGAGATTTTTTCTTTAAAAAAAAATCTTAGAATCTGAGGCTTTTCTATATGAAAATTTTTAATAATCTGAGAGCTTTCTAAAGGAATAATTATTCAGAATCTGAAAATTTTTCTTACAATCTAGAAAAATCGGAGACTTTTTCTATTGTAAAAATATCTTTTTCTATAAAAATAATGTCTCAGAATATGAGTATTTTTCTATGGGAAAAATATTTCAGAATCTGAGGCTTTTTCTATATAAAAACTATTTCAGAATCTGGGGCTTTTTCTATATGAAAAATGTTTCAGAATCTGACAATTTTCTATAGGCAAAATGTCTCAGAATCGGAGACTTGTTCTACAGGAAAATGTCTAAGAATTTTAGACTTTTTCTATAGGAAAAGTGTTTAAACATCTGAGACTTTTTCGTTAGGAAAATGTCTCAGAATCTAAGAAATTTTCTGTAAAAAAAATGTCAAAGAATCTGAGACATTTTCTATAGGAAAAATGACGAAGAATCTGAGACTTTTTCTATAAGAATCAGAGACTTTCTATAGAAAAAATGTCTCAGAATTAGAAACTTTTCCATAGGAAAAATGTCTAAGAATCTGAGACTTTGTCTATAGGAAGAATAAAAAAATTAAAAAATAGAAAAAAGAATCTTAGATTTCTTCTATAGGAAAATTTTCTCAGAATCAGAGTGTTTTTCTTTAGAAAAAATGTTTTAGAATCTAAGACTTTTTTTTATACTGTTTTTATTTTAAAAACGTCTCAGAATCTGAATCCTTTTTCTTATAGAAAAAGCGAAGATTTTCTCAGAATCTAAAACTTTTTGTGTAGAATGTTTCAGAATCTGAGAAATTGTGCTAGACTACAAATATCTCAGATTCTGGAAAAATGTCTTACAATCGGAGTCTTTTCTTTTGGAAAAGTATTTTATAAATATGTTTATAAAATCATTTTCTAAAGTGACTTTTTCCCGAGAAACGTTTTTCATTAGAAATATGATTTAGAGTCTTTGACTTTTTCTACACTCAAAATAATAACTCTGTTAAATTACAGAAAAACTCTGCTAATTTAACAGAGTACACTATACTTTTCCAGCTAACAACATTTCTTGGTAATTTTACTAAAAACTGTGTAAAATGATTTTGACAGAAAAAAACTGTTAATTTACAGAGTTTGTAGTAAAATATTGGTTAAATATGAAAGCTTTTTTACAGAGAAAACTCTGTAATTTTACTATAAAACTCTGTAAAATGATTTGGACAAAAAAAAACTGTTAATTTACAGAGTTTCTAGTAAAATATTGGTTAAATAAACCACCATTTAGCAAAGAAAACTATGTAAATTTACATATATTTGTAAAATGCATTTGATGCAAAAAAAAAATTACAGAAAAAACTCTGTAAATTTACAGAGTTTAGTTAAATACATGCTATTTTGTAAAATTTTTATAAGATTTCTGAAAAAAATTTTTGATTTACTTTTTTTGCTACTTTTTCACATTTTTCTCAAAAATAAAATATACAGATAAAATTTTGATGTTTGGTAACAAAAACTACTCAAAACAGAAAACTTTTTTGGTTATAAAAGAAAAATACGAAGTATTTTGCTTGGATCTGTATTTTAGCAGAAAACTCTGTTAATTATCTGTAAAATTAAGATTACAAAGTAAAAATTAATATAACAGAGGAAACTTTGTTTTTTTGTCACAACAAAATACAAAGTATTTTCGTTAAATCTGTATTTTGACAGAAACCTCTGTCAAATATCTGTTGAATTGAGATTACAGTCATTTTACGGAGTATTTTACAGAGTTATTATTTTGAGTGTAGAACTGGGAAGGAACCCAAGGTGTTGTTTTAAGTTTTTTTACATATTGGAGGGCATTTAAGATTCTGCACAGCCGACTATAAAATTCCCATGTTGTGGTTTTAACACCAAAACCATGTGAATCATATAATGGGCAACATATAAAATCATATTAAAAAAAATTAATTAAAAATTGTGTTCAATAAGTAATCGTTGAACAACATAACCATAAAACAACACCTATTTTGAACACTCACTCCTTGACCAGAAAAAAAATTTAAAAAAAATATTTGTATAGTCAGGCACTTACAAAATATTCTAACCTTCCAATGCAACACCCCAAGTTGTAAAATAACCACTGTCATACAAAATACCTTAGAGACATTAAAATTATATGGAAACAAACATTGATACATAAAAAATTTATAAAAATCATTGAATTTTTATTGGCTATAATTATTTTTCATCTTATTAACAATTCGTATTAAATTAATTTATAACCGTCAAAATAGTTTTTCAAAATTTTTTAACGTTATTTGGTTTTTGTTTTCATTTTTCGATTTTTTTCTTTTGGTTTTTGGTTTTATAGGAGTAATTACACAATCAGTCAAAGTTGTTAGCAGGCCCATTCAGTCAGTCAGTCAGCCAGCCAGCAGCCAACAATCAGCAATGAGCAATAACATTAAACACCAACAATTTAACTGCTGCAGCAACAATAATAGCAACATTAGGCCAGGCAAACAACAACAGCAGCATGCATGTGTGCCATGGTCATATTCAGTAAAAAAAACAACAATATTTCTCTCTTAACAAAACACTAATGGTATTACACTGCTCCATTGGCTAACTCGATGGCTGGTGGACTGACTGGCTGGATTGCTTAGGTTACTAAGCAATCTAGCAAAGTCATGCAGTATAGCAGCAGTCGCAGCATGCACTCAAAAATTGCATTCATGTATCAAGAGGAAAATTTTAGACCAAAATTGTAAAACCAACTTGAATTTTTTTTCTTAAAATGTAACCAATTTAAGACATATTTATTGCATTAAAGCTCATACAATCACTTTGAACATTTAATCAGGGTAATATAACTTAACAACTGCATTTTTTTCAATTTATAAGTTTTTCTTTAAATTTAGCTACTGTTTAAGGTTCTCATTTAATGAGACTTGAAAAACAAAAATCATCTTAAAAACAGCGCGCAAACAGAAGCCAAAACAATAATGTTGTTCATCTCATTATGTGGCACATCAGCAACATGCTGAGTGTTGTTTTTTACCAACAATGACAAATAAATGGTTTGTATTATTTGAATTAAAAAAAAAAAATATTTAAACAAGTAGAAAAGTTAAATTTGACTTGGCCGAATCTATGAATAGCATCCACAATGTCCTTTTTAAGTAATTGAAAAATTTTCTAACGTGATAAAATTAAAAATTTTGATTAGAAATATTTTAATTGAGTATTTTTTTTTTAGTTTTTTAAAACTTTTTTTTATTAATTTTTGTAGAAAAAAAGAATTACAAATTTTTTTTGGGTGTACTTTTTTTTATGAGTGTAAAATTGTTTTCGTTGTAACTTACCAATGACTTACCAATGTTTTTTAAACTTGTTTAACGGGTTCTTAAACACTTGACTTTAAGGTGAAACCAATCTGAAATTTACGGCTTAGCTAATAAAAAAAAAGCCCTTACCGAAATTCGCTCTATTGCTTATAACTTTTGAACCACTTGACCGATTTCGCTGGATTGCAATACCAACCTATGTCGGTAAATTACCAACATATATGCCAAACTTCAGAACTTCAGAATCAAAAGTCTTTCAAAAGTATCGTGTTTTCAACGGACAGTCAGTCAGACGGATGGACGGACGGAAAGACATCACTGTTTATTCGTGTGTTTTCAACGGATAGGCAGACAGACGGATGGACGGATAGACGGACGGATAGACATCACTGATCGACTTATAATCGATCAGGGATCATGAATATATCGTGAACCTTTATTCAAAATATGCCAACTCAAATTTGACCGAAATGAGTTTCCGATGGCAAATAGCTTCCCTATGCAATAACCATCTGTGATAAAAATTTCAGAGCAAACAAATAATTTTTTATCGATTTACATCCATTTTTGTTATTCTGCTATTTCAAAGTAAATATTTTTTTGGTGAAAATAAATGCCAACTCCCATTGTAAATTTCCAAAAATTTTTCAAACAATTTTTTTAAAAAAATTAAAACAAATATCTCATTATATATGCCATGCTGAACACAAATCTTGTAAAGACTTTCACATCTAATGGCTAGTTTTCGAGATATTGCCATTTTGAAAATATCGGTAAATAGTGTTTGCAAAAAAAAATTGCTTATAATATGTAACTTTCAAACTAATTATCAGATTGAAACATTATGGGTGAGGCAAATAAAGTCAATGATATAAGCTTCAAAATAGCTAGTTTGGAGTGACCCTAATACAATACAGCGTGAGTTACAGAGTGCCAAAGCTGACCACCCTGAGATTAAAAGGCTTTCGGAGCTAATAACTTTGAAAAATATGCAAAGATTTTGATTTTTTTATTAGATTTTGCAATTACGTACTAAGTATAACCAAATCAAAAAAAAAAAATTATAATTTTTTTTTCAAAAAAAATTCATTTTAATTTTCCGACAAAATTTGCCAACTCTAAAAAAATATTTGTTTTTTGACATAGTAATAGATGTCATCTCTGAAAAATACGCAAACAAGTTCAAAATATAAAATTTTTGGCAGAGGTAAAAATTATTTAGAATATTTGAACCAAAGTACATTGTTTATTTTTACAATAGTATGCGAAATAACCAGTTTTTTAGCTCTCCTGAAAAGTAAGCTTTTTAGAATTGGCATTTATTGAATAATATTTCGACGATATAAACTTTTTGGGGTCCTAGACTAATATTTCGAAGTGTTACAAACGCAATGACAAACTTATATAAACCCTCTACACGGAAAGAATTGAAGAAACGAATTTAAATCAGAGTAATCCAAATATTCATTTTCTATACACAATTGTGCCACAACAACAATAAAAAAAACTCACACCGACGCTTGTTCTCTTCAATTTCTGTTTGATTTCAGTCGTTAATTGAGTGTTAACGAGTATACATGTGCGGATGCTTACTGCTTTTTTTCAGCTTTATTGTTTTTTCAGCTTTGATTTAATTTCAAAATAAACCAGCAAACAAAATAGTATAATGGAAGACAGAAATTTTTGTTTTGCCATTAAAAATGCTTTTGGTAACATGCAATGCATTTTATGTTACCAAACATTTAAAACAAAGAAAACATTTTCAATTAAAAGGCATTTTGACCTTTTTGACCCTGGGTAACGTTAACGATAGCAACTAAAATAAAATTTTGATTTTTTTTTTTAAACTTTTATAAAATGGGCCTAGTTCGGTCCACTTTCACCGGATTTGGAATCCTGAGAAAATTTCCTTTTATTTGAGTACCATTTTTGTTAAAATGAATTTTTGACTTTTTTTGACGCCCTCTATTTTTCGAAAAACGGCTCTAGTTTCGGCAATATTTGTCGGATAAAAAAAGAAATAGTATTTTTGAGATCGTGAGACAATTTCCCATACCCATACTTACATGTTACTATGGCCCCCCCCCCCCGTTTTTTGCCACCCATGGGCCTCCCGGGTCCATCCGCGGCCTAAAAATAATTTCTCTCAATTTGTTTTTTCTCTCTTACTCACAACCAAAAATTTTTTGGGCATCACTGTTTTAAAAGTAAAATTCATTACATTTCTAATGCTTAGTTATTTGTTTGCTGGGCAATATTATCTTATCCAATACAGACGCATTTCATTTATTGAGAGTTTTGGTTACCTCTGATTTAAATCAACAAAAACGCGGATTCAATAAATTTTTTGATTAAAATTCTTCCAATCAAGAAAATTGTTATACCAAACATCAAATTGTAGGTGATTAATTGAATATTTTTTCAATCAAACATTTCTTCGATTTTTGATCACAAATTTGATCAATTTTTATTTATAGTTAATCAAAATAATGATTGATTTAGCGAATGAAATATAAGCTTTCCAAACACGTTTCGATTAGGTCTTGCAAAAATGACCAACATAAATAAATTTAAAACAAAACAAGTAGAAAAGTTAAATTCGACTTTGCCGAAATATTTTATTTTGAGTAAAAAAAATTACTAATTTTTTTTAGAGTGTAAAACTTTTTTCGAGTGTAATGTTTTTTTTTACTGTAAAAATATTTCTGAGTGATTGCACGTACGTATGTACACAAAATATTGACATATTTGTAAAAAAAAAACAAATTTTTTTTTGAGTGTAAAATTTTTTTTGAGTGTAACATTTTTTTCGAGTGTAATTTTTAAGTTACCAATGCTTTTAAAACTAAACAAGTTTAAAAAACATTGCTTTAAAACTAAACAAGTTTGAAAAGCATTGCTAAATTACCACCAATGCTTTTAAAACTTGTTTACCACGTGGCATTCAAGATGAACCCAATCTGAAATTCGGGGTTTTGCTTTTAATTTTTGAACCACTGGACCGATTGAGCTGAAATTCAATACCGAACAGATCTGGGGAACGGCAAAGACACATGCCACGTTTCAGCGGTCTCATTATTGTCTTTCGAAAGTTATGGTGTTTTTTATCTCGTAAATTCGCGAAAAACCCTTGCCGAAATTTACTCTTTTGCTCATAACTTTTGAACCACTGGACCGATTTGGCTGGATTGCAATACCAACCTGACCAGGTAAATAACCACCATATATGCCAAACTTCAGTAGCCTCTGTGAAGTCTTTCAAAAGTTAGCGTGTTTTCAGACGGACGGACGGACAGACATCTCTAGATCGACTTAAAAACGATCGAGGATCATGAATATATAAACTTTATGGGGCCCTAGACCAATATTTCGATGTGTTACAAACAGAATGACAAATTTATATATACCCTCTATCACTAGAGTGGAGGGTATAAAAAATATTTATAAATTAATTATTTGAAAAGATAGAGGGTTTTGCATTCAGAAAAATTAATTGTGTAAGAGATAGAGAAAACCAAAGAAGCAAATAAAATAGCAAAAAAAAAATATTTTTGTTTTGAATTTAACACCATAGACGAGGGCCGTTTTACTGAATATTTTGCCATCAAAAAGTTATTTTCGTGAAAATGGAAGATAAAGGGTTTTTAATATAGGCCCTCGACATACAAAAAAATTACAATATTGTTATGAAATTCAATATTCAACTGTAATTTTCTCGAAAAAAAAAAACGAAAAACACGCGTTTGGATTTTTCTTGCGTGGATAGAGAAACATCTAA
This sequence comes from Pegoplata infirma, assembly GCA_963921195.1. Taxonomy (NCBI): domain Eukaryota; kingdom Metazoa; phylum Arthropoda; class Insecta; order Diptera; family Anthomyiidae; genus Pegoplata; species Pegoplata infirma. Next base: position 29,971,053 of record OY992538.1, on the reverse strand, counting down.
TTTAAAAAAAAAAACAAGTAGAAAAGTTAAATTCGACTTTGCCGAATCTATGAATACCCTCAACAATGCATTTTTTTAAAGGGTAGTACATTTTTTAACGTGAAAAAATTAACAATTTTGATTAGAAATATTTTAGAAATATTTTATTTTTGATTAGAAATATTTTATTTTTTTTAATTTTTTTGTCATTTAAAAAAAAAAAAAATTACTAATTTTTTTTTGAGTGTAAAATTTTTTCGAGTGTAATGTTTTTTTACTGTAAAAATATTTCTGAGTGAATGCACGTAAGTATGTACACAAAATATTGTAATTTTTGTAAAAAAAAAAACTAAATTTTTTTTGTATAAAATTTTTTTTGAGTGTAAAATTTTTTTTGAGTGTAAAATTTTTTTTGAGTGTAAAATTTTTTTCGAGAGTAATTTTTAAGTTACCAATGCTTTTAAAACATAATAAGTTTAAAAAGCATTGCTTTAAAATTAAACAAGTTTGAAAAGCATTGCTTAGTTACCACCAATGCTTTTAAAACTTGTTAAAACACGTGGCATTTTAGATGAAACTAATCTGAAATTCAGGGTTTCGCTTATAACTTTTGAACCACTGGACCGATTCAGCTGAAATTTAAAACCAAACAGACCCGGGGAACGGCAAAGATACATGCCAAGCTTCAGTAGTCTCATTATTATCTTTCGAAAGATATCGTGTTTTTTATCTCGTAAATTCGTGAAACACCCTTGCCGAAATTTACTCTTTTGCTCATAACTTTTGAACCACTGGACCGATTTGGCTGGATTGCAATACCAACCTGACCAGGTAAATGGCAAACATATATGCCAAACTTCAGTAGCCTCTGTAAAGTCTTTCAAAAGTTAGCGTGTTTTCTACGGACGGACAGACAGACAGACGGACGGACGGACGGACGGACATCGCTAGATCGACTTAAAATCGATCGAGGATCATAAATATATATACTTTATGGGGTCCTAGACCAATATTTTGATGTGTTACAAACGGAATGACAAACTTACATATACCCTCTATCACTAGAGTGGAGGGTATAAAAATAAAAAAAGCTGGCCGAACTTTTGATAAATAGATTATTTTTACAAAATTACAAATTTCAGAACGGGTTCTGAAAATCTTTAAAAAAAATAAAAATTTAATCAATAGCCCATAAAAAAATATACAAAAATGTAATTTTTTTGGGATTGTTGAGCATTCCGTTTTAGTTTGACAAAAATTTAATCAAGGCAACTCGACACAAATTTGACCATTTTTTTCAATATTTTGCCACGCCTCCTAAGCGCAGGCATTGCAAAATTGAAAAACCAAAAACGCAATTTTCTTACATTTGAATTTAATTTAAAAAAGATCGGAAAATCAATATTTTTTTACCACTTACTGTATATTTTAGTATTGAGCTTCTCTATTAAGTGATTTCCGTTTTAATTTTTCAATCAATGCATTGAACTAAACTGAATGACTGTGTCTTTACTGCATGCATGTCTGCTGCAATGACTACTGAATTCATCCAAAAGTATTTAACGTATTTTTTGGTTTTCAGTAGAAGTGCATTTGTTTATTTTTTTGTTGTTGGCTAAATATTACACTCGACAAACAATGTGCATCTACCAACAAACAGCTTAAATAAGCTTAATTATGGTACATTTATGGCAGGGCTTTGTACAAATCAAAAATAAAAATCTTTATGAGGTCACAAAACATGAATGTAGTGTGTTGGTGGTGAGTGGAAGAATGAATGAATGAATTTATGATAAATGTGAGGAAGTTTTTAATGATTTACAGTAGTGGCTTTTATAATAAGACAATAAATCATATAAATTTTCTATTGTTTGAAAAAAAAAATAAAACTAAGGAAATATTATCACAATTAAATAAGCGTGAATAATTTTTAATTTTTCTTGTGTTATTATAAAATACTACTATTAACTTTAATGATTTTAATCAATTTTAACTTAAGAAGGAAATTTCAATTAAATAATATTAAGATTTTTAAGTTGTAACAAATTTGAAATACAAAAGACTTGAGTCATTACACTTTTAAAATAAAAAATTGAAAAATAAATCAGAATAATCTAGAAATTGAAAAGAATAGAATTTTCATATTGGTGCTAAACATGGGGCCTTAATCAAAAGACTTGTGTCATTTTGTTATGAATAGAAAAAAAATGTCTGCGAAGTTTGTACTCTTGCCCAAACCATTGAATCATGATAACGTTTTGCTGTATAAATATCTATCTAAAGCAAAATTTTTCTAGAAAAAAATAACGCGATATTAATTTGTCATTACATGCAAAACACATCAAAAAATCGTTCGAGGACCCCATTATGTTTAAATATTATTGATCCGTAAAGGTTTCTAAGACATTTTAGTGGTATCCATCAATCTGTTTGCCTGTGTTTGTCGATAAAAAAAATTTTTCGTATGTATATTAACAATATTGTACCCCTAGATCCATTTTAGTAACTTTCTGTTCAATAGTTTAGCCATTTAGTAATTATCCGGGTAAAAGGCTTGATACACAAAACAAACTTTATTTTGCGATGCTACTAAATTAATTTATGTATTGTAGTCCCTGAGCCCGGCCGAAAGACCGGCTGGACGTTCTTTTTAATAATTTAGAAAAATTTTATATATATTTTTTTTAAATACCATCAGGACGGTTTTATGGACATAGAAGGCCCCTGGGACCAGCGTTCCCAGGTAGATTTTTCCGTTGTCCCCAAAAATATAACAAAATATCCCCAAAAATCCCCAAACAATAAAAAATACTTTTTTTAATTACACAAAAAATATTTTCTTCAAGTTTTTTAAAAAAATTTGTAAGTGGTAATTTAAAAATTTTATTTTGTAGATTTAGAAATTAGGAAATCCCCAAAAATCGCCAAACGCATAAATATACGGTTTTTGGTAATGTTAATATACATTTTACATCCGATAAATGCAAGTTTTACTGAATTCGCTTTGTAATCTCTTACCAAAGAATGGTTTTCATTAAAATTATTTTTTAAAATCGTTGATAACATTCAATCTAGCTTGTATTATTAAATAGATATAGTTTCGAATATCCTCAAAAAATCCCCAAAATATTTTAAGAAATCCCCATAAAAATCCCCAATCCCCAAACAAGATTTCTTGTCCTTTTTGCTCAAATGAAATCCCCAACTTTGGGGATAAATCCCCAACTTTGGGGATAAATCCCCAAGTCTGGTAGCCCTGCCTGGGACCTAGCCCTCTTTATATATTTTTTTTTTTTTTATTACCTTTAATTTAAGTATCCACACAAACCTGAAGGCACACAGGTGGGTCTGGGGCCCAGCCCCTTAAATTTTAATTTCGTGTTTCCCCCCAAAAATTTTTGTTCTCCGTAAAGTGCACTTTTTCCAAAAAATTTATGAAAACACTATTGATGAAAATAAAAATTATGATAAAACAAGTAAGGAAGTTATAGTCGGTCAAGACCGACCATATGATACCCTACGCCAGTGTTTCCGGAAAATGGGTCCCAAGTCCAAACATGGACCGATTAGATCTATCTTTTGTAAGATCCTTATTTAGTGTAGAAAACGCACACAGATCAATTTTTAGTGGAATTGGTTTATTTTTTTGCCAATAGACCGATTTAACTGAACATCGGTCGAAATTTTTGAATGGGGGACTAAGTCCAAAAATTGTCCAATTATATTCCGATGTGATTAGGTTATTAAAGTACACGTTTAACACATAAAAACAAAATTTTTATTAAATATTTCCATTTTTATGAATTTTGAGGGAATTATTTGAATATCGAGAGGGTGGTTTGTACCCGAGTAAAAATAATCATATATAACAATATATAACTTGATGCAAACATAATAAACCATATATGATTATACATCGCGTGAGATATTTTCAAAATTTTTTAAATGCAGTCATATGTAGTTACATATAATTTAATCATGATTCGGATTAAAAGGTGTACGGTTGATATAATTATATAAAATTATATGTGGGTCAATACAAAATTTGATTTTCTGTATAATTTAACACAAAATTATATATAGCTTATTCTGTTCCATATAAAATATATATGTTTCCAATTAACCAAAAATTTGTCTAAGTTTTTTAGGCAAAGTATAAGAAACTTTTTAAAATGTTCCTAAACATTTCCTTGTTAGGGTTATGTATATCACCTATCTGGTTCGAAGCGTACCCAAACATTTTTTGTTTTAGAAAATTATATGTTTGGTGAATGTATCGTTGACCTGTGGTGTATCTCAACCCAAACCAAAAAACACAAGGATTTTATATGTTTTTATGCAATTAGATCTAATTAGATCCAGCAATATATGGCAATGTCTGGTCAAAACTCGGATGAAATCAAATCGTATTTTATACAAGTTGATCTTTTTTAATGCAAAAACATCCACCATTATTCGGATCAAATTGCGTATAAATATATATTGTGTTACATATCATTATATATTGCATCATATAAAAATTTTTACTCGGGTATGGGGACTACGCGAAAGACTGACCCGATTCCTTTGAAATTTAAAATGATGATTCGTGCTTACAAAATTTGATTACCTGTTAAATTTCAAAGCGATATCTATTATAATACGGTTATTAGAGTCATTTAAGCCTAATCCAAGGGGGGCGTTTGTATGGGGGCTATGTCTTAATATGGAACGATTTTTTCCAATTTCCATAGGCTTCGTCTTTGGGCTAAAGAATGCTTACGTTACAAATTTCAAGTCAATTGATTGAAAAGTGCGACCTGTATCGTGCTTAAACCGATAGATAGACAGACGGACGGACATCGCTAAATCGACTCAAAAAGAAATTCTGAGGACCAATATTTCGGGTAGTTACAAACATCAGCACAAACTCATTATACCCTGTACCACAGAGTGGTGTAGGGTATAAAAATATATTCATAAAAAAATATTGATGAAAAAAATTATTGATAAAAAAAAAAATTGATGAAAAACAAGTAGAAAAGTTAAATTCGACTTTGCCGAATCTATGAATACCCTCCACAATGCATTTTTTTAAAGGATAGTACATTTTTTAACGTGAAAAAATTAACAATTTTGATTAGAAATATTTTATTTTGAGTGAAAACTCTGTTTTGTCATTTTAAAAAAAAAATACTATTTTTTTTTTGAGTGTAAAATTTTTTTCGAGTGTAATGTTTTTTTACGGTAAATATTTTATTTTAAATAAAAAAACTCTTTTTTGTTATTTAAAAAAAAAAAAAAATACTATTTTTTTTTTGAGTGTAAAATTTTTTTCGAGTGTAATGTTTTTTTTACGGTAAAAATATTTCTGAGTGAATGCACGTACGTATGTACACAAAATATTGTCATTTTTGTAAAAAAAAAAAAACTAATTTTTTTTTGTGTAAATTTTTTTTGAGTGTAAAATTTTTTTTGAGTGTAAAATTTTTTTTGAGTGTAAAATTTTTTTCGTGTGTAATTTTTAAGTTACCAATGCTTTTTAAACCAAACAAGTTTAAAAAGCATTGCTTTAAAATTAAACAAGTTTGAAAAGCATTGTTTAGTTACCACCAATGCTTTTAAAACTTGTTAAAACACGTGGCATTTTAGATGAAACTAATCAGAAATTCAGGGTTTTGCTTATAACTTTTCAACCACTGGACCGATTGAGCTGAAATTTAATACCAAACAGACCCGGGGAACGATAAACAGACCCGGGGAACGTCAAACAGACCCGGGGAACGTCTTTCAGAAGTTATCGTGTTTTTTATCTCGTAAATTCGCGAAACACCCTTGCCGAAATTTACACTTTTGCTCATAACTTTTGAACCACTGGACCGATTTGGCTGGATTGCAATACCAACCTGACCAGGTAAATGACAAACATATATGCCAAACTTCAGTAGCATCTGTAAAGTCTTTCAAAAGTTAGCGTGTTTTCTACGGACAGACAGACAGACGGACGGACGGACGGACGGACGGACATCGCTAGATCGACTTAAAATCGATCAAGGATCATAAATATATATACTTTATGGGGTCCTAGACCAATATTTCGAGGTGTTACAAATGGAATGACAAACTTATATATACCCTCTATCACTAGAGTGGAGGGTATAAAAAAATATTGATGAAAAAAAAATATTGAGGAAAAAAAAAATATTGATGAAAAAAAAATTTTGATGCAAATAATTATGTTCCGTTTTATTCACCAGCTGGTGAATATTTGTTTTATTCCCCACGAGGTGAATAATTATCTAAGTTACAATCCCAAGTTACAAAAATTTTTGGTTTTAAGAAAATGAAAACAGTAATTCCAATTTTCTTTTTTGTTAATCGTTAGCTTATAAGTCAAACTGAGGTGGCGTTCTGCAACTTTTTTAAAATTAGACACCAGCCTAAAAACATTATCATTTTAAAATATGGAAAAAAGTCTGAATAATCCAGAAATTTAATTATATCGGAATTTAATAAATAAAATACTCAAGCTCGAGGTCTTGGTTTTTGTACAAAAAATTTCTAAGGGTTAAAGAGGTATGTTCTAAGAAAATGTTTGGACAAAAATGTGTGTATTGTCCATACACTTGACTACTCTAGAGACACAATTTCAGCGGTTAGAGTGGTTGGAGCAAATTTAAAAATATAATTTTATATGGGAGCCCAAAGGAGATAGAGCGTAAATTTGTTCAGGAAAAAATGTTTAGGGTGGTCTAACTAGAAACTGATTTAAAGATTGTAAAACTGCAAAATATAATTTTCCAAAAAACCATAAAAATAGTAATAATCATAACCCACTGGAAAAAAAATCGATGGAAAGTGAATCGATGGAAGTGTTCCACAAAAAATTTTCAAAAAAAATCAAAGTGTACAAACAATTTCAAAAATTATTTAAATTTTAAAACTTAAAAATCGCATAAGAATTTTTTTACGTAAAAAGAAGAAGTCTTGAAGAAGTTATAAGTAAACGAAGTTTGAAAGTTCGATATTTTTTGAACAGGTCATCAAAAAAATCTTAAAATTGTACTAAAAACAGCAGGAAAAATTGTGAAAATCCAGAAAAAAAACTCAAAGTGTCCGATTTGGTATGGAATATCCCATGATCCTCATTTTAAGATGATCTAACGATGCCTGTCTGTCCCTTTGTTAAAAGCGAGATACAAAAATGAACTTATTTCTTGTAATTTTAAAAAGGCTAATAAAAATATAAAATGTTCTTCTTGGCGCCCAACTTGGGGCCCAATAAAAAGACTAGTTTCTTTGAGTTTCAAGAGATTAAGTGTACGTTTGGAAGAAGGCCTCATATAAACGAGAAGTTTTGTACCCAGAATTTTATAAAAAATATAGAGAAAGATCTAATATTAAGAGAATTACCAATTTATTTCATGTAAAAGTACCAACCAGTTTCTCTTCATAATTTTGTTTTCTTTTCAATTAATTATGTTTAATTAATTTTGACATCTTTGGTGTGAAACTTTTCAAATTTGTGTCAATTTATTGCCTAATAATTCACACATTTTTGGTGAATGAATGAGTCAATGATCCTATAAATTCGATTAAACAAATTAGCAAAAATTCGCCTTAAAAAATATTATAAAATCCCACATTTATCATCTGCCAAAAATATTGCATAATATTTCTAAAACAATAAAACAATGTAAGCAACACCTTTTTTATACATTTTTTGTGTACACTACACCCTATAGAATGGTAAGTATATTAAATTTGATGATACATTTGTAAAAAAACTTGAAGTCTTAAAAAATTATTGGTAAAAAAGCTTTTTAAATTACAAGGAGTTCTTGTCAAATAGGAGGTAGCAAAAAAAAAGTTTCAAACTTTTCTTGTCGTTTTACAAGGTTTTTTGTTGAGTGTAGACCGATATTTGAATATTCCAAAAGTGAAATGAAGCACAATTGTCTTTTAGAAAAGCTCAATTCAAATCCAGAAAAGCTCAATTCAATAGGCTTTTGATATATAAGAAAATCCAAATTTAATTTCAGAAAAGCTCGAGAGAATTTTAGAAATGCAAAGTTGATTTTGAGAAAAGCGCAACTGATGTTGAGAAAAGCTCAGTTAAAATTTGAAAAATCTCAATTCAGAACAGCCTGAAACAATATTCAGAAAAGCGATATTTAAGGTAGGGAAAACTGAAAGTCTAACTAAAATAATGAAAGATTAATATAAATTCAGGAAGATCCAACTGATATTTAGAAAAAAAAACATACAAATTAAGAAATTCAAATAAAAAATTTTTTAAAAACCATAAGAAATTAAATAAGAAATTAGAAAAGCTTTACTGAAATTCGATAAATCCCAATTGAATTTCAGAAAAGCTCAACTGAAATTCTGAAAGCCCAATGTAAATTCAAAAGCCCTATTGAACTACCGAAAAGCTTTATTGACATTCAGAAAAAAAAAACACTGAAACTCACATTAGCCCAATTAAAGTAACGAACGCTTTATTGAAATTTAGAGAAGCTTGTCTGAAATTATGAGAAAAGCTCAACTGAAATTTAAAAAGCACAATCCAGATTCAAAAGCCCGATTGAACTGCCGAAAAGGTTTATTGAAATTTAATAAAGCTTAATTGAAATTAAGAAAAGCTTAACTGAAATTATGAGTTATCCAGCATTGAAGTGTATTTAAAATTCGGTTTAAACACTTAAATAATCTCCAAGAAATTTTTATCGTTTCTTTTTACTATTTCAGCATTTCATATGAATGAATAAAATAAAAATTATTACAAAATGTCACGCATGTAAAATTGTTTATGTATAAAGATGAGTTGTTTGTATGAATGATTTGAAATACGCCTGCTAGTTAAATGTAAAAAAAGTTTTAAGAAAAAAAAAATATATTTTAATATATGAATAAAGATGTTTAGAGATGATCATCACATCAGCAAAACATCAAATTTTTTCGACATCATTCAAAACTCTATTGAAAACAACTAATAAAACATGATCATACATGTGTTAAAGCCTACAGTACTATTACATGAGAGGATGAGATACAAAATAGGTCGGAGTGACTTTACATTTTTAAAATACGATTGAAATGAACTGTTGTCATTACCCGATTTTTGAAACTGGGAGGTTTTTGCACTATAGAGTGCATTTTGTTCCTTTTCGGACTTTCATACAATTTAATCAAAATTATTTTGGTTTCCTACTATAAATTGAGTAAATTTAAACAAAATGTGTAATTATACTTAAAATTTATTGAATTTTACTTGATTTATAGTAGTTTTAAATTGAATTTTATTAAAATTTACCCAATTTATGGTGGGAAACTGAACTCAATCTTTTAGATTGCATGTTTTGTATTATATCATCACTATTTTTAGAGATGGTACTCTGTAGCACAGGGTACTCTATCAGGTACTTCCAACGCAAGTTACTTTTAATTCCGACTCAAAAAAATTATATTTACCCCCATTCCTAACGTTGCCTCCCTACCCGTTTTTGAAAATTAAAAAATATCTAAAATCACTCCAGCTTAATTTATAGTATTTCTTAAGTATTCGCACAAAAGGTGAGTTTTTTTTTTTGGTGTGTTAAACATTTAATATTAAACACGCCTAAAAAGTTGAAATCTTTCTTCTTTGCAAAAGTTTAATAGCAGTAAAATTTTTCATAGATTTACTACGATATCTTTTATTGTACATGAAATTTGACCTAATGAAGAACCCATAACGTTTTTTTTTTGGAGAAAATATTAAAAAAAAAATCGTAAAAAACCACGTACTTTTACAGACATAATGGCATATATTTCAAATATATAAATACGAAATGATATGATGTTGTTACATGTTATTATCACACAATTTAATGTTAAAAAAACATATATTTTGTTAAGTTTGAAAATTTCAAAAGATGCTGCAAAAATATGAGGTAGTCCACAAAAGAAAACGCAGAAGGAGTTAAAGATAGATATAGCGATAAAACTAAAATTTTCTATATTTATCGATAAATTATGTTATCGATAAACCGATATCTATGGAATTTTTTACAGAAAATTTTTGTATTATCGATAAGTAATGAGTTTTCTATAGAAAAAATAATATTTTTTAGAAAATAATTTATAGTTATCGATAAAACTAAAATTTTGTATTGAAAACTCTATAGTTATCGATAAATCGAGTACAGAAAATTTTCTATAGAAATGCTATAGTTATAGATATATCAATAACAATAACATAAAAATTTTCTATCAAAAATTATATAGTTATCGATTTATCGCTTTGATTTAAGTATTCTATAGAAAATTCGATAACATTACAATATTCTTTACTAAATTCAAAAGTTATCGATGTATTGATAACATTAAAATTTTCTATAGAAATTTCTTAAATTATCGATTCCATTAAAATTATCTTCAAAAATTTCTAAAGTTATCGATATATTAATACTACTAAAATTTTCTATAGAAATTTCTTAAGTTATCAATATAATGATAACATTAAAATTTTCTATAGAAATTACTTAAGTTATCGATAACATTAACATTTTTCTATAGAAATTTCTAAAGTTATCGATATGTAACATTAAAATTTTCTATAGAAAATTCCATAGTTATGATAACATTTAAATTTTGTATAGAAAATGCAATAGTTATCGATATATCGAATACATTAAAATTTTCTATAGAAAACTCTATAGTTATCGATAGCATAAAAATTTTTTATAAAAAATTCTATAGTTTTCGATATATCGAAAACATTAAAATTTTCTATAAACAATTCTAAAGTTATTGATTTATCGATAACACAAAGATTTTCTATAGTTATCGATACATCGACAACAATAAAAATTCTATAAAAATGTCTAAAGTTATCGGTATATCGGTAACATTAGAGTTTTTTATAGAAATTTCTAAAGTTATCGATATATCGATAACATTAAAATTTTTTGTAAAAAATTCTATAGTTTTCGATACATCGATAATAGTAAAATTTTCTTTAGAAAATTTGATAGATAAAACTAAAATGTTCTTAAGAAAACGCAATATTTATCGATAACATTAAAATTTTATATAGTAAATTCTATAGTTATCAATTTATCGATAACATTAAAACTTTCTATTGAAAGTTCTATAGTTATCGATAAAATTAAAATTTCTATAACAAATTCTAAAGTTATCGATTTATCGATAACATTAATTTTTTTTTTATAGAAAACTCTTCCGTTATCGATTTTTTTAAGAATTTTTCATATGAAATTTAATGTTACAACCAAGGAGAGGACTTTCATGCAAATGCAAGTATTTTCCCTTTGGTCATAGAACAGAATAAACAAAATATCTTTGCGAATCAAAGAATTTGCTTTAAAATGGCATCGATTCGTTAGTGCATATTTTTGCATATTTTGCCTAAAATGCATATTTTTGCATATTTTGCTATTATTTCGCTATAAATGCATATGTTTAGGTCATATTTTGTACAAATTTTAGCTTTTAGCTATTTTTTTTAGCATTTTTAGCTATTTTTAAAATTTTTTTATGATATTTTTTTTTGCATTAAAGTAATTACTACTATTAAATTTTTAAGATAAATTTTATTTTTTTAATAACATTTTATACATACTGTACAGTGTATATATGAATATCTAAGCTTACAATGCCAGACTGAATTCAAATATTATGTTTTTTTTTAATAAAAGTAAAAATAAAAGTGGATATTTATGATTTTTAGTGCATATTTTAAGATTTTTAGTGCATATTTCAAGACTTTTTAGTGCATATTTTAGGCGCCTAAAACATAGTTTTTTAGTGCATGAAGATCCTGTCCCTGGTTATAACTATAGAATTTTCTATTGACATTTTTAAATGGTATCGATTAGAGATGGGCACATGAGCAGATTGGAGCGTGATTCACGTGATTCACACGTGATCACGCGTGAGTGTGACTGAATTCAATGAGTGTGAGTGGGGAAAAAAATTGCGTGAGTGAGTGTGCGTGAGTAAGATTTTTGCGTGAGTGAGTGTGCGTGAGTCGATTTTTTTGCGTGAGTTTGCATGATGTATTTGCTCTTCATATTTCCTTTCGTAAAAATGGCAACAAAAAATTGTAAAATTTTTAAAATCAAAAAAATGTAAAATTTCGCTAGACTTTAAATTTAGCAAAGAAATTTTTTGAAATTTTTGTTTCTGAAATTTTTTTTTTATAAATAAGAGTTTTGTGAGTGTGAGTCAACGTGAGTGTGAGTGAAGCTTGCGTGAGTGCACGTGAGTGTGAGTTGTATTAAATTTACTCCCGTGACTGTGAGTGCGTGATTCAAAAATTCCTGTCGTGAGCGTGAGTGAGTGTGAGTCAAAAATCACTCACGCGCCCATCTCTAGTATCGATATATCGATAACTATAGAAATTTCTGTAGAAAGTTTCGATGTTATCGATATCACTTTAGAAAGTTTTTATGTTATCGATATGTCGATAACTAGAGAACATTTTTTAGAAAATTTTAATGTTATCGATTTGCCAAAAATAAATAGAATTTAGTACAGAACATTTTAATGTTATCTATACATCGATAACTCTATTATTAATCGATATGTCGATAACTACACAATTTTATTTAGAAAAATTTAATGTTATCGATTTACCAACGATAACAATAGTATTTTCTGTAGAAGGTTTAAATGTTATCGATATATCGATAACGGTAGAACTTTCTACAGAATAATTTATTGTTATCGATAACTAAAGAATTTTCGATAGAAAATTTTAATGTTATTAATATATTGATAACTATATATTTTTTAAAGAAAACTTTAATGTTATCGATATATCGATAACAATAGAACTTTCTGCAGAAAAAGTTATTGTTATCGATATATTTATAACCATATAATTTTCTAGAGAAAATTTCAATGTTATCGATACACCGATAGCTGCAGAATTTTCTACAAAAAATTTTATGTTATTGATATATCGATAACTATAGAATTTTCTATAGAAAATTTTAATGGTCTCAATATATCGATAACTATAGAATATTCTGTTAAAATTCTAATTTAACCGATGTGTTGATAACTACACAGTTTTCTTTAGAAAAAATTAATTTTATCGATTTACCAATATATATAGAATTAACCATAAAAAACTTTATTGTTATCGATAACCATAGAATTTTCTATAGAAAGTTTTAATATTATTGATTTATCGATAACTATAGAACTTTTATATGAAAATTTATTATTATCGATAACAAAAGATTTTTCGATAGAAAATTTTAATGTTATTAATAGGGATGAGATTTCCATGCAAATGCATGTTTTTTGTCGATAGTCTAAAAACGATATCGACCAATTATCTTCCCGAATCAAAAAATTTGCGTTAAAATGGCATTGATTTGTTTTTGCATATTTTTGCATATTTTGGTGAAAATGCATATTTTTGCCTATTTTGATTTTAAATGCATATTTTGTGCATATTTCCAACTTTAAAGTGCATATTTTTGGATATTTTGGCATAAATTAGCAAAAACACAAATTGAAATTTATTTTTTTCAAAAACTATTGTAAATTTTAATAATTTATTTGGAAAATAAGAAAAACATTTTTTTTTGTTTTTATTTTTTTTTTTAGATTTTCTTAATTTCTAAAAAAATCTCGTTAACATAAAGTTTTTAAATGTTTCTATTTAAATCCGCCGCTACTTTTTGCATTTTAAGAAGTTTTTCCTATGAAAACAAGATTTTTATTACACACATTTTATTTTTTAGCGCATAATTTGAGGTTTTTTAGTGCATATTTTGAATTTTTTAGCGCATATTTTAAGCGCATATTTTCGATTTTTTAGTGCATGAAAATCTCATCCCTAGTTATTAATATATCGATAACTATATATTTTTCTATAGAAAATTTTAATGTTATCGATATATCGTTAACTATAAAAGTTTCTACAGAAAATTTTAATGTTATCGATATATGTATCTATAACTATAGTATTTTCTATAGAAAATGTTAATATTATCGATACACCGATAGCTACAGAATTTTCTATAAAATATTTTAATGTTTTTTATGTTGTCGATCTACCGATAACTATGGAATTTTCTAAAAAAAATTTTAACGTTATCGATATATCTATATTTTCTATAAAAAATTTTATTGTTATCGATTTACCAATAACTAAAGAATTTTCTATAAAAAGTTTAAATTTTTATCGATGTATCGATAACTGTAGAATTCTCTTTAGAAAATTTTAATGTTATCGATAGCTATGGAAATTTCTATAGAAATTTTTAATGTTATCGTTAACTAGAATTTTTAATAGGCCATTTTAATGTTTCGATAACACATAAATATCTTCGATAATTAGAGTTTAAATATCTTCGATAACTATAGAATTTTCTTTAGACAATTTTAATGTTATCGATTTATCAATATCTATACACTCAAAATATTTTGTAGGCAAAAACAAATGAAAACACATTTAAAACCAGTGAATAAACAATTAAAAACCATCCCAGTAATTATTCATTTGTTTTAAAAAACATCAACATTTATTTTTTACTGTTGACAAAATTTTCTAAAATAAATAACATTAAACATTAAAAAATTACGTCTTTTTCGTTCTTTTTTACCAACAAATTCGAAAAAAATAACCTACGAAAACATTAAAAATTAATGATAGTTCCGTTATTTTTACCAAAAAATAACCTACAAAAACATTAAAAATTAATGATTTCGTAGGCTTTTTTTTACAATTTTTTATGGAAATATTTTTTTTTAAAAAAATTTAATAAAATTTTTGGGATTCGATCCCGCAATCAACTGCATTCTGGCCTGAAACTCTACCCATCTTGCCAAAGTCACTTGATACAAACATGTTTTTTTATTTCTATAAATAATTTTTTGAACTTTTTTTTCTACAAAAAAATAACCTACTTGTGTATATAACTTATGATATCTCATTAAAAAATACCAACAATTTAAAAAAAAATTACTTACACAAATCATTAAAAATTAAAGAATAATCAGTAGTTTTTACTTACAGAACAAAAATAAATGACTTTAAAAATTAAATGTTATGAAAGTCTTTATTTTTTAGTGTGTTATTTTTGAAACAAAGGACACAGGTAGTCATTAATAAAAACTGAACATCAAACAAATGTTTTTTCTTTTAAAAACGACTAAACGTAAAGCTATTTAAATAAACTACAAACAGTTAATGACATAATTTTTTGAGTGTAGCATTATCGATATCTGTAGAATTTTCTATAGAAAATTTAAATGTTATCGATATATCGATAACCAAAAAATTTTCTAAAAAAAAAAAATTTATGTTAACGATATATCGATAACTAAAAAATTTTCTATAGAAAATTTAAATTTTATCGATATATCGTTATCTATAGAAATTTTTAAAGAAAAATTTAATGTTATCGATAAATCGATAACTATAGAATTTTCTAAAGAAAATGTTAATGTTTAATTTATCGATAGCTTTAAAATTTTCTATAGAAAATTCTATAGAAAACTTGAGTATGTTTACCAAAAGCTGCTCATTTATTGTAGCATTCCCCATATCTCTCAACAACCCATTTATCCAACAATTCTGTCAGTTCATTTAATTCAGTCAATTCAATATGTATAGTTTTGTATTTTGTCATAATTCAAGTGTAATTGCATGTATTGTTTACCATGTTTTTTTTATATTTGTGGCACAACTGATCTATGCTTTTTTTTCTTTTGTTAAAACGTTTTTGATCTGGGATTACAATTTTAACAAAATTTTTGTAATGTTCGAATAAAAAATACATCCCTTTTATATAAAATATTTTCTTGTTTAAAATCGTTTTTAACGGCTTAAAAATTTGTTAAATGTGAATGACTAAATGAATGACTGAAAGATTCAACATCATACAATTTGATTATGTCAGTTTTGCCAAACATGGTTTCATATGGATGATACCGAGCTACAAGAAGAAAAAAAACACATAAATATCTTCCGTTTAAGCAACACCACACTCAAAATAATAACTCTGTTAAATTACAGAAAAACTCTGCTAATTTAACAGAGTACACCATACTTTTCCAGCTAACAACATTCCTTGGTAATTTTACTAAAAAACTCTGTAAAATGATTTTGACAGAAAAAAACTGTTAATTTACAGAGTTTGTAGTAAAATATTAGTTAAATATGAAAGCTTTTTTACAAAGAAAACTCTGTAATTTTACTATTAAACTCTGTAAAATGCTTTGGACAAAAAAAAACTGTTAATTTACAGAGTTTCTAGTAAAATATTGGTTAAATAAACCACCATTTAGCAAAGAAAACTATGTAAATTTACATATATTTGTAAAATACATTTGATGGAAAAAAAAATACAGAAAAAACTCTGTAAATTTACAGAGTTTAGTTAAATGCATGTTATTTTGTAAAATTTTTATAAAATTTCTGAAAATTTTTTTTTGATAACTTTTTTTGCTACTATTTAAACTTTTTCTCAAAAAATAAAAATATACAGATAAAATTTTGATGTTTGGTAACAAAAACTACTCAAAACAGAAAATTTTTTTGGTTATAAAAAAATACGAAGTATTTTGCTTAGATCTGTATTTTAGCAGAAAACTCTGTTAATTATCTGTAAAATTAAGATTACGAAGTAAAAAGTAATATAACAGATGACTCTTTGTTTTTTTGTCACAACAAAATACAAAGTATTTTCTTTAAATCTGTATTTTGACAGAAAACTCTTTCAAATATCTGTTGAATTGAGATTACAGTCATTTTACAGAGTATTTTACAGAGTTATTATTTTGAGTGCAGCAATGAGTTTTGCTGTAGTTCATAATAATATATTGCACTTTGAGGGTATAATAAAAAAATTACAGTTGTAATATTTTGTAAGTTTTTTTTTATGGGAATTTTTTTTATTAAAACTGAAGTTAAAGAATTTAATTGTTTAAATCGAAAGATGCTTTTAAAAAGTGGGAAAAGATTATTAAATTTTCGATAATGAGAAGGATATTATGATCTCCAATAATGAAAACTGGGATCTACTCGGTTGATTTCTTTTAAAATTACACAGTATAACAGGTTGGAAAGATGGACGTATAGCGCTAGATCGACTTAAAATCTTTCAAGTAACATAAATAATTCCTTATGGGGTCTTAGACCAATATTTCGATATGTTACATGCAGACTAACAAACCCAAATAAACCCTCCATTATTTAGGAAAAGGTATTAAATATACTTGTAATTATTTTGTATTTATTTATAAAATTATTATGTTGTAAATAATAAAATAATTATTAACCAACTAACCTAGCAACCTATTCATCTTAATATTTTTAATATTTAAGTAGTCATAAATTTATTTTTTTTTTACTAAATAACAAAAAAATAATAGTAGTACAAAAAAAAAAAACTGATATTAAGATATCATAAACAAATTAGTTACACCTTTAAAGTTGTGTTAATGGGTTAATTGCTAATTGTGAACGTACGTACATGTGAACAAACATGTTAAAAATACATAGAAAAAACATAAAAATTTATTTGAAAAAATTGTATGGGAAAGTAAAAGATATTAACACTTTTAACACTTAAAGGTTGAAAGAAAAATGTAAGTAATGATTTCCTTAAAAAAAAAGTTGGTAGCAAATTTGTATAAGTGTAATAACTAAAAACTTAAAATTACACTGTGCTACAAAAAACACAAAATCGAATATACTTTTAAAATGCGGTAGTTAAGGTTGTAGGTCTCGTCGAAAAGATTACAAAAATGCCCATCAAACTTGCCAGACAAAATCAAATTTTAAAGTTATTGTAAAAAAAACTTTTTTTGCGACTTTTTTCACTAAACCACGTGTAACTTAAAACTGCTTCAACCGATTTTCAATTTTGTAACTGTTTTAGATAGAAGAAGGATAGGGCTTTTTATATATTTAAGTTGGTCTACACATATAAGAAAGATATGTATTGATTTTGTAACGACGTGTTTTCACCTTTAAGCTGGGGCAGAGCTCATCGTTCCCAGGGTTCGTTACAAAAATTTATATTTAGACGGAGAGAGAGAAACACAAAGGGTTTTTCGTAAACGTTATAAAATTTATTCACTTTATAATTAGAACTTAAATATTCCCCGGTACAATACGCGCACACTAAATCTATAACCAGTAGGCTGAAGTATACGATAAGTAGAGAATATAACCACCCTATACGCGAAATTGCCTAAAATGACTGCCAAGTCGTCGATTGACGCCGACTTTCAAGCTAGAGATACCGTCGGTTAACGTCGGTTTGCGTGTGAAGTCGTCGCTAACGCCGAGCTTCTGGGCAGCTGAGATACCGTCGGTTTCACAAGGGCAATAAATGGAGTCGTCGCGAATGCCAAGCTTCTGTGCAGCCTAAAAACCGTCGCTTAACGTCGGTCTTAAAGGAGCAATACATGAAGTCGCTGATGCCAAACTTCTGGGCAGTTGAGATATACCGTCGGTCTCAAAAGGGCAATGCGAGAAGTCGTCGCTAACGCCGAACTTCTGCTTAGCCGAAATATTATTCCCCAGTCGAAAGATTAACTTCACACACTGGCTTGTTAGTTGGAGCTCATTGTGGTTAGTGTTAGAAGATTAACTTCTTTATTAACCAAAATGAGTCTTACCTCGTACGCGTCCACTGACGAACTCCCCAACAGTGAATCAAGCCGACCGGCTCAAAATCGGCTGCGCGGCGCCGCCGGCCAATTTTTAACCTTTTTTCGCGCCGCCGCCTTTCAAAAAACAGATTTTACAACAAAAATAGAACAAAAAAGTTCAGCCGACACTGAGCCGCCGCTGAGCAAAATTGGTCGAGCCGCCGCCGCCGAAAATTTTGGGTCGGCTTGATTGACTGTCTCCCCAATTTTCTTCAAAGCACCTTCTTTTATAGTGGTGTTTCCAACACACGTATACACAAATACATTGACACACATATTTTTGACAGCAACACAGTAGTATCAACTAGTAGTTGTTCAACTACTGCAGTGTCGTATTTCGTAGGAGGAATGAATATAATGCTACTACTCCCCACAAGAGGGCGTTGCTAAACTAAAATTAAATACGTTAAATTTAAATTCATTTATAAAGTTATGGTAAATATATAAGACATGGAGCCAAAAACGAGGAGGCCGACTTTTGGCGTTACAATTTTATCAACAATATATAATTTTTTTGTTATTTTTTTGAAAATTTTTTGAGTTTTTCGATTTTTTTCTGCTATAGTTCGTTTAAGAACATTTATATTGATAAAAGTATTCTTAAAGAAAATTTAATTGTGAATACGACGAGCTTTATGCCGAAAAAATCGGATAACAATTGACAGAGCTGTGATAATTTTTCTAAAAAAGAAAATTAAGATTTTGCATGAAATTGATGTTCGGACAACCCAGGTAAAAAAAATAAAAAAATAAACGAACATACTGAGAGGTCGCGTATCATTATTTTAAAGGTTTTTGGCCCCCTGAATTCGAATTTGACCTTATTATTAAGTTTTTGATATATCAATATCTCAAAAACTTGATGCGAAAGAGTAATTTAGAGGCCAGATTCGGATTCAGCGCACCAAAAGTCATTATCAGGGAAACCAAAAATATGCAGTATCATGTTTTTTTCCTGTGCATTTTATTGATAAATGGGCAAGGTATTTATCCGTTTCAGAAGTTTTTAAGAAATCTGGCATCGATTTGTTAGAGCATATTTTTGCATATTTTAGCCTTAAGAGCATATATTTGCATATTTTAGGTTTAAGAGCATATTTTAGCATAAGAGCATATTTTTAGAGCATATTTTAAATTTTTAGAGCATATTTTTACATTTTTAGAGCATTTTTTTCAATTTTTAAATCCTTTCTTTTAAAATTTTTTTTATGACAACATTTATTTTTAAATTTTTTATCCAACAAGGATGTTTTTTTTTCAACAATTACGGAATTGCGACGATTGATTCCCCTTTGGCCTGTTCTTGCATTATATCGGTATATGAAACTATGTTTTCTTTAGATTCAGCAACTTGGTAGAAAATATTAAGGCAAATATTTTTGTAGAACATATTTAACCCTCTAACTATCTAACAGATAACGGTATTTGGAGGGTCTATTCTCTAACAAAAAAAAAAAAAAAACACTGCAAAAAAGGGGCATAATTTTTTTAATAGCATATTTTTATTGTTTTTAGAGCATATTTTTCGATTTTAAGGGCATTTTTTAAGCGCATAAAATGTGTTTTTTAGAGCATATTTTTGGTATCCCTGGTTTTTACTAATGTCGCAGTAGGTCCACCGCATTATTATTTATACATCATTAACCGTTTAAGAAATTGTCAGTCATCGGAAAGTTAAAACGCAAAAAAAAAAAATGCAAAAAAAAATTTTGTGTCCGGGTCTTCATGAACATTTTCGGAACTTAAAAGTCATTTAATTCTGTTTTTATATCATTTTAATATTTTCGAAAAAAAAAAATTCCTTGTGTGAAATTTATTTTTTGTAAAGTTCAGATTTTGCAGGTGATTTTCGGATACTGGTAAACCCCTTTTTGCGGGTATCCGTTTTCGATCAAAGAATAAAGTGTACAAACAACCAATTCTAATTCCCTTTTCCACTAAATTGAAGATTAAAACATTTAAACAAAAGACTTAAGACACCTACTTGATTTATGTTGCAAACAAAAAACTTAAGACACATACTTGATTCTTATTGCTTTATTACAAAATCACAAAATATTTTCTTTATTTTGTTCATCTTTTTGTGATTGTTGCTTAATTTTATTTAAGATTTTACCCACAAAAAATAAGGAGGACAAACGTGATTTCAAATATATTTTAAAGTTAAAAAAAAATAATTCTCGTTAAATATTTAAACAAAAAAAAAAAAAAATATATCTAATAACTATTTTAAACTAAAATGGCATAGTAAAATTATTTAACTTAACCACAAAGCACTTTCAAACAAAAATTATTCACGTGTACGTCACGCTTAGTTTATATATTAAAGAGCTTGATGCCTTTTAGTGAGTATTTGAGATGTTTGCATCATTCCTCTATAAAAAATTATTTAATAATATTTTTTATTTGTTGTTGTTGTTGTTATCTAGGTAGCTAATCATATGTTATTTAAAATTATATATTATGTTTAAGCTATTTTGTTTAAACAAAAAAAACAGCATGCATGCAAGCACGCATGCGTCGTTTGTTGAAAATTACATGTGTGCTACTTTGTATTGTTTTAATTTAAGTCATTTAGTTAATTATATCATCAATTGATGTTGCTTTTTAAGATGTTTAATTAAATTTTAATACTCACACATATTAAATGATATAAAATAATAATAATAAAAGAAATAATTGTAACAAATTTAAAACAATTTAGCTGTACACTTAATAAATAAATAAACTTTAAATTTAAATAATAAATAATAAAATAAACTTAACAAAACAGAATTTCGCCAATTCCGATACTGCGAAACTTGTACTCTTGCCCAAACCATTGAATCATGATAATGTTTGGCTGTATAAATAGGTGATCTTTCTAAAGCAAAATTTTTCTAGAAAAAATAACTCGATATTAATTTGTCATTTCATGCAAAACACATCAAAATATCGTTTGAGGACCCCATGTTTATATATTATTGATCAGTAAAGGTTTCTAAGACATTTTAGTGATATCCATCAATCTGTTTGACTGTGTTTGTCGATAAAAAAACTTTTTTATGAAAAAAAGATTTTAATGAAAAAAGATTATTGATAAAAAAATATTTGATGAAAAAAAAAATTGGCTAAGGTGCACTTTACAGGACACGAATATTTTGGAAAACAAAAATATGCCACTATTAAAATTTAAGGGGACTGGTCCCGGAAGACCCCCTGGAGCAATACAACAGCCCCAACCACCAACATGTATGTATGGGTATTCAAATGAAAGGTAATTTGCTAACGATTGCAAATATGTATTTTTTGTATGTATTTTAACAATATTGTACCCCCTAGATCCATTTTAGTATCTTTCTGTTCAATAGTTTAGCCATTTAGTAATTAACCGGGTAAAAGGCTTGAAACACAAAACAAACGTTATTTTGCGATGCCACTAAATTAATTTATGGGTTTTGTAGTCCCTGACCCCGGCCGAAAGACCGGCTGAGTCCATATTAATTATTTCTGAGAAATAATAATTGTTGTACAATGAGAAAATCTGAAAAAAATCAAGTGACAACACAGGCTAAGTGGAGATGTCGACAGCCTTCGGAAGATGCCACCCTTCCATCATCAGCACTCCTTCGATTGCAATTTATTAATATTTCTAAGAATTAGAAATATGAAACAAAAATTCAATCCTAACGGACATTTTTCA
Source organism: Pegoplata infirma (assembly GCA_963921195.1). Taxonomy (NCBI): domain Eukaryota; kingdom Metazoa; phylum Arthropoda; class Insecta; order Diptera; family Anthomyiidae; genus Pegoplata; species Pegoplata infirma. Next base: position 29,948,726 of record OY992538.1, on the reverse strand, counting down.
AGACTTGAAAAGTCCTACTAAGGGTTAACAATGGGAAAAATACAACTCTGTTCGTGTTAAGATGGATTAAGTTTCTGCCAAATGAATACAACACGAATTAATGTTGAATACGGCTTATTCAACACAGAGAGGAGTAATTCCAATTCTTAATTTCTTCAAAAGTTTCATTTAAATGGCTAATTTTAATCTGACAAACATTAAGTGTGTGGCAATCGAAGGAGTGCTGATGATGGAAGGGTGGCATCTTCCGAAAGCTGTCGACATCCCCACCTAGCCTGTGTTGTCACTTGATTTTTTTCAGATTTTCTCATTGTACAACAATAATTATTTCTCAGAAATAATTAATATGAACTCAAACCGAACTAAATAAAAATTCAGTTATAAAATATACAGTCCAATAATATATAAATAAACACAATTAATACACAACTCATAAGGTACATTGCAATTTAGTAATATTTCTAAGAATTAGAAATATGAAACAAAAATTCAAACCTAACGGACATTTTTCAAGACTTGAAAAGTCCTACTAAGGGTTAACAATGGGAAAAATACAACTCTGTTAAAAGTTAAGATGGATTAAGTTTCTGCCAAATGAATACAACACGAATTAATGGTGAATACGGGTTATTCAACACAGAGAGGAGTAATTCCAATTCTTAATTTCTTCAAAAGTTTCATTTAAATGGCTAATTTTAATCTGACACACATTAAGTGTGTGGCAATCGAAGGAGTGCTGATGATGGAAGGGTGGCATCTTCCGAAAGCTGTCGACATCTCCACTTAGCCTGTGTTGTCACTTGATTTTTTTCAGATTTTCTCATTGTACAACAATTATTATTTCTCAGAAATATTTAATATGGACTCAAACCGAACTAAATAAAAATTCAATTTAGAAAAATTTAATATTTTTTTTGAAAAAATACCGTCAGGACGGTTTTATGAACCTAGAAGGCCCCTGGGACCTAGCGCTCTTTATATTTATTTTTATTTTTCTTTTTTAATTACCTTTAATTTAAGTATCCAAACAAACCTGAAGGCTCTTTTGGCTCCAGGTGGGTCCGGGTCCCAGCCCCATAAATTTTAATTTTGTGTTTCCCCCAAAAAATTTTTGTGCTCCGTAAAGTGCACTTTTGCCAAAAAATTTATAAAAAAAATATTGATGAAAAAAAAATTTATGATAAAAAAATATTGATGAACAAAACAATTCGATAAAAAAATTAAATAAAAAAATTTTAATAAAAAAAATATTGATGAAAAAAAAAAAAAAATAGTGATGAAAAAAAAAAAATATTGATGAAAAAAACAAATATTGATGAAAAAGAAATAAAGATGAAAAAAAAAAAATTGACGAAAAAAAAAATATTGATGAAAAATAAAAAAAATAGTGATGAAAAAAAAAAATATTGATGAAAAAAACAAATATTGATGAAAAAGAAATAAAGATGAAAAAAAAAAAAATATTGATGAAAAAAAAAAAAAAATAGTGATGAAAAAAAAATATTGATGAAAAAAACAAATATTGATAAAAAAGAAATAATGATGAAAAAAAAAATATTGATGAAAAAAAAAATATTGATGAAAAAAAAAATATTGATGAAAAAAAAAATATTTATGAAAATAAAAATATTGATGAAAAAAAAAATATTGAAAAAAAAATATTGAAAAAAATATGATGAATAAAAATGTTGATGAAAAAAAAATTATTGATCAAAAAAAAAATATTGATAAAAAAAAAAAATGTGAAAAAAAAATATTGATGAAAAAAAAAAAATATTGATGCAAAATAATTATGTTACGTTTTATTCACCAGCTGGTGAATATTTGTTTTATTCCCCACGAGGTGAATTACACTGTGCTATAGCAAAAAAATACTTCTGATGTGACATTGTATATGTGGTTAGTTTTGTCGAGTAGATCACAAAAATGCCCATTAAACTTGCCAGACACCCTCAAATTTTAGAGTTATTGTAAAAAAACTTTTTTTTGGGACTTTTCTCACTAAACCTTGTGTAATTCAGAAAATTTTCAACCGATTTTAAATTTTTAAACTGTTTTGGATAGAAGAAAGATAGGGCTTTCCATGTGTTTGAATTGGTCTACACATATAAGAAAGATATCTATTGATTTTTTCTATAAAATCTAATTTTTCTGTTATTTTTTGAAAATTTTTCGAGTTTATCAATTTTTTTCTGCTATAGTTCGTTTAACAATCTTTATATTTATAAACGAAGTTTTAAAGAAAATTTAATTCTGAATACGATAAGCTTTATCCTGGAAAAATCGGATAACAATTGACAGAGTTGTGATAATTTTTCTAAAAAAGGAAATTAAGATTTGCAGGAAATCGCCGTTCAAATAACCCAGACAAAAAATTCATCATAAGAGGTCATGTTCCATATTTTTTAAGGTTTTTGGCGCGCTGAATCCGAATCTGATATTTAACATAAATTGATATATCAAAAACTTAATAAGATAGCGCAATGTAAAGGTCAAATTCGAATTCAGGAGGCCAAAAACCTTTAAAATAATGATACGCGACCTCTTAGTATGTTCGTTTTATTTTTTTTTATTTTTTTTGCTTGGGTTATCCTATTGGCAATTTCATGCAAAATCTTAATTTTTTTTAGAAAAATTATCACAACTCTGTCAATTGTTATCCGATTTTTTCGGCATAAACCTCGTCGTTTTCACAATTAAATTTTTTTTAAGAATACGTTTATAAGTATAAATGATGTTGTCGAACTATAGCACAAAAAAATCGATAAACTCCAAAAATTCTAAAAAAATAACAAAAAAATAAATATTGTTGAAAAAATCAATACATATCTTTCTTATATGTAAAAACCAATTCACATACATAAAAAACCTTATCCTTCTTCTATCCAAAACAGTTGAAAAATTGAAAATCGGTTGAAAAATGTTTACGTAACACGTGGTTTAGTGAGAAAAGTCCCAAAAAACTTTTTTTGACAATAACTTTAAAATTTGAGGGTGTCTGGCAAGTTTGATGGGCATTTTTGTGATCTTTTCGACGAGACCTGCAACCTTAACTACCTCATTTTAAAAGTATTTTCAATTTTGTGTTTTTTGTAGCACAGTGTTATTATCTAACAAGGGTTGAGATACCCCTTATGAACCGATTTGCCTGAAACTTAAAAAATATATAAACGAGACCATTTTAAGGTTGGGGTGTCTCGGCTTATCGGCCATATCGGGGATTTAGGGGATCAAAAAATGGGGCAAAAATTGGCGAAAAAATAGTTTTTTGGATTTTTCGGCCATTTCTTGCTAAGAAACTATATGATGTTTCCATATGAAAAGAAAGGTTTTTTTTATGCCAATCCAATGGTGGCATAACCTTGTAAAAATTCGGCTTCGTTAAATATTTTTCTCATGAAAATTTTGGGGGGTATATATATGAAGACATACACCTACGATATCCATGTTAATGTAAAATATTCTTTATCAAATTTAAGTCGACACGTATTTTTGCTCTGGACGATATTCCTGTTATTTCGGGAGTTATCGAAATTTTACCGAAGGTCCTCATTGTTTCATAAGGGGACAACGAAATTTTTAAACACTGATATGGCCGATAAGCCGAGACACCCCAACCTTAAAATCGTCTCATTTATATATGGGGCATTCCAGGCCAAATCACTCACTTTTAGACCCGACCCCTTTCGATTTATTTTATTTTTGGATATGTTTTAGTACTTATTAAATGCAACTTGGACACCAATTTTCAGCCTTTTATTCCAAGATGGTGTTGAGTAATCAATTTTTCAAAATGGCGATTTTTTCAAAAAAATGTAAAAATTAAAATTTTTAATTAATTTTGACCAGTTAAAAATATAGATATCATAAAAAAAGTTGGACAACGTTTTGTTGGTATTTAAATGTAGTTTTAGAAAAAAATATTTAAAAAATTATTCGAAGTAATTATCACTTATTTTTTAACGTTTAAAAATTAAAATCGACTTTTTGAAAGAGTCCGAAACCTTCGATTTTTTTTTACAAACGTCTAAAAGTTCTACTCTTAATTTCGCAACTTTTATGCCATAATTCGAGATGTGATCGCAATTTGCTCTATTTTTTTTTTCAAATTTTGAAAATTGCACCTTTTATTTTATGACTCTGATTTATTTTATATGGTGCTCCAAAAAAATTAAATTGGTAGATACTGACCCTAACTTACCCTAAATATATTCATTTGTAGGTAAATATACGCCTCACAAAAATTAAGAACGATCGGACATGGATAAGGTGTTCCGCATGGGCCTTGAAGTTTAGAAAACGGATTACAAGGAAAATATGAATTTTTTTCTGTTTTCTCAACTTTTTTGGTATTTTAAGTTGAATTTTAATTAAAGTGGTTACAGAATTATAATACGGAGTAAAATGCCTCTCTAATAAGGTACCAAAGTCTGAAATCGGTTGAAAATCAGCCAAGTTATTACAACTTCCCCAGGCATCTAAAGTATGGCAGAACTTTTGAAATGTTCTACTGTAATAACATTTTTTTATTCTTTAAAATCAAATGTAATTAGATGACAAGTATTTTTCATATTGTGTTTTGCTAACCTTTTTTAAATTAGTGCTAAAAATGCCTGCATTTTCAACACCCTTTTGAAATCTCTATTTTAAAAAAAAAAAATTCTTTTTTTTGTTTTAAAATTTGGAAAAACCAAAAAAATATTACACTGAAACATGAATAATGAAAATATGTTATTACAGTAGAAAATTTCAATAAATTTAAAAAAAGGGACTCGTATTTTTTAATCAAGTGGTATGGCACAAGCTAGATGCCTGGGGAAGTTGTAATAACTTGGCTGATTTTCAACCGATTTTAGTTTTTAGTACCTTATTAGAAAGGCATTTTGCTCCACATCATAATTCTGTAATCACTTGAATTAAAACTTAACTTAAAATACCAAAAATATTGCGAAAACAGAAAAAAATTCATATTTTTCCTTGTAATCCGTTTTTTAAACTTCAAGGACCATGCTAAACGCCTTACCCATGTCCGATCATCCTAAATTTTTGTGAGGCGTATATTTACCTCCAAATGAATATATTTAGGGTAAGTTATGGTCAGTATCTACCAATTTTTTTTTTTGGAGCTCCATATAAAATAAATCAGAGCCAAAACATAAAAGGTGCAATTTTAAAAACTAAAAAAAAAATAGAAAGAATTGCGATCACATCTCAAGTTATGGCTTAAAAGTTGCGTAATTTAGAGTAGAATTTTTATAGTTTTTTACAAAAAAATCGAAGGTTTCGGACTTTTTCAAAGAGTCGATTTTAATTTTAAAACGTCAAAAAATAAGTGATAATTACTTCAAATAATTTTTTCATATTTTTTTTCTAAAACTACATTTAAATACCAACAAAACGTTGTCCAACTTTTTTTAAAATATCTATATTTTTTAATGGTCAAAGTTAATTAAAAATTTCAATTTTTTAATTTTTTGGAGAAAATCGCCATTTTGAAAAATTGATTACTCAACACCATCTTAGGATAAAAGGCTGAAAATTGGTGTCCAAGTTGCATTTAATAAGGACTAAAACATATCCAAAAATAAAATAAATCGAAAGGGGTCGGGTCTAAAAGTGAGTGATTTGGCTTGGAATGCCCCATATATTTTAAGTTTCAGGAAAATCGGTTCACAAGGGTGAGATACTTCCCTTGTAAGTTACAAACCCAAGTTACAAACATTTTTGGTTTTAAGAAAATGAAAACAGTAGTTCTAATTTTCTTTTTTTGTTAATCGTTAGCTTATATAGTCAAACTGAGGTGGCGTCCTGCAACTTTTTTTAAAATTAGACACCAGCCTAAAAACATTATCATGTTAAAATGTATTCTTTTCATTAAAAATTTATTTTTTCATCAAAAATTAATTTTTTCAACAAAATTTTTTTTTATTCATAATTTATTATTTCATCAAAAATATATTGGTTTTCATCAAAAAATTTTTTATCACCAATAGTACTTTTTCACCAAGTCTGAACTCATTTTCTCCAAATTATAGTTAATAGAATTTCTTAGAAGAAAAAGTCGAAAATTTAGTGATATCATGCAAAAATTGATCAAGACAATTTTTCTCGAAAACAAAAAAAAAAAAAAAAAAAACTGCTGTCTAAAAATATGACATTTTGTAGAGAATTTAAAGAAATTTCTTTAAAAAAAATTAAAAATGGCGTGATTTTTGCTGCATATAAGTATGTTAAATTTGGAAAATTCAGACACAGTTGTTTCCCAAAAACGAATAATGCCAATCGATATGCCATACTAAACTGTTTAAAACTAATTTATTTCAAAATTTTCCAAATTTTTGAATTGCTGTAGAAAAAAAATAAATTAAAAGCGATTTCAGGCAAAATTGCTTTATTTTACCATGTTTGTCCGTGCCTATCTCGCCCATTTTTTCGGAAACTTTAATTGTTTTCTATAATTTGTTAGTTCCATATAGGTCTGTAAGTTTGACTTTTATCCAACAAATTTTTTTTCGTGTTTACTTTGAAAAAAAAAGCTCGATATACCCCTTTGTAGGCCTAAGAACTTTTAAAAAGTTTTATTATTTTAACATTAAAAATTTCATGGACACTCTATTATATAAATTAGGGGCATGTATAAAATCTTACCTTTTATATCACCACCTCATTGATTCTGTAAATAAATAAAATTAATAAAAAGTTAATAAAGTTGTTAAAAAATAAACAAGTAGAAAAGTTAAATTCGACTTATTGTTAGCCGAATCTATGAATACCCTCCACAATGCCCATTTTAAGTGATAGTAAATTTTCTAACGTGAAAACAATAACAGTTTTGATTAGAAATATTTTATTTTGTGTAAAAAATTTTTTTTTAGTAATTTTTGAAAAAAAAAAAAATAATTTACTAATTTTTTTTTGAGTGTAAAATTTTTTTTGAGTGTAAAATTTTTTTGAGTGTATTTTTTTTTATTTTGGTATAAACCAAGGATGGGTACCAATTCGATAAAAGTATTGGTATTGGTATTGGTTTTTAAAATTATATTAGTATTGGTATAGGTATTGGTTTTCATTTTTTGTTGAATTGGTATAGGTTTCGGTATTGGTTTTGAATTATTTAGGTATTGGGTATTGGTATTGGTTTTAGCCTCGAATTGATATCGGTTTTTAATAAGTATTGGTATTTATCTTATATCGGTTTTGGTATTTGTATGCAAAAGGTTTTGTCGTTAATATTAATTTATCTAACGTACGTCGTCCTTCTGTCCGCCCCACTGTGCACACTGGGGCGTGATGGTTGGTTTTTTGGCCAAAAGTCTCTACAGGTGGTAAATGTTAATCGATCTTTTTGAAATTCACAAATTAAGCCTATATTAAGGTAATTAATAAGTGCCTTGAAAGTTTTTGAAATCGGACCTACAAGGAAACTTTTTCAGGGTGGACACTTCATTTTTAATCAAATTCACAGATGTTATAGATGAATTAAATGAAGAGACACTTGTCTTTTTGAATTTGAATTAGAGATGATCTGTGGTCCCGTTATTTGCGTGACTCAAAAAACCACGTGATTCAGGCGTGAGCGATTTTTATTTAAATCACGTGATTATTGAGCGATTTTCATTTAAATTATGTGATTATTTTAGGGTAGGTTAACCTAACGTAACCTAGGGTAATAAATAAGTGCCTTGAAACTTTTTGGATTCAGACCTACAAGGAAATTTTTTCAAGGGTGAACACTTCATTTTAATTAAAATTTACAGATGTTATAGATTAAACAAATGAAGAGACACTTGTCTCTTGTTTATGTATTTGAATTGGAGATGGTCGCTGGTCCCGTGATTTGCGTGACTCAAAAAAGTGATTTTCATTTAAATCACGTGATGTTGAGTTGAAAAATTCTAAGTGAGTGTCTAGAGAGTGGATCGAATTTTTGCGTGAAGGATTTTTTTTTTTTTTTGAAAAACCCCTTTATAAAAAATAACTAAAAAAAAAAATTGTGGAAACCTCATTTTTAAACTCATCGTTATCAAAAGTTCTACTCCCTTTCAAAAAACGGTCTGGACCAGAATTATCCTTTCTATACCAACTTTCCAAAAAATTTGCCCGCTTGTGTCCGTTTTCCAAAATGGAATTAAAATAAATTTTATAAGAAAATAAAATTTATAAAAAAATTCGATTTTTTTTTTTTGAAAACTCCCTTTTAAAAACTCATCGTCATAGAAAGTTCCACGCCCTTTCAAAAAACTGTTTGGACCAGAATTATCCTTTTTATTCATACTTTACAAAAAACTTGCCCGCTTGTGCCAGTCAACACAAATTGAAATGCCAAAAATTAAGAAAAAAATAAAATTTTTTTTGTGAAAACCCTCTTTTTTAACCTCGTCGTAATCAAAAGTACCACACTACTTCAAAAAACTGTCTGGACCGCCTAACCGGGTATTTCTTTTTTTTTTTTTAATGTATTGAAAACAATTTTTAATACGATAAAAAACTATGTAACCGTGTAACCGGGTTTTCTCGAATTCGGTTTTTTGTGGATTCGGGTTTCATTTTATCCAGTATTAATATAGAAATAAATATGATTGTACTTTTGGAAAACTTAAAAATTGTTAATTCATAAAATTAATTTATTCAATTATAAAATGCTAATTTTAACAACATTAGATTTGTTCATCTCCCTTTCTATTAATATTTTAAACGCAGTCGAAAAAACGGGCAGTCTTAATGCTAGTAAACCAACGAAGATTTTGGCGTCCTAAGTTTTGGATTATGTCGCGGAACATTTTGAAAAACTATTGAAAATGGAACAATTTTAAAAAAATTAAATAAAAAAATTAAAAAATCACAAAAAACAGAATCAAGAACTGTACATACCCATTTACAAGTTGTACATCCTTTTGTCAAATAAATTAATCAAAAAATAAAAACAAGGTCCCGCCTTAATAATGTATAAATTTGTTAGCTTTTTTGATAACGGTATATGGAGATTTAAACATAAATATTTTATTTTTGATTGATCATTCCAAGAGAATGGCTGTACCTATTTTTACAAAAATTACAGACAAGGTGCATCAAGTCATACTTAATACAATAGAGCATTCACTTTTTCTAATTTTCTAATTTTTTTTTATCAATTGTAAATAGTTTTTTTAGGCATTTGTGCCTTTTCATTGGCATTAGTACAAATAATGCCAATGCCAAAAAATTTCATTGGCAATAAATGCTAATGCTTTTTTTGGCAGTAGCATTAGTTCCAACTAATGCCAATGAAAATTCAATGTCAATTAAAAATTCCCATGTATGGGTTAGATTGACCATTTTACAATTGTCAATCTTACCCACACACGATCAATATAAAAGAAGAAGTGCAAAAATCATAATAAATCTATTTGACAGCATTCATCACGCGGAGGAAAAATTAAAAAAATCCCTAACATTTTTTTATATATTTATATTTTGGAGGGTATAAAAAATAAAAATTTCCTTGATTTTCGATAATCTCAAATGCGTAAGAAATTACCTAATTTTTATTGGTCAGTTTTTACTCCATTTATGTCCACTGTACCAATGCGAGAAGAACTTATTTTTCGCTTCTTTTTTAAATAATAATTATAAAATTAAAGTTAAAACCAACTAAATCAAAAGTGGCTTACAAAAATATATGTTTTAAGGCGTTTTAATTTTATCTCTTTTGAGAAAAATTAAAAAAAGGAAATTTTATAAAACTAAAGGCCTATTCACACCTAAGGTGAAATCTCGTTCGAACGAGATTTCGATCATATAGTCTGTATCATTTTATACACAACCATATGATCGAAATCTCATTCGAACAAGTGTGAATTGGGTATAAGATTCAATTTTATTTTTCCTTTTTTGGAAAAAGGTACTTTTTTAGTGAAATTAGCACCGGCAGATCTTAAAAATCTTGTCAAAAAAAATGTTTAATATTCCGTTATTCCAGAAAAGCCATATAAATTGCGGTGGTAAAAGGGGAGATATTTTTTAATTGCAGAAAGATGACACTTAACATTTGTAACAAAATATACCTGAAATTCATCCTTTCATACATATTTTTTAAGTGATTGAAATGGGTTATCGTGCAGGGGCCCCTTTTTCGATTTTAGATCTTTTTGTAATTACACGGGCAAATTTTTTTTCTTATATCGCTCCTTTACTTGTATAGTGTCACAACTCAAAATATTTGATTTTGCAGAAAACACGTTTAAAGTTTACTATTGAAACTGGTTTTTAATTGAAAAAGGCCGGTACATAGAAAATGTAATAATGGCGTGTACTCTTCTCAAACGGCGAGTTTAAAAGATATTAATACATATTTTTGACACAATATAAAGCACTATATAACGAATAATTCTGCATCATTAACTCAAAAAACGCATTTTTTGAGTTATGATTCTATACAAGTAAAGAAGCGATATGGAGTTCACACAACAAGTTGTTTAACAAAACACCAGTATCTGAATAAAAACGTAATGGATACAGAACAAATAATTTTTTAAACACGTAGCCCTTAAACTCTCAAAAATAGCAAGTGTGAACCGCACATTATGCATTCTTAAATTCTTTTATAATATGACTGTGCCTCTAATAAAACAAACAAAATTCTGGTTTCTGTTGTTGTGACATATAATTTTGTAACGACTGCTTGATTAAAATTTTGGGATTTCCAAAAAAGGACATTATTATTTTTTTACAACGCAAAGAACAGTGCAGTGACATTCAATATATGTGCATCACATATTAATAATGTTTGCAAAAGAAAAAATTTCATTACAGAAAAGTCCTAAATTTTTTAAGATATACTTTTATTAGGGGTCATAAAAATCACGTAACGTGACAAAAAAATATTTGTTTTATGTTTTTATGGCTTTTAAAATTCAAGTAGCTAACTCCTTTTTGCTATATGACTTTGCATGCAAACGATTACTGATCGATGTAACATCTTTTGTAAACATCTGTTGCAATTCGTTAGTCAGGTAAAACCTAATAATGTGATGGAAAGAAAATGTTTGACGTCACAATGAAGACAAACGAAAATAAGAATACAAAAATAACCGAAACAAAACCGATGACACTTAACATTTGTAACAAAATGAATTGGTATTGGTTTTTTATTGGTATTGGTTTTGAAGAATAAAAGTATTGGTTTTTAATTGGTATTGGTAGTGGTGAATCAGTATTGGTTTTTTATCGGTATTGGTATCGCACAAATAAAGGTATTGGTTTTTAATTGGTATTGGTTTTCAATTTGAATTGGTATTAACGGGTATTGGTATCGAAAAGGTATTGGTACCCATCATTGGTATAAACATATTTTTGAGTGACAAAAATACGTTGTAAAATATTTTTGTGACTTACCAATGTTTTTAAAACAGGTTTAACGGGTTTTCAACACGCGAATTTATTGTGAAGCTAATCTGAAATTCACGGTTTTGCTAATAACTTTTGAATCACTTGACCGATTTGGGTCAAATTTAATACGAACTAGGCTGGAGGAACGACAAATATATATATAATAAGCTTCAGCATCTTCAGAATTGCTTTTCGAAAGTTATAGTGCTTTTTATATCATAAATTCACGAAAAACCCTTGCCGAAATTCAGTCTTTTGCTCATAACTTTTGAACCACTGGACCGATTTCGCTGGATTGCAATACCAACCTGACCAGGTAAATGCCCAACATATATGCTAAACTTCAGGAGCCTCCGTAAAGTCTTTCAAAAGTTAGCGTGTTTTCAACAGACAGACGGACAGACGGACGGACAGACGGACGGACGGACATCGCTAGATCGTCTTAAAATCATCGAGGATCATGAATATATATACTTTATGGGGTCCTAGACCAATATTTCGAGGTGTTACAAACGGAATGACAAACTTATATATACCCTCTATCACTAGAGTGGAGGGTATAATAAAAATTAGTAATCTAAAGAAGTTAATACAACAATTTCATTGTAGTAATTAATTTAAAATAAATCATTTATGTATAAATAAAAAAATAAGAAACATAAAAGTCATACAGTCGAAAAAACCCTTGTAAAATTACAAGAAAAGTTCGTAACTTTTTTTTCTACCTCCTATTTGACAAGAATTCCTTGTTATTTTACAAGCTTTTTACCAATAATTTTGTAATTTTACAAGCTTTTTACTAATAAAATTGTAATTATAAATTTTTTAGACGCGATAAAACTTACAAGAAGGTTTCGTAACTTTACTATATTTTTGGCTATCTCCTATTTTACGAGAATTCCTGGAAAAAATAACGAGCTTTTTTGTAGTTTTACAAGATTTTTACCAATAAAATTGTAAATTTACAACTTTTTTGGAGAAATAAAACTTACAAGGAATTCTCGTAAATTTAATAATTTTTTTTTGTAAAAACCCTTAAAAATTTGTAAAATTACAAGAAAAACTGTAAAATTACCAAAAAATTTAAATTTCGTTCGAAATTTTTTTGTTAAAAAACAAGGAAAACTGTCAAATATTGGTAAAATGGGATTACGAGACTTTTTCTACACCATTTTAAGTTGATATTGAGAAAAAACAAATTGATATTGAGAATTAAAAATTGATATTGAGAAAAAGCAAATTGATATTTAGAAATGCAAGTTGATATTGAGAAAATACAAATTGATATTGAGAAACAAAAATTGATATTGAGAATACACAAATTGATATTAAGAAATAAAAATTGATATTGAGAAACACAAATTGATATTGAGAAAATACAAATTCATATTGAGAATTGAAATTTCATTTTGAGAAAATACAAATTGATATTGGGAAAAGACAAATTGATATTGAGAAAACAAAATAGATATTGGGAAAAGACAAATTGATATTTAGAAATAAAAAAATTAAATTAAGAAAATACAAATTGATATTGAGAAAAGAAAAATTAATATTGAGAAAATACAAATTTATATTGAGAAATTAAAAAATAATATTGAGAAAATACAAATTAATATTGAGAAAAAAATGAACTTGATATTGCCGTTTTATTCATTGTAAATTTTAAATTTTTTACCTACAAAATGGATTTGCCTTTGCTCAATATCAATTTGTATTTTCTCAATATCAATTTGGAAATTCTCAATATCAATTTTGTTTTTCCCAATATCAAATTTTTAAATTTCAATATCAATTTTTCTTTTCTCAATATTAATTTGTATTTTCTAAATATCAATTTTCCATTTTTCAATATCAATTTGTATTTTCCCAATATCAATTTTGTTTTCTCAATATCAATTTATTATTTCACAATATCAATTTGTATTTTCTCAATATATATTTTCCTTTCTCAATATCAAGTTCAAATTTCTCAATATCAATTTGTGTTTCTCAATATCAATTTTCATTTCTTAATATCAATTTGGGTATTCTCAATATCAATTTTATTTTCTCAATATCAATTTATTTTTTCTCAATATCAACTGGCATTTCTCAATATCAATTTGTAATTTCTCAATATGAATTTGTAATTTCTCAATTTCAATTTAAAATGGTGTAGTAATTTGACAAGGTTTTTTTTTTGAGTGTACAAAATGACCTTGAAAATAATTTTAAGTTTTAAATTAAAATCTACGCACTACTAATTTGTATAGCTGGCACTAATCTTGAAAATACAAAGTTAATATTGGCTAGAAAACTTGTAGTAAAATAGCAAAATATATAAAAAAAAAATACTAACAGTAGCCAACATTTACAATTCATTATGCAGATTATATGCCTCTTTTTGTGTATTAACTTCTGCATAATGTTACGCATTATAAGCCGTTGCTTTAAATTAGAATAAGCCGTTACTAATAAGAAGCCAGTTAAATAAGTGAAATATTAAACCATTGCCAATTTGAATTCATAACAAGTAAAAAAGTTAAATTCGACTAGGCCGAATCTACACTCAAAAAAATACGTTAGTAGATTTACTAATTTTTTTTTGCTAATGCTAGTTAGCTAACTTTTAGCAAATTTTTAGTTGAGATTAGCATGTTAGCAAAAAATTCTTGTAAACTTCATTTAGCGCATTAGCAATTTTAAACAGAATTTTAACTAATTTTTTTTGTTAAATTTAAAATTGAGTTGACAGCTTTTTTACAACATTTTTTGCTAACATTAGCAAAAATAAATGGTAAATTTTTTTATATTTTCAGAAAACTTAAAATGGCGCTATCTCGGAAACTAAGCCAGATAGAGCAAAATGGAGGGCATTTTTGGTTCTTAGAAACTCCATACTTTCGCGGGTCCTCTTCACATGTGTGAACCCTAATGGGACCTAACTTTGGATCCAAAAAAGTTAGCATTCCCGAAAATTTGAAAATGCTCATATCTCGGTAAATATTGCCGACACAACAAAAAGTCCAAAAGAATTTTTGTAGCTCTCAACACGTAGAACAAGAACCAAAAGCTCTCCGAGTAATATTTTTGAAGTTATCGAGTTTTTTAATTCTCAAGACCCCAGTGATCCCCTAAAATCACGTATCTCAAAAACTAAGCAAGGTAAAGCGAAACGGACAAAAATTTTGGATCAAAAACTATGACGATTTTTAAGGAACCCAACTAGGTCTAGGCCCATCGGGGTCTGGACCTATTGGGTCCGAACCCAATGGGGTCCTCAAATGTGTATGAACTAAGTTAAAAAAAAAAATCAGTTAACTAATTATTGGCAAAACATTTTTGCTAACTTTAGCAAAAAAATTGTGGGTTCAAAATCAGCAAATTTTCCTGTAGGTTTACAAGCTTTTTTTGCTAACTTTACAGTTTTTTTTTGAGTGTATAAATACCCTCCACAATGCCCCTTTTTAAGGATAGTTAAAGTTTTAACGTGAAAAAAATTAACAATTTTGATTAGAAATATTTTATTTTGAGTAAAAGTCTTTTTTGTTGTCATTTTTGTACAAAAAAAAATAAAAATTACAAATTTTTTTTTGAGTGTAAAATTTTTTTCGAGTGTAAATTTTTTTTAGTGTAAAAATATCTCTGAGTTACAAAAATACTTTGTGAAGTAATTTTGTGGTTTACCAATGTTTTTAAAGCTTTTTTTAACAGCTTGATTTTTTCAATACGTGAATTTAAGGTGAAACAAATCTGAAATTCACGGTTTTGCTAATAACTTTTGAACCACTGAACCGATTTAGCTGAAATTCAATGTTAATCAGACCAGGGGAACGTAAAAGTATATGCCTAGCTTCAGCACTCTCAAATTGTTGTTCGAAAGTTAGCGAGGTTTTTATCTCGTAAATTCGTGAAAAACCATTGCCGAAATTAACGCTTTGGCTTAAAACTTTTGAACCACTGGACCGATTTCATTGGAATATAGTACTAACCTGACCAGGTAAATGCCCAACATATATGTCAAACTTCAGGAGCCTCCGTAAAGTCTTTCAAAAGACAGACAGACGGACGGACATCGCTTGATCGTCTTAAAATCGATCGAGGATCATGAATATATATACTTTATGGGGTCCTTGACCAATATTTCGAGGTGTTACAAACGGAATGACAAACTTATATATACCCTCTATCACTAGAGTGGAGGGTATATAAGAGCTATTAAGCTCTTGTGAAATTAAAGTGACGCTTTTTCATATTTCAATTGGGCTTGTTTTACTTTAATTGAGCTTTTATTAAATTCATTTGAGACTTTTAAATTTTAGCTGAACTTTTTTAAATTCATAGGTCTTTTCAAAATTCTCATTTTACAGTTAAAGCTTTTTAGAATTTTAATGGAAGCTTTTCTGAATTTCAACTGGTATTTTAATGGCCCGTTCTTACTTTAAATCTAGCTTTTAAAACAAATGAAACATTTCAATGATAGAAGAAGGTGCACTTGGACCTAGGAGATTAGAAAAGGTCGGTTTTTAGGGTTCTCCTTTTTCGGTCGTGGCTATACAAAAAATAATAAGAATAATAATAAAATTGTGTTACGGTAATGAAAAAGGCTTAATTAATGAATTAGTAAACATTTATATAAGAGGGAATATTTTCCCAACGCCACCGCAAATTTTTTTACGTGTTGGAAGGTATAAAAGATTCGGCCCAGTCTAATTTATTAACACTCTCATTTGTTTTAGTTTTAAATGAGCTTTCGGAATTTTAATAGGACTCTGCTGATTCTTTTAGAGATTTTTTAAATTTCAAGTGAGTCTTTTGATTTAAAAGCTTTATAGAGCTTTATAAATTTTATGTAGGCATTTCATTATTCCAATAAAGCTTTTAAAATTCATAATGCAATTCATATAAAATTTCAATTGAGATTTTCTTAACATCAATTGGCGAATTCTCTTCTAATTTTCAATTGGGCTTTTGTTGGATTCATTTAGTCTTTCAATTGGAGTTTTCTTCAATGAGCTTTCGAAATTTTAATAGGACTCTGCTGATTATTTTAGAGATTTTATAAATTTCAAGTGAGCCTTTGGAATTAAGAGCTTTATAGAGCTTTATGAATTTTATGTAGGCATTTCTTTATTTCAATTAAGCTTTTCAAATTCATAATGCTATTCATATACAATTTCAATTGAGCTTTTAGAAAATTCAACTGTGCTTTTCTGAACTTCAATTGGCAAATTCTCTTTAAATATTCAATTGGGATTTTCTTTTATTCATTAAGCTTTTCAATTGGACTTTTTTTCAATTTCAATTGCGTTTTCTGAATTTAAGATTTTTCATACGTTCAGAAATGGTGTTAGTTAGTACCAATCAACTACATTTTTTCTCTTCTTCTAGTATCAGCACATATGATTGTCTTCATACATTGTATAAGTTCAAAGTCGTTTCAAGCTTTTTTTACAAATATGAAATTAAATTTTGTTTAGAAATATTTTTTTTTTTTTAAATTTTAACAAAAAATTGTATATTTTCATTTAGTGACTGGTTATTGTAATTTTTGTGAGTAGACTATTGATTTTTTTTGTATTTTAAAATTAGCTTAAGAACGGTTTTGATTAACCTTGCATTAGTCTTAAAGAGGGGATTGTATTATATTTTTTTTTGTTGATCAGAAAATATATTAAAATATTCATAATTTTGTTTATATGTAGATTTTGTAATAATTTATTAGTTTGGTTTTATCAACAAATCTTGTTTTTGGGCTTTGCCCCCTTAAATATTATAATTATTTCCGCAAACAAGCAAATAAATTCCTTTAATTTTCTGTTTTAAAATGTATAATGCAAATCTTGTTATTTAGTTTTATGACCAGACATTTAAAGGAATGAAAACATTAAGTAATAAGAAAATATTAAGGTACTATAAAATATTATTTATAAGCAAGGGGTTCTTTCAGCCATGAGATAATTTTAAAAAAATTATTTGTGATTTTGAGAGATTTTTCTTAAAGAAAAAGTCTAGGGTTTTCTGAGATATTTATTGTATATGGGGGTTTTCGTGTCAACTGACACAACTTTTGAAACCGATGTCTTCCGATCGGGATGAAATTTGCACCAAGGTTAGTCCTATTGGATAGTAGTTCAGACACAATTTTTCAGCAAGATCGGTCAAGGACTCTCTGAGTTATAGGGGGTCGAAATTTGATATTTTGGCCAAAGAGGTGTTTATTCTCATCCATGTAACTTCTTACCTATTGCTTTTAGCAAAATGTGTCCCAAATAGTTTAGATAGCTATTTCTTCAGTCTTTCGAAAAAAATGATAAAAAAATAAAAAAAAATTTTGATTTTTTTTCTTAAAAATCTAAAACTTTTTTGACTTTTTCCTCAAATTGGGCCTTTTTTTTTTGATTCAAAAGAAAGCTTAGGTCTTTTTCTTTAAGAGCTATGGGGTCGCTTAGTGGGATGCGAGTGGGATATCTATGAAATTTTTTTTTTTTAACTTTGGAACACAAAAAACGGTTCTTCAATTTGCACTATTTGGCGTGGGATAGCTCACCAGTTTTCGATTTCGTTCCGGGACACGCTCTAATTTTGATAGGTTCGAAAAAGAAAGCAAAAGCCAAAAAATAAGGGCGGTGGGGTGGGGCCATATGGCTCCTCCTCGGGGTCAAAATTGGGCGTAAAGAGGTTAAAATCCACAAAAAGCCCCACAACTGCCCCAGAACTGCCCACGGAGGGGTGCAATGTGAGACCGACCTCTATTAATATTTTGCCCCCAACATTTTTCTTGAATATACCTAACCTCTATTTCCACTTCCTAAGGGGGCTCCCATACAAAATGACATTTTTATAAAATTTGCTCCTACCGCTCTAACTGTCCATAGTAGTGCCTACGGTCAGTACCGTAGTACCGGGAATACCGGTATTCCCGGTTCTCGGTATTACCGGGAAATGGTACCGGTTTCCCGGTTCTTAATTCATTCCCGGTATTCCCGGGAATACCGGTATTCCCTGTTCCGGTTCTGACGGTATACCCGGGACCACCGGTATGAATATTATGTAAAATTTTGTACAATTAAAATATTTTCTTTGCTTTTACCAAAAACAAAAATACAAAACATGTGAAAAACACCATTTCCATTTTATTTTTTTAATTTAAGAAAAAATAGTTACAAGATTTTTAAATAATTTTACAAACACAACTAAATATTACTGAAATACTGATTAAATAGTGTAATTTAAATATTTTATGGTATAGTATTTTTTTGGTTTTTAAAAACCGGTACCAGGATCAGAACCGGGAATACCGGTATTCCCGGGAATATATCTAGAACCGGGAAACCGGTTCCAGAACCGGGAATACCGGTATTCCCGGGAATACCGAGAACCGGGAAATGGGGGGCACTAGTCCATAGGGTGTCCCTAGAGAAGTAAAATGTATGACCGACCCCCAATATTTTTTCAACTCCAATATTTTCTCAGAATATACCTACCCTTTATTTTCAACTCGTAAGGGAGTTCCCATACATTTATTTTTATTTTTTTATTAGTTTTTAAAAATACATGTTTTTATAATGTATGGGAGCCCCTTAAGGAGTGGAGATAGGGTGTTATTATGTTCGGACAAAATGTTGGTAACTAAAAAATAATGGGGGTTAGTCGTAATTTTTGCCTCTCTAGGAGGCACGGTAGGGGCGGTAGGAGCTGGTTTAATAAAACAAATTTATAAAAAATCAAAGAAATGTATGGGGACCACCTTAAGGGTTAAAGATACATTGTAGGTGTGTTTGCAAAAAAATGTTGGCTATATGGCCCCACCCCACCGCCCTCATTTTTTGGCTCGTGCTTTCTTTTTCGAACCTATAAAAATTAGAGGGTATCGCGGATCGAAATCGAAAACTGGTTAGCTATCCCACGCCTAATAGTGCAAATTGAAGAACCGTTTTTTGTGTTCCAAAGTTAAAAATTCTTTTTTTTCATAGATATCCCACTCGCATTCCACTAAGCGACCCCATAGTTTTTAAAGGAAATCACCTAAGCTTTCTTTTGAATCAAAAAAAAAAGGGCCCAATTCGAGGAAAAAGTCATAAAATGATTTTTTTTTTTATTTTTTGTTATAATTTTTCTTCGAAAGACTGAAGAAATAGCTATCTAAACTATTTGGGACACATTTTACTAAAAACAATGTGTAAGAAGTTACATGGATAAGAATAAACACCTCTTTGGCCAAAATGTAAAATTTCGACCCCCTCTAACTCAGAGAGTCCTTGACAGATCTCGTTGAAAAATAGTGTCTGAACTACTATCCAATAGGACTAACCTTGGTGCAAATTTCATCCCGATCGGAAGATATCGGTTTCAAAAGTTGTGTCAGTTGACACGAAAACCCCCATATACTTTATAGGGTCCAAGACCGATATTTCGATGCGTTACACATGGAATGACAAAGTGAGTATGGGTTGGAGGTTATAAAGTACTGTGGTTGGAGGTTATAAAAATCAGGTGAGTTAAAAAAATCAAAATTGGAAAAAAATCTTTAATTTTGAAATTATTTTCCAAAAAGCTTTAGTAAGAGCTTTCATAATCTTCAAACAGTTGCATTTCAAGCTTATGTTTTCAAAAAGTCCTGAAGGTAGACATTTTTAGTAAGTGGAGAGTATAAAAACTGAAAAAGTTAGATTCAGAGACATTACTCCGATAGAAAATTGTCAGATTCAGAGACATTCCTCCCACACAAAAATTCTAAATTCTGAGACATTTTCCCTATAAAAAAAAATTTCAGATTCTGACACATTTTTCTTTCTTTAAATTCTTAGATTCTGAGACATTTTCCCTATAAAAAAAAATTTCAGATTCTGACACATTTTTCTTTCTTTAAATTCTTAGATTCTGAGAAATTTTTTCTATAGAAAAATTCTCAGATTCTGAGACATTTTTCCTATAAAAAAAATCTCAGATTCTTACAAGGGAAGTATCTCAACCCTTATGAATCGATTTGCCTGAAACTTAAGTAAAATATATACAAATGAGACGATTTTAAGGTTGGGGTGTCTCGGCTTTTCGTCGAATTTTTCCTAAAGATTACTAAAAATAAGTTTGTTTACACAAATTACAATAACAAACTCTTCTGTTAGAAAAAAACAACAGAAACAACCACACTCGAATTGAAAAAATCAGATTTAGTTGATACTTGCTTAACAGCCTACTTGGCGCATCGGTCTAGAGTGATTGTACGTTACAAGCAGTTAATAGCAAAGTATTACAGATGATGATGAGTTCAATCCTTGTCGGCTGCGATCTGTATATAATTTTCACATATAGAGTTTTATTGACTATTAACTAAATAAATTTGACATTAAAAGTTTTTCTGAAGATTATTATAACTGGATAATATGAAACTAGTAAGAAACAAACCAGGATGTCTAAAAATTTTTAGAAAAATTAAAATTTTTCTTTCACACTTTTCTCAATTCAAAACCATATATAACAAATCAAAAAATTATAAGTAATACATAATTATAATTAGAGCCTGAGCTCGACTGTCTTTGCAGAAAACAATAATTTAGAAAGGTTTTCAGATTTTAAAAATTTTTCTTAAAAACTTTAGTAAGCATTATTAACCGCATTAAAGCATTAGTTTCAACAAAAACTGGAGCATAATTTTGCACGTTTTCAAGATGACCCTTTATTAATAACAGGTATTATAATTTTTTTGTTTTAATAAAAGTGTCAAAAACGTTTTGACGTTATTTTGTAGGTCAAGTTTACAAAGACGCACTTGATACATAAAAATCGCTTTAAAAAAAATAATCATATCAAACAATTGTTCAAACGTCGAACTTTCAAAGTTATTGAACTTTATTTCTATTGTTTAAAATTGATTAAATAGCAAAATGTGAATAACCCATATTTTTGAGACAATAAACAAAAACCGGGTTAATTTTATTTAAGTAGTAGGAAATTATATATTATTCATAAAAATATAGTAAATTTTAAGTATTTAAATGGTCTACTTTGATTTATTGTTTTAAAGCAATTAAAATAAAAAAATTATGTATATTTTTTTTTATACATATAATTGATAATTGTTATGCAAATATTGAATTAAAGTGATAACAGATCACAAAAAATAAAATAGTCAAATAAACATAAAATTATTAAATATAGTGTGAAATAAATTTGAAAAAAAGCTAAAAATAACTAAAAAAAATATAATGGATGAATAGAAACGAGATAAATACAGATATAATTAGTGGTTTTAAATTTGTGTGACATCGAAAAATAAAAAAATTTTAAGAAATACCAGAAACAATCAAAATAACACTGTGTTACTAAAAAACGAATGCATATAAAAATTCGATTTGGTTAAAGTCTATAGTTTTCACGATCACTCCGTGTAGAACTCAAATGTGTTGTAAATCCGAAATTGTTCAATTAAAACTTAAAAAAATTATAACTTTGTGGTTTAACATTGGATTTTAATAAAAAAAGATCCAACGGCATTTTTCTGTCTCTTGACTCGTAGAACACTTCCGCAAAATACCCGAAAGCCCTCCGATTAATAGTTTTTGAGATATCCAGTTTTTAAGATTCTCAAGACCCTATCAGACCCCTTATTACCGTATCTCAAAAACTAAGCAAGTACGAGCGAAACGGACACAAATTTTGGGTCAAAATCTATGAAGACCGGGACCGGGGTCTTGAGTTAACAAGGGGCTGGACCCATGGGGTCCGAACCCATGGGTCCAGGGTCTAGACCCAATCCAGTTTTAAAATGTGAATGAACTAAAATGTAATATAATTTTTCCCATTTTCTAGTTAAAAGAAAAAAATTTTTGGAGCCAAATCATTCCCTCTTTT
This sequence comes from Pegoplata infirma, assembly GCA_963921195.1. NCBI lineage: Eukaryota > Metazoa > Arthropoda > Insecta > Diptera > Anthomyiidae > Pegoplata > Pegoplata infirma. Next base: position 29,926,523 of record OY992538.1, on the reverse strand, counting down.
TCTTAAAATTAAGTTAATTTTCCCAGATTTTAGTTCACTTTTATTTTTGAGTGTAAAGAATTGTAAATTTTGAATTTTATTAGTAAAGATCTTATAAAATTAGAAAAGCTCTCACTCACGAGCATATTTTTTCTACTCACGCTCACTCACAATCTCGTGAGTTAATTTAATACAACTAACACTCACGTGCACTCACACAAGCTTCACTCAAACTCGCGGTAACTCAAGAAACTCTTATTTATACAAAAAAAATTTTGAAAAGTAAAATTTCAAAAATCTTACAAAATTTTAAGCAAATTTTTAAGTTTAGCGAAATTTTAAATTTTTAAATTTAAAGTTTTTAATTTTAAAGTTTTTTGGTTGATTTTCTTGGTACGAAAGAAAATATGAAGAGAAAATAAATCACGCAAACTCAAGCACACTCACTCACTTTTTTCCCCCCACTCACACCTACAATCAAGTGAGTAAAATTGAATTCAGTCACACTCACGCGTGATCACGCGTGAATCACGTGAATCACGCTTTAATCTGCTCATGTGCCCATCTCTAGTAAAAAGCTTGTAAAATTACAAAGAATTTTTTTTCAAATAGGAGGTAGCAAAAATAAAAATAAAACGTTTATCTAGTTATTTTACAAGGTTTTTTTTTGAGTGTACGTTATAGAATTAAAAAAATTATAGAATTAAAAAATTAAAGAAAACACAATATTTTTTTCCTTTGCGCTTTTATAGAGCTATGAGACAATCATTCATTTAAAATTAACTTGAGGCAAATCCAATCATTTTAGCCTGTTGTGCCCTTAGATCAAATTTTTGGAGAATTTTCACCAATATTTTTATTAATTTTGGTATTTTGAATATTAAGAAATTTCCGAAATTGCCATTTCAAATTTACCAAAATTTTAAAATTAAAAAAAAAAAACTCGAATTTTTCTCCGTTCTCATAGAGATTAAGAGACTCTAATTTTAAATTAATTTGAGTCAATTCCGATTTTACGATCAAAAGTTGAAATTTTTCTAAGAAATTAAAAAATTATCGGATTTGGGCCAATTTAATTTTGAACGAAAGCTTGTCTCAAGCTCTGTGAAAGGGACAAGAAAGAAGTTTTTTTTTTATTTTTTTTTTATTTCTCCACCGTAGGGGAAAAATCTCCTTCTTTTCCAAGTTTCAAATAGCGATATCCCGAAAACCGTTCAAACGATTTTAATTATTTATTTGATATAAGTGTTCAGCGCATCAACATTTTCAAAAATCCAAAACATTGGTCGCCCAGCGCCATGTGTTAATTAAATCAGATAGGCCTAAAATTTTTAACAGACAATTTCTACACCTAGAAAAGTTTTACAGTAACTATTTACGGTTATTCAAAACAGTTTTTAGGTAAAGTTGTTTTAAACGTTTTATCGTTTGTTTATCAAAAAAACTAAATTATTGAAAGATTTATACAGTTGCTAAAACAATAAACTACAAAAATTTACGGAAAAAATTGTTATCAGTTAAATTATTTGTAACTGATTATACCGTATAATTTTATAGAAGTACGGTTTTTGTAGTTTGTTATTCAAAAAATTTTATTTTTACTTCACAAAATAAAAAATTGTAAACTGTTAAAATAACTGAAATATCGTTTGTTTTTACGGAATGTCTAGTCATTTATTAACGTTTAAAAATAACTGAAAAAGTATGTTGTTTCAAGTGAAATATAAGTAGTCCGTTTTTTAAAAGGAAAAACGATTGTTTTAAATGTTTTTTCAGTTGAATTTACTTACAAAATATTTTGAGTGTAGGTATAGTAGAATAAAAATTTGCCCGGAAACGTGGGAAAATCAAAATCTGATAAATAAATGCCACTCTAATGAACTCCAAACGAACCCGAATTTGTATATAAGAACCTCTGCATACTTTTTTTGTTTACTTTTGTAGCACTGTGTAATTTTAAAATAAACTTAAGCAATAATTAAAATCAACAGCCAATTGAATCTAATTTTATTAAAAAAAAACTTATTCATTCATAAAATCTTAAACAAATCAGACGGTTTGCAATTTTTTTTTGTTGGTCTTCTTTGAAAATTGTTCAATTTATATCAGACAAGAGTTTTTTTTATAAAAAAAAACAGACTGGTTTCTAATTTTCAAAACTATTATTTTAAGTTTATTGTTTAAACAATAAAAGAAACAAAAAAATTAACAAAACTGTTGGATTTTTTTTATGGATTTTATGACATAAATAATCTGGTTGTTTTTTATGAATTTTATATTCAATAGATTATTTATCATAATAATGGCACCATGCCCATGCTGTCGGTTGTCACATTATACATATTTATGCGGCTGATCTTTTTGTTTGATTGTGTCAGATAAAACATCTGCGAAAATTTGTAACAAACATAAATGGACAGCGTTTACAGTGTTTGGAAATCGGTTTTAAAAACTAAATAAATAAATGGGATCTACTTATTTATAAATTCTTAAAATAAAAATAATAATAATCGGAATAAAAAATCGTATTTGGGTCTTCATTTGGTAGTCGGACAAATATCCCAGCAAAAAATAATCGAGATTTTGGAAGCACTGCACACAAGAATGCACTTCTGTAAGCGAACGAATTTTGATGTTGTTGTATTTTTATGACATTCGCTTACACAGCTGCATGCCGTATGCAGGTTTGTAAGGGAGAAATTTTGTTGGCTTACTAACCTGCATACCGGTTGCAGTAAAGTATGGCAGTGACTTAAAAAAATACTGAAAATATTTATAAAAAGGCATGATTTCAATTCATATTCGTTGCGCCGATATAAGCGCTCGAAAGAAATGCTCTAAAGTGGGACATTGCGAACAAATATCATGCCATACGTAAGCAGGTTTGTAAGCAAACAACAAAAATAACTCCCTTACAAACCTGCTTATAGGCAAGCAGTAGTTTTTGGTGGGATTTTATTGTGGTATAACTTTTTCATTCCGTGTGTAACGCATCGAAATATCGGTCGGGGACCCCAGAAAGTATTTGGGGGTTTTCGTGTCAACTGACACAACTTTTGAAACCGATGTCTTCCGATCGGGATGAAATTTACACTAAGGTTAGTCCTTTTGGATAGTAGTTCAGACACAATTTTTCAGCGAGATCGGTCAAGGACTCTCTGAGTTAGACATTTTGGCCAAAGAGGTGTTTTGTCTCATCCATGTAACTTCTTACCTATTGTTTTTAGCAAAATGTCTCCCAAAGAGTTTATATAGCCATTTCTTCAGTATTTCGGAAAAAAATTATAAAAAAATTAAAAAAAAAGTTTTTGATTTTTTTTCTTAAAAATCTAAAACTTTTTGGACTTTTGCCTCAAATTGGGCCCTTTTTTTTTTTTTGATCCAAAAGAAAGCATAGGTCTTTTCCTTTAAGAGCTATGGGGTCGCTTAGTGGGATGCGAGTGGGATATCTATGAAATTTTTTTTTTTTTAACTTTGGAACTAGTGTTTGGGAATTCCCGGACTTTTCAATTTCCCGGGAAACGGGAAAAAATTAATTTATTTCCCGGGAATCCCGGGAAATTTTCATTATTAATATAAATCATAAAAAACATTAAAATTTGATCAACTTTGTATTAAAAAAAGTTTTATTGCAGATAAACAATTAATTAAAACATAAAAAATCAAAAAATAAAAGTTAACAAGTGAGAGTGTTAAATTCGGCTGTGCCGAATCTTTTATACCCTCCAACACTTAAAAAAAAAAAAAAAAAAAAAGGGCGTCTTTTTTTTTTTTTTTTGGGGGGGGGGTAAAGTCGGTTGGAGACAACATTCCTGGATCCAACTGCAACTTCTTTTGACATAACAATGTTTCGTTTGCTAAGCAAAAGTACAAAAAACCTATAAAAAATGGCTTTTTTTAGAGGTTTTTTTAGTTCTTAAGAGGGGAACTTTTTTCCCCCTGAACCGATTTTGCCCATGTTCGAACTTAACCAGCCCAATACTATAAGACATATTCGTGCCAAATTTCAGGACTCTAGCTCTTTTACTTTGGACTGTATCGTGTCTTCCACAGACGGACGGACGGACGGACGGACGGACAGACGGACATCGCTAGAATGTCTTAGAATGGATCACTGATCAATAATATATATACTTTATGGGGTCCTAGACCGATATTTCGATGCGTTACACACGGAATGACAAAGTGAGTATACCCCCATACTGTGGTTGGAGGGTATAAAAATCCTGAAATACAATAAAAAAAAAAAATATTGTACCTTTTTTTCCCACAAAAAATCGCAAAAAATAGCTAAAAATCGCAAAAAATGTTATTCGAGCAAAAACTTATATAGTTGGCAGCATTTTTAATATTTGTTCTGGAAATGTAAATTCTAGGTTCAAAATTTTTATATTTTTTTGACAGCCTTAGGGCGGATTACTCAATGAAAAGTTAGCTGCTAACTGCCGATTTAACGGAGCCTTATGTCAAAATTTGTATGAAAAAGTTAAATTTAACGGAGAGTTATTTCATAACGGAGCATTGAGTAATCCAGCCTTAGCAAAATTATCATTAACTGACGTATATTTTTTGATTTTTTAAGTTTTTTCATGATATTGTCATGCTTTTTGCACTTGGTCAGTTTTCCTATGAATATGTATTTGCACTGTTCTTCCAAATAGAAAAAAAAATGCAAAAAATAGCAAATGTAATTATACCTGTATGTAAAAAAAATTATAAAAATTAAATTAAAATAAACGTTTTTTATGTAAAATGGTTTATTTTATAAAATTCCCAGATTTCCCGGGAAAAATTAAAAAAATTCCAGGGAATTCCCGTCAGTCTTTTCCCGGGAATTCCCGGGAAATCCGACCCGGGAATTCCCGGACCCCAAACACTATTTGGAACACAAAAAACTGTTCTTCAATTTGCACTATTAGGCGTGGGATAGCTCATCAGTTTTCGATTTCGATCCGGGACACCCTCTAATTTTTATAGGTTCGAAAAAGAAAGCAGAAGCCAAAAAATAACGGTGGTGGGGTGGGGCCATATGGCTCCTCATCGGGGTCAAAATTGGGCGTAAAAAGATTAAAGTCCTCAAAAAGCCCCACAACTGCCCTAGAACTGCCCACGGAGGGGAGGAATATGAGACCGACCTCTATTAATTTTCTGCCCCCAATATTTTGCTTGAATATACCTAGGCCCTATTTCCACTTCCTAAGGGGGCTCCCATACAAAATGACATTTTTATAAAATTTGTTCCTACCGCTCTTACTGTCTATAGAGTGCTCCTAGAGAAGTAAAATGTATGACAGACCCCCAATATTTTTTTTAACTTCAACATTTTCTCAGAATATACCTACCCTTTATTTTCAACTCTTAAGGGGGTCCCCATACATTTTTTTTTTTTTTATTAGTTTTTTAAAATAGATATTTTTATAATGTATAGGAGCCCCTTAAGGAGTGGAGATAGGGTGTTATTATGTTCGGACAAAATGTTGGTAACTACACAATAATGGGGGTTGGTCGTAATTTTTGCCTCTCTAGGAGGCACGGTAGGAGCTGGTTTAATAAAACAAATTTATAAAAAATAAAAGAAATGTATGGGGACCACCTTAAGGGTTAAAGACACATTGTAGGTGTGTTTGCAAAAAATTTTGGAATTAATAAAATAATGGAGGTCGGGCATACATTTGGCTCCACTTGGGGCACTTTAGGGTAAGTTAGAATGGTAGGATAAAGTTTTTTAAAAATGTTTTACATGGGAGCCCCCTTAGGAAGTGGATATAGGGGTAAAGTATGTTCAAGAAAAATGTTGGGGACAAAAAAATATTGGTGGTTCGTCTCACATTGCACCCCTACAGGGGCGTTTCTAGGGCAGTTTTGGGTCTTTTTGAGGATTTTACATCTTTACGCCAAACTTTGACCCTGATGAGGGGGCATATGGCCCCACCCCACTGCCCTCATTTTTTGGCTCGTGCTTTCTTTTTCAAACCTATTAAAATAAGTGGGAATCGCGGATCGAAATCGAAAACTGGTTAGCTATCCCACGCCTAATAGTGCAAATTGAAGAACCGTTTTTAGTGTTCCAAAGTTAAACAAATATTTTTTTCATAGATATCCCACTCGCATCCCACTAAGCGACCCCATAGCTCTTAAAGGAAAAGACCTAAGCTTTCTTTTGGATAAAAAAAAGGCCCAATTTGAGGCAAAAGTCCAAAAAGTTTTAGATTTTTAAGAAAAAAAATCAAAAACTTTTTTTTTATTTTTTTTAATAATTTTTTTCCGAAATACTGAAGAAATGGCTATCTAAACTTTTTGGGAGACATTTTGCTAAAAACAATAGGTAAGAAGTTACATGGATGAGACAAAATACCTTTTTGGCCAAAATGTAAAATTTCGACCATCTCTAACTGAGAGAGTCCTTGACCGATCTCGCTGAAAAATTGTGTCTGAACTAATCCAAAAGGACTAACCTGGTGCAAATTTCATCCCGATCGGAAGACATCGGTTTCAAAAGTTGTGTCAGTTGACACGAAAACCCCCATATATTTTAATGATACATGATAGATTCTAAGAAATTTTAGCGATGTCCATGTTATGATTGATCAATGATGTTAATGTTTGTTGGGGGTTTTGGTTTTAAGAAACACCTAAAATTTGTTGTAGACTGTTATTGACTCACTGAAAATATTTTATCAAAACTCTGTAAAGTAACAGTTGTTGTTTTCACCTCAGCCCGATATTTGGCGCAAATTATGTATGTTGTTAAAGAAAATATTTGGCAACATTAAACGCCTTATTGGGCTAACATTTATTTAAAAAATATATATTTCAAGTTTCTTTTCAACTGTAAGTATTTTTTGACCCACTGTGAACTCATAAATTGAAAAGTACCATGATTTAAATGATTTTTATTTTTTTTTTTGAAAATTTTTTTTAACAATGACCTTGACTGTTGACCTTGTATATGAAGAAAACAAAACAAGAAAACTGGTAAAGAGATGTATTATTTTGTTCATTATTATAATTAATAAACAATAATTCGACTTTAAATTTTATTTTCATTGTTTTGAACACATGTTCAAAACTCAATTCCCAGACAGACTAATCACATTGTAAAGTGTTACAATTTTAAATGTTACAACTGTCATTAAAAGCTCTAAGTCATCTTGTCATGTAAATAATAATAAAAAACAAAATGAATATTAAAAAATTATTACATAATTAACGGAGTTTTGAATATTAATGTGAGATGGCATTTTATGATAAAGTTATTCAGTCAAAAAAGGCGACAGGGTTAAGGGTACATTTTTTAAGCTATCAATTTGATTGACGCGCAATGAAACAATTAGGTTCTTGAAATTTTTTACTCGGAACGGTTAGAAGCAGGGCCAAACAGTCGTCAATTGCTTATTGTAATATCCATTATTTTTTGTTGAATTTGATTAATAAGCTTTTCTAAATTTCAACAGAACTTTTCTGTATTTTAATTGGGCTTTTCTAAAATTTAATTAAGTTTTTCTAAAATTCAATTAAGCTTTTCAGAAAGTCAATTTTGCTTTTATAAAATTCAATTGAGTTTTTTAAGACTTTTTCAAAATTGTTATTGAGCTTTCAATGGAGCTTTTCAAAATATCAGTTGAGCTTTTTTGTATTTTAAATAATCTTTTCCGAATTTTAATTGATCTTTTCTTAAATTTAATTGGAAAAAGTGTAATTAAAATTTATATTTGTGGGTGCCCCATCTTTAAGTTGTATGAAATAAACCCTTGAGCTTTTCAGAAATTCAATTTAGCTTTAATAAAATTTAATTGATTTTCTATAAGTCCTTTCCGAATTTTTATTAAAGTTTATTATCTATTATTGAGCTTTTCAAATATCAATTGAGCTTTTTTTGTATTTTAAAAAATCTTTTCCGAATTTCAATTGTTCTTTATTAAATTTTAATTGGAAAAAGTGTAATTAAAATTTATATTTGTGGGTGCTTCATCTTCAAGTTGATTGGAGTAGACCCTTATTTAGTGAACCTTGAACAATTGTTAAGTGTACACTCATGTAAATTTTACATATAAAGTGTTGTAAGTGTTATGTTTACTATGTTGGTACAAGTGTCGATTACAATTTGTAAATGATAACTTCAAGTTCAAATAAATTAAAATACTAAAACGAACTTTTTTATGCCCTACACTTATTGTGAGTGATAGAGGGTTAATATGAATTTGTCATTTCGTGTGGAACTTATTAAAACATAATCCTTTGTCGATCTAGCAGCAATGGGCATCAACCAGTTGAAATTCTTTTTTTTGACGCGACAATGAGATTGAAGAATCCAACTTTAACACTAACATTTTTGTTGTTGTTTGAATTACACAGTCATTTTCCGGTTTGAATTCTGGTGATCAATTTTAGTAGACTTTGATCTCCTGATTCCAAATCTGTACTCCAAATTTTTCCATCACGTCCAGATTTTTAGTTATTCACGGTTAAAAATGCGAAAAATGACGATTTTTGCATTATTTGAAAGCCTGTACAGCAGCTATTGAGTGGAATACAAATCTGGTATAAAGCTCAAAAGTATAATTTGTCTTTGGTCTCCAACATAGAAAACAATTTTTTTCTAATTATTGCGTTTGGTTGGGTTACAATTGCGTTTTAAAATGACTCTGTTAAAATTATCATTTTTGTAAAAAAGGTAAGGTAGGTAGGTACCTTAGTTTTTTTTGATATTTTTCAAAGAAAAACTAAAAAAACGAATTATTTTACAAATTTAAGTTTTCTGTGTTATTTTTCGTATAAACCGGAAGATATCTTTAATGGGTTTAAAAGTCTATAAGAAAGAATGGGATTTTGTCTAAATTTTGAGCTCATCACACTAAAGATTGATCATCTGGTTTTTGTTTTAGAGCCTTTTAAAAATGGTGCTTTTTCTATTTTTTTTCACAGTGTTTTTTTAAAATACGCGTTTGGCCAATAATAGTGCAACAACTTGAAATTTTTTTTATCATATATTTGAGATCATAGTTCAATTCTACTCTAACGCTTTATATCATATTTTTATTCCACCCAGTGGCTGCTGTGCAGGCTTTCAAAAAAGGCAAAAATCGCGTTTTTTCGCATTTTCAACCGCGAATAATTAAAATTCTAGACGTGATGGAAAAATTTTTAGCACAGATTTGGAATTAGCGAGTCAAAATCTTTAAAAATTTTGTATCAAACTTCAAACAGGAGTCAAAAACCTTCGATTTGTTGAGCGGTGTTATTTACCCGGTTTTTTTTCAAACAAAAGCTTGTTAAAAAACTAAAAAAAATATATTCCCTGCTTTCAAATATTTGGTCATTTTAGGTATTGTTTGACCGAGGGTCTTCCGATTTTACTTATATTTTTCATAAAGATTCTCTATGGAACCATTTACAAATTTCATCCATCAGATCGAAAATATTCCAAAAACTCACGATTTTCGTTTTTAAAAAGTAAAAAAAAAAAAATGCAAAATCTGTGCAACTTTGAGCAGCTGTATTTTGGAAACTGTTAGGACGCATTGTTAGAGCAGTAGAATAAAATTAATAAAATCTAGATTTTTAGTAGAATCGATAGAAATTTTCCACAAAAAACATTTCAAACAAGTAAAAGTGTTAAATTCGTCTGTGCCGAATCTTGTATATACTCCAACATTTCGTTTTCTTCTTTTTGGGGGGTCGGTAGTGGAAATTTGGGAATGGGGGGCAAATTTTCACTCGAAATATATGTTTAAAAATTCATTCTTATGCTATTTGCACTAAAGAAATACAAGTTTATCATTATTTAAAAAAAAATTTAATCCTCGCCCACAACAGGGGGTCGGACCGTAAAAAACGGCATTTTCTAATTCTCTGGGTCCAAATGCAGGACTTTGAACTTCTTGTAGCACAAAAAAGTTGCATTTGTTAAACAAAAACGCAAAAAATCATGTAAAAAAATGGTATTTTCCAGAGGTTGGTTTAGTTCTTCAAGGGGGAATTTTTTTCCCCCTGGTCCGATTTTGGTCATTTACGATTTAGCCTGCCTTTGAACATAAGACATATTCGTGCCAATTTCGGGAGTCTAGCTCTTTTATTTTGGACTGCATCGTGTTAACTACAGACGGACGGACAGACGGACGGACGGACAGACGAACGGACGGACATCGCTAGAATGTCTTCGAATCGATCACTGATCATAAATATATATACTTTATGAGGTCCTAGACCGATATTTTGATGCGTTACACACGGAATGACAAAGTGAGTATACCCCCATACTGTAGTTGGAGGGTATAAAAATCAATGGTACAAAAATTTTCAAAAATAAGATTCAAGTTTTAAAACTTAAGTATAAAATTTTTAATTAAAATAGATTTAGAGCCTGTGCATGGTCTGTAATAAGAGAAAAACAATAAGAAATTTACACTTAAAAAAAAAAAATACCCATAACCAAAACCGACATTTTAAATCCTACTGATGATAAAACTATAACTGGAGTGTTATATATGGTTTGAATTGAGAAAGGTGTGAAAGAAAAATTTATTTTTCTAAAAATTTAAGACATCCTGGTTCGTTTTTTACTAGTTTCATATAATCCAGTTATTATAATCATCAGAAAAACTTTTAGTGTCAAATTTATTCAGTTAATAGTCAATTTTAATCTATATGTGAAAATTATTAACAGATCGCAGCCGCCAGGGATTGAACCCATGATCTGTAATGTTTTTGCTATTAACTGCCTCTTAGGTACGATCACTCTAGACCGATACGCTAAGTTGGCTGTTAAGCAAGTATCAACTAAATCATGGTTTTTCAATTCTTGTGTGGTTGTTGCTGTTGTTTTTTCGTACAGAAGAAGGTGAAATTGCATTATGGTGAATAAATTCAATTTTTTAGTAATCATCATTCGTCCTTCTCTCCTTCATCAACTCTGATCTAAGTACTTATTTTGCAACCTTGCCAGAACATGGTCTATATTTTGTAGACACAAATGTTAGGTGTTGCCATTTTCCAAAGATACTATATTGCCACTTAGGCCGACTTAAAGTCGTTATTTTCAAATTTTTGTTTTTCTGTAAAGACAGTTGAGCTCAGGCTCTAATTATAATTATGTATTATAATTTTTTAATCATGTTTTATATGGTTTGAATTGAGAAAGGTGTGAAAGAAAAATTTATTTTTCTAAAAATTTAAGACATCCTGGTTCGTTTTTTACTAGTTTCATATAATCCAGTTATTATAATCATCAGAAAAACTTTTAATGTCAAATTTATTCAGTTAAAGGAGTGTTTGAAACCGGTAAGGGAATACCAGAAATGTTTAAAATTAGAAATATTTTTTTTTTAATTTTTGAACTTCAATTTTTTTAAAAATCGCATAATTGCAAACTTTTAAAATTTTCAATACGACATTTTGTTTAAAAAACAAAAATTGTGTAGGATATTTTTGATTCGACACTGCCAAATGTAACCATCTTACTGTCTTTCTATACAAAGTATTATTATTCTTATTTCTCTTTAAGTTATATTTTTTTCTATTTTTGGTTTATTTGTACAACACTTGTTGCGTGATTGATGTTTTATGTTTTTCAAAATTACTCGTATTTAAACATTGTTATTGTTATTATTATTATTACTATTATTTTTTTGTTCATTAAGCTGTGTATAATTTAAAACCCTATTAATTTGTTTGATTATCATTTATTAGAATAGAAAATTATGGGGGTTGTGTCTGTTGTTGTTTTATTTGTTTATTATTTATTGTTTTTTTTTTTGTATTTATTTTTTTATTCAGTTTTAATAGGCCTTTAAATGTTTATTAATGTGTTTATTTAACAAACATACTTAATAATTATATTTATTTTTTGTATTATTAAAAGAATTTACCATCTCATAGCGGGAGGAAAGTGAGCGTATCAGTTTAAGGAAAATATTTAAAATCAATTAAATTTATGTATATTATTTGATGTATCCAATGTCAGTATGAATCCAATAAAACGTACAGTTGTTTTAAAATATATTTAAATTAATTAATTTTCATTTGCGATAATTGATTTTAAATCAAGTTGATTCTTTGGTAATCATAAAACCACTTTAACCCTTAACTGTTTGGAAATTTATGCAAAGTTTTGGATTTTGGAGGCTTAGTTTGGTATTTAGTTTTTCCTATAGAAAAAGTCTAAGATTCTTAGATATTTTTCCAATAGAAAAAGTCTCAGATTCTGAGACATTTTTCCTATAGAAAAAGTTTCAGATACTGAGACATTTTTCCAATAGAAAAAGTTTCAGATACTGAGACATTTTTCCAATAAAAAAATTGTCAGATCTGAGACATTTTTCCTAGAATTGAGAAAGTCTCAGATTCTAAAAAATTTTGACTATAGCCAAATTCTCAGATTTTAAGATATTTTTTCTATAGAAAAAGTCTTAGATTCTGCAAAATTTTTTCTAAAGAAAAGGTCTTAGATTCTGAGACATTTTTCCTCTAGAAAAAGTTTCCAAATCATTTTTCCTATAGAAAAGCCTAAGATTCTGAGACATTTTTACTGTAGAAAAACTTGAGATTCTGAGAAAAGTTTTCAGATTCAGAAAAATTTTTCCTATGAAAATGTCCCAGATTCTGAGACATTTTTCCTAAAGAAAAAGTTACAGATTCTGAGATATTTTTCTATAGAAAAAGTATCAGATTCTGAGAAATTTTTCCCATAGTAAAAGTCTCAGGTACTGAGAAAATAGAAAAAGTATCAGATTCTGAGACATTTTTCCTATAGAAAAAGTCTCAGGTACTGAGAAAATTTTCCTAAAGAAAAAGTCTCAGATTTTGAGACATTTTTTCTGTAGAAAAAATCTCAGATTCCGAGATATTTTTTCCTATAGAAAAAGTCTTAGATTCTGAGACATTTTTCCTACAGAAAAAGTCTCAGATTCTGGGACATTTTCCTATAGAAAAAATTTCAGTTTCTGAGACATTTTTCCTAGATTCTGAGACAGTTTTCCTAAAGAAAAGGTATCAGATTCTAAGATTTTTTTTTATAGAAAAAGTCTCAGATTCTGAGGTATTTTTCCAATACAAAAAGTCTCAGTTTCGAGACATTTTTCTTATAGAATAAGTCTAAGATTCTGAAACATTTTTCCTATAGAAAAAGCCTCAGATTCTGAAAGTTTTCCTATAAAAAAGTTTCATGTTGTGAGACATTTATCCTTTAGAAAAAGTCATAGACCCTGGGACATTATTTTCTTTAGAAAAAGTCTCAGATTCTGAGAAAATTTTCCTATAGAAAAAGTCTCAGATTCTGACACATTTTTCCCTAAGAAAAAGTCTCAGATGCTGAGTTATTTTTCCTATAAAAAAGTTTCATGTTGTGAGACATTTATCCTTTAGAAAAAGTCATAGACCCTGGGACATTTTTTTCTCTAGAAAAAGTCTCAGATTCTGAGAAAATTTTCCTATAGAAAGTCTCAGATTCTGACACATTTTTCCCTAAGAAAAAGTCTCAGATGCTGAGTTATTTTTCCTATTAAAAAGGATTCTGAGACATTTTTCCTATAGAAAAAGCCTCAGATTCTGAGTCTTTTTCTACAGGAACATTAACATTAACATTAACATTAACATTAACATTAACATTAACATTAACATTAACATTAACATTAACATTAACATTAACATTAACATTAACATTAACATTAACATTAACATTAACATTAACATTAACATTAACATTAACATTAACATTAACATTAACATTAACATTAACATTAACATTAACATTAACATTAACATTAACATTAACATTAACATTAACATTAACATTAACATTAACATTAACATTAACATTAACATTAACATTAACATTAACATTAACATTAACATTAACATTAACATTAACATTAACATTAACATTAACATTAACATTAACATTAACATTAACATTAACATTAACATTAACATTAACATTAACATTAACATTAACATTAACATTAACATTAACATTAACATTAACATTAACATTAACATTAACATTAACATTAACATTAACATTAACATTAACATTAACATTAACATTAACATTAACATTAACATTAACATTAACATTAACATTAACATTAACATTAACATTAACATTAACATTAACATTAACATTAACATTAACATTAACATTAACATTAACATTAACATTAACATTAACATTAACATTAACATTAACATTAACATTAACATTAACATTAACATTAACATTAACATTAACATTAACATTAACATTAACATTAACATTAACATTAACATTAACATTAACATTAACATTAACATTAACATTAACATTAACATTAACATTAACATTAACATTAACATTAACATTAACATTAACATTAACATTAACATTAACATTAACATTAACATTAACATTAACATTAACATTAACATTAACATTAACATTAACATTAACATTAACATTAACATTAACATTAACATTAACATTAACATTAACATTAACATTAACATTAACATTAACATTAACATTAACATTAACATTAACATTAACATTAACATTAACATTAACATTAACATTAACATTAACATTAACATTAACATTAACATTAACATTAACATTAACATTAACATTAACATTAACATTAACATTAACATTAACATTAACATTAACATTAACATTAACATTAACATTAACATTAACATTAACATTAACATTAACATTAACATTAACGTTAACATTAACATTAACATTAACATTAACATTAACATTAACATTATTAGAAAAATGTTGTTTCTTAAAGATATAAACCAACCTCTGAAAAACACCAGTTTTACATGTTTTTTTGTATTTTAAGCTTGAATAAGTTCAAGCACCTGCACTTGGACACAGGGAATTAGAAAACGTTGCCCCACCCCACCCCCCCCCCACACTTTTGTGGGGGTAGATATCAAATAATACAAATAATGATAAAATTGGATTAATATTGTGCAAAAAGTTTAATAATTGAAGGGCTTATTGCAAAAACTCGATAAGCAACATTTAATTTTATGGTGGTTTTTGCCTTAAAACTTTCGAAATAATGTAAAAAACAGAACTTTTGCACAACTTTCATTCTCAAGATACTTGTACGAAGGGTTTAAGACTTCTGCCAAAAATGTGTCAATGGAACATCAGTAGAATGAGAAAAACAACAAAAATAAAGTGTTGCTTATCAAGTTTTTGCAGTAAGCCCTTCAATTTTAATATTTATTCGGGAGAGGGAAGGTATCAAAATTTCTTTAGTATTCTGAAGAATATTTCTTCATGTGTTAAGACCAAAACATGGTTATGCAATTTTAGAAAAATCGATTTTGGGGTTTTTAAATTTACTGGTAATCGTCACCAATATAAAAAGTACAGGCCACTTTTTTCAAAATGTACACTGCAGGGCTAATTTTATTTATTTACTTTTTATTTTAATACTTTGCGGAATTTTTGTAATTATTTGTATATTTTTATACCCTCCAATCTAGTGATAGAGAGTGTATATAAGTTTGTCATTCCATTTGTAACACCTCGAAATATCGGTCTAGGACCTTATAAAGTATATATATTCATGATCGTCTATCGATTTTAAGAAGATCTAGAGATGTCTGTCCGTCTGGCTGTTGAAAACACGCTAACTTTTAAATGACTATACAGAGGCTCCTGAAGCTTGGCACATGTGTTGGTCCTTTAGCTAGTCAGGTTGGTATTGCAATTCAGCAAAATCGGTTCAGTGATTCAAAAGTTATAAGCAAAATAGCGAATTTCAGCAAGGGGTTTTCGCAAATTTACGAGATAAAAAACACACTTATGGCGTTTTCTTTTCTGGCAAAAAATGTCACATTTTACCGTCCCTTCAAAAAATATTGCACTTTTTTTGTTCTTTTCTAAAAAACTGGCAACACTTTAAAAATTTATTATGTTTTTTTCTAAAAATGTTGCATTTTTAAAGTTTCAAAATGTCACACTTTTCCCACTTTCATAAAATGACGGGGTAGCAAAATTGCCTTATAAAAACAGCTGATTGCCAATATTTTGGTTGAAAGAAAAATGTTCTCAATTTTTTGTTTTTTTGTAATCACAAAACTGGCAACACATTAAAAGGGTTGTGGCTACATTTTACAAATGACACTGTTTAAGGGTGCAACATTTTGTTTCAGAAAAGAAAACGCCATTACTTTCGAAAGGCAATTCTGAGGATGCTAACGCTTGGCATATATATTTGTCGTTCTCCTTATCTGGTTCGGTTTTAATTTTAGTTAAATCGGTTTAGTAATTCAAAAGTTATTAGCAAAACCGTGAATTTCCGATTGGTTTCACTTTAAATTCACATGTTAAAAAACCGAACTTTAAAAACAAGCTTTAATAACATTGGTAAGCCACAAACTTACTTAACAGAGTATTTTTGTCACTCAAAAATAGTTTTACTTTAAAAAGAAAAATTTACATCAAAAAAAAATTTTACACTCACAAAAAAAAAAATAGTAATTTTTAATTTTTTTTACAAAAATGACAAAAAAAAAAATAGTTTTTCATGTTAAAAAATTGACTATCCATTAAAAAGGGCATTGTGGAGGGTATTTATAGATTCGGCCAAGTCGAATTTAACTATTCTACTTGTTTTTTTGATAAATCATTAAATTATATTGAACTATGTATTTATTTACAACTACTTTATTGTAATATAATTTGTTGAAATTCATAGTAAATTCATGCAATGAAATGGATTTAAATATTTATTTTCCTTTTAAACCTTTTATAGCAACGGTAGTCATATGCGGCTTACAGTAGGGAAAAGTAATAATCTGACGTTTGGAAAAATATACTTTTTACTATAAATGTGGGATATCAAAGGCTATGGACTTATCAGGAGGGATATCCGATTGAAGTGGATTTAGTTTAAGATAAACAAGTAAGAGTGTTAAATTCGGCTGTGCCAAATCTTTGATACCCTCCAACATGTTAAAAATATAAAAAAAAATCCAGGGGCATTTTTTTGGAAGGGGAGGTACCTTCCCCACCGCGATAAATGGTTACTAATTTATTTATTATCTTTTTTGAACTTTAGTAATACCATTTCTGATTATTTACATAATTTTTTTTTTTTAAATCCACGCCCACAAAAGTGGGCGTTCGATAACAAACGGAACTTTTTAGCCCCCCTTGGCTAAGTGCAAGACTTTGAACTCCTTCCAGGGCTGTCAGACTTGGGGATTTAACTAGAGAAAAAAGGACAAGAAATCTAATTTGGGGATTGGGGGTTTTTATTGGAATTTCAAAAATTATTTTCGGGATTTTTGGGGATATTCAAAATTGTATCTATTTGATACAAGAAGCTAAATTTATTATAATCAACAATTTTTAACAAAAGTTTTAGTGAAAATAACTCTTTCCCAGCAAAAACTTGGTAATGACACATCATTACCATTCGAATTACTTAGTAATGACAAAAAATTACCTTTAGCAATATTTTGAAATGTAAAATAAGGACTTATTAATAATGACTTACATAAGTCATTATAATAAAATAAACAAATTTCAGAACTAGATTTTCACTTTTTGACTCACTGTACATTATTTTGATTAAAAATAAAATAAAATTAAATATTTTTTTATTTTTTTAATTTTTTTTTTAAAATAATTTTTCATTACCTATAAGTATATATGTAATTAGTTATTAATACTGGTTCGATAATCATTACATTTGGCACATTTGCTTGTAAATGTAATGGGAAAGGTAATTCGAATCAGAAGTAGTTATAACTTTTGAATTTCCCATTACACATTTCATTACTTGGTAATGCAAGTTTTTGCTGGGTTAGTACGAGATTACGAAGCACATTCAGTAAAACGTGCATTTATCGGCTGTAAAATGTATGTTAACATTGTCAAAACCCGCTAATTAACTCGTTTGGGGATTTTTGGTGATTATTTAATTGCTAAATCTACAAAATAAAATTGAAAAATTACCATCCATAAATTTTTTTTAGATATTACCCAGCAAAAACTTGCATTACCAAGTAATGAAATGTGTAATGGGAAATTCAAAAGTTATAACTACTTCTGATTCGAATTACCTTTCCCATTACATTTACAAGCAAATGTGCCAAATGTAATGATTATCAAACCAATATTTATAACTAATTACATATATACTTATAGGTAATGAAAAAATTATTTTAAAAAAATTTTTTAAAAAATGAAAAAATATTTAATTTTATTTTGTTTTTATTCAAAATAATGTACAGTGAGTCAAAAAGTGAAAATCTAGTTCTGAAATTTTTTTATTTTATTAAAATAACTTATGTAAGTCATTATTAATAAGTCCTTATTTTACATTTCAAAATAATGCTAAAGGTAACTTTCTGTCATTACTAAGTAATTAGAATGGTAATGATGTGTCATTACCAAGTTTTTGCTGAGTAACAAAAAATGTTTATGTTATTAAAAAAAAAAATATTTTTTTATTGTTTTGGGGATTTTTGGGGATTTATGGGGATTTATGGGGATTTTTGGGGATATTTTGTTTTATTTTTGGGGACGACGGAAAAAAGTACCTGGCGACGCTGACTCTTTTTAACATAAAAAGGTTTAATTTGTTTAACAAAAATGCAAAAATAATGTAAAAAATTGGACTTTTTTACCATTTTCCCATTTTCCGGGAAACACTTGTGTAGGGTATAATATGGTTGGTCTTGACCGACTATAATTTTCTTACTTGTTTTTTTTTCAGTTTTTTTTTATTTGAGAGAAAAATTATTGTAATATTTTTTAAATTTTATAATACAAAATTTGGTCAACTAAAATTTCCAGGGTTGTCACTCAATACTTTTTTTTTAGGAAAAAAACCGGCTGCAATTGTACAGAAAAAAATGGTATACCGATTTTGTTTTAATTTTTTTTCAATTTGTAGATTATTAAATTTTCTAGTATTTACCGAGGCCTTTTTTTTGAAATTTTGACCTAATTATGTTTTTAATGAAAAAAAAAAAACAATAAATTTTTCCATTTTTAAAGTTTACATTATCATAACTTCAACAAAAGTCAATATTTTTCAAAAAATGGACACGGTAAGTACTAGAAAATTTAATAATCTACAAATTAAAAAAAAATTTCATCAAAATCGGTTCAGTGGTGTTTGCTGTACAACTGCAGCCGATTTTGTCCTTTGAAAAAAACAATCTGCAATTGAGTGGCAACCCTGGAAATTCTAGTTGACCAAATTTTGTGTTATAAAATTTTAAAAATATTAAAATTGTTTATCTTTCAATTAAAAAAAGGCATTAAAAAAAAAATTGCGTATTTATTTTTTAGAGCTGTGTAAAAATTGCTCAAGTGGAACTTTTTTTTCCTGAACTGATTTTGCCCATTTTTGAACTTAAACAGCCTATGACCATGAGACAGATTCGTACGAATTTTCAGGGGTCTAGCTTGTTTATTTTGGACTGAATCCTAATTTATACAGACGGACGGACATTCATAGAACGACTTAGAATCGATCATGGATCAATAATATACATATATACTTTATGGGGTCCTAGACGTGTATTTTGATGCGTTACACACGGAATGACAAAGTGAGTATACCCTTATACTCTGGGGGGAGGGTATAAAAAGGTTACAAATTAAAAGTACTTGTTTTGGTACTTTTTTATGGAGTTTTTTTGAAAAGTACCAAAAGTTAGAGAACATAAACAAAATCTTTCCAAATCTTGTAGCCTTGAAAAAAAGATATTTTAAGTTTTTTTTTTGGAAAAGTGGCCTTCCACTGCTCTTTGGGATTTTAAATGCAATACACTTAAAAAAAAATGTGGTAAAAGGTATTGTAAAAAAATTGTGCTAACATTTTACAATATTCGTTAATATTTTACAAAAATATTTTGTATGAGTAGATCTATAAATTATTTTTTGTAAATTCTACATTATTTTTATTACGTCCGTTTGCATTTTAAATGATGATTTATTTACAAAATTTACAAACTATTTCTTTAAGTGCATTATTATAAATATGACAAACAAACAGCTTACAACTTTCGCTTATACACTGTATACGTACATGATGGTTAAATAAACAGATAAACAAATATTTAATTATAAATCTGTAAAAAAAAAAAAGAATTAAAATAAAAACGTGCAACTCTTATTTTATGCTGGTTGTCAGGTGGAAAAATGCAAAAAAATCACGTGTTTAAATAGCAATTATAAAGAACGCATGAGTTCCTCACAATTTAATTTGTTTAATTAAAGAGAATTAAAACAGTTCTTAATTGCAGCAATTTGTATATAAATATATAGTGACATTAATTTAATTTTGAATACATTAATGATAGATAGACACAAGTGCAATATGATAAATTAAAAAGAAAGCTGAAGCTAAATGGTACTACGAACCGGAATTGTAGGGAAGAACCAATTTTTTAAAAGTTAAACAAAATATTAAAATAAATAACATTATATTAACTTAAACAAATTGTCTCACTTAATTTTTAAATCAGAAAAAGATTAGGAAACTAAAAAACCACATTTACAAAAATATGAAAATTTTGGGGGAAAAAATCAAAAATATAGCAAAATTAGGTGAAAAAAATTAGCAAAGTTTAGAAAGGAATGATCGCAAAATTCAGTGAAAATCAGTAAAATTCAGAAAATTGTCAGGAAAGTTTGGAAATGGTAAAATAAGAAAATTTACAGAAAAAATAACAAAAAAGTCAGAATAACTAAACAAAAGATATGAAAATATCAGAAAAGTTATAAATTATATAAAATTATGACTTCGTTGGGTTCAATATAAATTATTTTTGAGAAACAATATTGTTTGTGTTATACGATAAAATATCTGAAAAAAACTTAGAGACAGCTTTCGAAAGTTGCCACCGTTCAATCATAAGCGCTTTTCGATTTTCACTCTTATTGTGTGTCATATTTAAATCAGCTATTTAAATGAAATTTTGAATAAATAGAAAATGAGAATTGATCATTTAAAACGACATGGAAGCTGTTGACATCTCAGATTTCTCATTGTATAACAAAAATTATTATTTTTCATAGAAATTTGGAAAACGCTGGCAAGATTTCAAAGAAGAAAACACCGAAAATTAAAATAACAAATAGAAAAGTTTAATTCGACTTGGCCGAAACCACAATTCCCTCCCAAGCCCTTTTATTTCTACACTAAAAAAAAATCTTGTAAATGACAAAAAACCTTGTAAAATATTTTTTTGCTACCTCCTATTTTACGAGAATTGATAGTAAAACTACGAGCCTTTTTGTAACTTTACAAGCTTTTTACCACTGAAATTGTAAATTTACAACTTTTTTGACGAGATAAAAATTACAAAAACTTCTGATGACTTTACAAGAAAATTGTAAAGTTACAAAAAAAAAAATTAAAATTTTTGTTAAAACGAAAATGTTGCTAGTAATTTAAAAATAATTTTTAAAAAGAGTTTTTTGAGTGTATCACATATAATGGATGTAACCTTCAATTTGAAGAACTAAACAACTTCTAAAAAGGCGATTTTTTTTTGTCCGACCCTTTCGTGGGCGTGAATATAAAAAGTGATAAAATTGAATTTCTTAAGTGCGAAAATGTGTTTTTCCATTTTGTAGGGTCCCAGCAGAAATTTTGCTGAACTGGCAGCAACTTTCGGAAAGGAAACTCGAGTGAAGGAGCGCATCCAAACCTGCTGAATTCATGCATGATTCTCTAAGGCGATGGCACACTTTAGAGCGCTAGTTGGATACACCGAAAAGGCACTCTTAAGATGCTCTGAATTCACATCTTTTTAGAGCGAAAATCGCTATAAAGATGCAGTGAATTTATGTATTTTTTTTAGAGCTATTTAAACAGAATAAAGACAAAGAAGAACATTTGACTATTTCTGAAATATAAAATCTGAAATACAATTGACTATTTCTGAATACAATTTGAAAATCTTACATCTTACAAAATCAATTGACTAATTCTTAAAATCAGTTGACTCCCTGCAAGAATTTGGAAGAAATATCGCCTAATTACATTTAAAAAATTTCCAATTATATTTCGAAAATTTCATATTATATTTCAGAAACTTCCATTTATATTTCAGATATTATGCCTGTTCGTTTACCTTACTACAATCTACTCATTTTTACTACTTTTAATACAGCTGGAAATTTTCAGTACAAAAAGTAAACAAAAATTTCCAGTTGTAGTAAAAATAGTAAGAAATTTAAGTAAACAAACAGACCTAATAGGTCTGTTTGTTTACTTAAAAAATGTTTAATTACATTTCAAAAATTTTCAATTATATTGGAAATTTTTTAAATACAATTGGATATTTTTAAATATAATCAGAGATTCTAAAATATCATTGGACATTTTTTGTAATATAATTTGTATTTTCTGAAACTAAAATGGAAATGGTGTTCTCATTTTTTTTTTTTTTTCATTTAAAATGTGTTAAATGTGATTAATGTGATTGAAGCACTCTTTGCAGCGCTGATTAATGCGTAATAATGATGCAGTGAAATCATGTGTCTTTGCCCAAAACTCATGGTTTGTTATACAAAAAGTGTTAAATATATTTAAAAGGAAAGCATGTGTGAAATTTTATCAAAATATAATTTTATAGTATTTAAAGTTTTATATAAAAAATCGCAACAAAAAATTTAAATTTTTTCCCCTTACTTTTACTGCATCCTCAAGAGCGCTCTTTGGATGCGCTTCGGCATGCTATAAAAAGATGCTATGTCGCCAAAATCTCGATTTATTTTTGCTGGGGTATAAAAGATTCGGGACCGACGAAGTTAACACTCTTACTTGTTTTTTTTGTACTTTTGTTTAAGAAATTGAACATTTTTATGTCATGAGTAGTTCAGGATTGTTGGAAAAGTAATTTTGAAAAAAAAAAAAAAAAACAAGTAGAAAAGTTAAATTCGACTTGGCCGAATCTATGAATACCCTCCACAATGCCCTTTTAAGTGATAGTAAATTTTCTAACTTAAAAAAATAAAATTTTTGATTAGTTTTTATTTTGTGTAAAAAAAAAATTTTTTAGGTAATTTTTGCAAAAAAAAATAATTTACTAAATTTTTTTTTTTACTAAATTTACTATTTTTTTTTGAGTGTAAATTTTTTTCGAAGTATTTTTTTTTTTAAGTGTAAAAATATTTTTGAGTGACAAAAATACGTTGTAAAATATTTTTGTAACTTACCAATGTTTTTAAAATATGTTTACCGGGTTTTCAACTCATGAATTTAAGGTGCAACTAATCTGAAATTCACGGTTTTGCTAATAACTTTTGAACCACTAGACCGATCTGGCTAAAAATTCAAAACTAATCAGGCCAGGGGAACAACAAATATATATGCCAAGCTTCAGCATCCTCAGAATTGCCTTTCGAAAGTTAGCGTGTGCTTTATCTCGTAAATTCACGAAAAAACCTTGAGTCTTTTGCTCATAACCTTTGAACCACTGGACATATTTCGCTGGATTGCAATACCAACCTGACCAGGTAAATGCCTAACATATATGGCAAACGTTAGGAGCCGCCGTAAAGTCTTTCAAAGGTTGGCGTGTTTTTAACAGACGGACAACAGACGGACATCGCTAGATCGTCTTAAAATCGATCGGTAATCATGAATTTATATACTTTGTGGGGTCTTAGACCAATACTTCGAAGTGTTACACACGGAATGACAAACTTATATATGGGGCATTCCATGTCAAATCGGACACTTTGGAAAATTTTTTTTTTAGATTTTCCCAATTTATTTACAGTTTTTAGTACCCTTCGAAAACTCCTTCGTGGTAAATTTTCAGATTTTTTTGATGACCCGTTCAAAAGATATCGAATTTTTAAAAATTGGTAGTTTGTTCCTTTACTCAAACTTCTTTTACTCATAACTTCTTCAATAATGGTCCAAATTTCAAAAAATTCTTAAAAGCGCTCTAGTATGCGATTTTTAAGTTTTAAAATTTAAATCTCATTTTTGAAAATGTTTGTACTCTTCGATTTTTTTGAAACTTTTTTGTGTAAAACTTCTATCGATTCTACAAATTTTTTGCCCAGGAGGATCGTGGTTAACGATTATTACTATTTTTTAAAATTTTTTTAAAAAATTTTATTGTAATTTTCCAATCTTAAAATCATTTTTACTGCTGCAATGGTGCGTCTTAGAGGGGTCATTTATAAGACCGACCCCCATTAATTTTTACGTCTTAACATTTCTTTGGAACATATTAGTACCCTATCTCAAATTTCTAGGGGGCTCCCACACAAAGCGACATTTTTTTAAATTTGCTCCAACCGCTCTAACTGCCCTAATAATGCCCTTAGAGTAACAAAATGTATGACCGACCCACAATATTTTTTTAGTCCAAACATTTTCTCTGAACACACCTACCCTCTATCTTTAACTGTTAAGGCGGTCCCTATACAATTTTTTGTATTTTTTGTAAATTTGTTTTATTTAATCAGCTTCTACCGGTCCAATGGTGCGTCCGAGAGGGGTCATTAGTGAGACCGACCCCCATTTATTTTTACCGTACAACATTTTTTTAAAACATACCTACGACCTATATCCACTCCCTAAGTAGGCTCCCATACAAATAATAGTTGGAGCAAATTTTATAAAAATGTAATTTTGTATGGGAGCCTACTTAGGGAGTGGAGATAGGGCGTAGGTAGGTATTAAAAAAATGTTGTACGGTAAAAATAAATGGGGGTCGGTCTCACTAATGACCCCTCTCGGACGCACCATTGGACCGGTAGAAGCTGATTAAATAAAAAAAATTTACAAAAAATAAAATAAATGTGTAGGGACCGCCTTAACAGTTAAAGATAGAGGGTAGGTGTGTTCAGAGAAAATGTTTGGACTAAAAAAATATTGTGGGTCGGTCATACATTTTGTTACTCTACGGGCATTATTAGGGCAGTTAGAGCGGTTGGAGCAAATTTAAAAAAATGTCGCTTTGTGTGGGAGCCCCCTTAGAAATTGGAGATAGGGTACTAGTTTGTTCCAAAGAAATGTTAAGACGTAAAAATTAATGGGGGTCGGTCTTATAAATGACCCCTCTAAGACGCACCATTGCAGCAGTAGAAATGATTTTAAGATTGGAAAATTACAATAATTTTTTTTCAAAAAATTTAAAAAAATAGTAATAATCGTTATCCACGATCTTCCTGGGCAAAAAATTTGTAGAATCGATAGAAGTTTTACACAAAAAAATTTCAAAAAAATCGAAGAATACAAACATTTTCAAAAATGAGATTTAAATTTTAGAACTTAAAAATCGCATACTAGAGCGCTGTTAAGAATTTTTTGGGGGTTTTTTTTTTTTTTAAAGTACGTAAAAAAACAAAATTTAAAAAAAAAAAAATTGAAAATTGGACCATTATTGAAGAAGTTATGAGTAAAAGAAGTTTGAGTAAAGGAACAAACTACCAATTTTTAAAAATTCGATATCTTTTGAACGGGTCATCAAAAAAATCTGAAAAATTACCACGAAGGAGTTTTCGAAGGGTACTAAAAACTATAAACAAATTGGGAAAATCTAAAAGAAAAATTTTTCAAAGTGTCCGATTTCACATGGAATGCCCCTCTCTTACTAGAGTGGAGGGTATAAAAATCAAAGAAAATTAGAAAACAAACCCGTGTAAAAAAATAATTATATGAAAATATATCTCCTTTGATAAAAACATATATGGATTATATACATATAAATAAATGTAATCAGATCTACACTCAAAAAAATAAACTGGTAAAACGCCTGGTAAAATGCCTTGTAATCCCGTTCTACCAATATTTAACAATTTTCCTTGTTTTTTAACAAAAAATCTTGTACTTTGCTCAAACGAGAACTTCAGTTTTATTGGTAATTTTACAAGTTTATTTTCGTAATTGTATTCTACCATTTTGAAAGGTTATTTTACAAAAAAAACTGTAATTTTACAACGAAGTTTTTATTACGAGGATTCTAGTTGAATTACAAAAAAAACTTTATTTTACAAAAATTACGTTATGCGACAATTATGTTGTTTAACAAAAAAACTTTTTTTTTTGTATTTTTTTTTTATTGAAAAATATTTTAAAAAAAAGTTGACAAAATTTTGAATTTTGAGGATTAATTTAAGGAGGAGTAGTTAATTTACAAAAAAAGACAGTTATTTTACAAAAAATGATTTTATTACGAGGATTTATGTTGTTAACAAAAAATTTTTATTTTGTAAATTTACCATTTTGGTTTGTAAATTTACCATTTTTTGAAACATATTTACCATTTTTTCTTGTAAGTTTACCATTTTTTTATTATTTTTCCGGTTTTAAAACAATATTTTTACCAATAAAATTGGTTATTTTACCAATTTTTGGTGCATTCAAAATTACGAGGAAATCCTCGTAATTTTACGAGAATTTTACCTACGTCATATTTTACGAGAATAGCCTCGTAAAATCACAAGATTTATTGGTAACTTTACAAGTTTTTTTTTTTTGAGTGTACTCCATATATATTCATATCTGCTTCAGATATGTTTTGATCCGTAAATTAAGTCTATGTGACAATTTTACATATATGAACATATCTAAAAATGCCTGATCATATATGCCATATATGCCAGACTCAATTTACGAATCAATTCATATCTGAAGCAGATATGAATATATATGGAGTATATCTGATTATATCCATTTAGATATGATCCATATATGTATTTATCAAAGGCGATATGTTTTGATATATTTATTTTTTTTTCACGGGAATTTATAAAAATATTAAAATAATGTGAACAAATCAGAAAAATTGATAAAAAAAAATTAAACAAATTCAGTAACTTTTAAAAAAAGATTTCAGAAAAATTAAGAAAAAATTCTGAAAATCTCAGAAAATTTTAGAGATACTTAAAACAAATTCTAAAATTAAAAACAGTCGCGAAAATTAAAAAAATCAGAAAAAGATAAACAAATTCACAAAATTGATAAAAAAGAGAATAATTTGAAAACTTTTAAAAAAAGATTTCAGAAAAATTAAGAAAAAAATCTGTTAATCTCAGGGAATTTCAGACAAATTTAAAAACAAATTCAAATAAAAAAAAGTCGGGAGAATTAAAAAAAAAAATCAGAAAATGATAAACAAATTCAGGAAAGAGTCGAAAAACAGAAAAATTAAGAAAAACTTTTATAAATCTCGGGAAATTTTAGAGAAACTTAAAACAAATTCAAAAATTAAAAAAAAGTCAGGAAAGTTAAAAAAGTCAAAAAAAGATAAACAATTTCAGGAAAAAGTCGAAAAACAAAAACATTAAAAAATTAAAAACAATACAAAAACAGGATTCGGCACATTTTATTCTACTCAATAAATACCCGAGTAAAAAAATTGATATGACACAATATATAATTTAATATGGGTTCGTGTCTATTTTGATATAACCTTATACGAAAAATGGTTTCATAAGATTTGATCAAATAATATCTAATAATATCAGTTTATATAACTTTATATCGACTTTGATACGAGTTTTGGTCTAATCCAATGATATAAAATTATATCCAATTATATTAAAATTTATACAATTTTATAAACCGGATGTTTTTTTTTTAGTTTTTAATAAAAAGTTGAAAAATTAAAATAATAAAAATAAGTTGTTCTTGAAAAAAACTTAGAAAAATTTCAAAAAATGGAGTCATGTTAAATTTTATATAAAACACTTAGAAAATATTTTCAAACAAATTTGTGTTTGGAAAAACTTAGAAAAATTTTAAAAAATTGAGTCATATAAAATTTTATATAAAACACTTAGAAAATATTTGCGATAAAAAAAAATGTTCCTTGAAAAAAACTTAGAAAAATTTAAAAAAATGGAGTCATATATAATTTTATATAAAACACTTAGAAAATATTTGCGTTAAAAAAAATGTTCCTTGAAAAAAACTTAGAAAAAATTTTAAGATGGAGTCATATAAAATTTTATATAAAACACTTAGAAAATATTGGAGATAAAAAAGTGGTGCTTGGAAAAAACTTAGAAAAATAAACAAATATGAAGTCATATGAAATTTTATATAAAACACGTTGCAAATATTTTCGATAAAAATATGTTCTTGGAAAAAACTTAGAAAAATTAAAAAATAATGGAGGCATATAAAATTTTATATAAAACACTTAGAAATTTGGAATGATGCATGGGACCAGATGTTGCAACATATAATTATGTATGGCGATATCTTAAAAAAATCGCACATCAAAATTTATTATATAAATTTATCTCGCAAGACATAGTGTCACACATGATCATATATGAAATAATATGAATATATAAAAGTATATAAGATCATATTAAATTATTTTTACTCGGGTATTTATGATATTTTCCTTATCTTAAATTTTTAATTATTTTGTTAGTTTTGAGACTCTAACATAAATAGAATTTATTAATATTTATTAATATGTATTTAAGACCTGCTAATTAAGAATTGTTAAAATAAATTTTTCAAATTTTTAAACAATGGCGTCTCTATATTAAAATATCAATTTCCAAATTAATTTTAGTTTTATCTAAAAACAGATTGTGTCAGTATTTAAAAATCTATATAAATAAACATCAAAACTTAAGTTGTTTCTTTTTTTTCTGTTAATTGATTAATATGAAACAATTAGAAGAGACAAACATTTATTAAAAAAAAAGAAATGTTTAAAAAAAAATCCTAAAAAAACTAGTTTAATATACGTTAACAAATTTATTTAATTCAAAACAAATATCAATCTATTAAAACATGTACTAATTTGTTAATAAAAAAAAAAATTAATACTAAAAATAAACGTATAATAAAAATTAAATCTAATTTTTTTGTTGCGATAAAGACTCCAATATAAATTTATATATATTTTTTTAATGAAAATCTAGTTTTGGGTATTATTTGCTGTTATTCATTTTAAAATTTGCTGTATTTTTTTTGTTTATGGAAATCAAGATGTAAATAAATTAGAATTTTTTTTTATACTTATTTTTTTATTTATGGCTACAAAAATTTTTAGAAAAAAATATAACAAATTGAAAAAAGAACCAAAAAAAATAAAATCAAAATTTATTTAAACCAAAACAAGTTGACTAAATTCCGGTTCGACGCCCTTTCACTTCTAAGAAGTTTTTTTTTTTTTTTTTTAAATTTAAAACAAAATATTTTATTTGCTGTATTTATAACTGCATGTGTTTGAGTCGTGTTGGATTTTGGTTTTATGTCGTTTATTTTTTTATATATTTTTTTGGCTGGTGTTACCAAAATGTTAAAAAAAAAAGAAGTGGTTTAGATTTTTTTTTTTAATTCTAGTTTTAATATTTTTAAAGTACTCTACATTATTTTAATTTTTTTTTGGTTATACAACTGAAGAGTTTGCAACATTTAAATATATGATTTTTATTTAGTACTAAATAGAAAAGTAATTTATTAAAATTGTACTCAATGAAGTATCGCTTTTTAAAAATATGTCATTGAAAAGATTTGTCTGGGCGGAATCCATTAAAACCCTTTCCAATGTCCAGGCGAGTTTTTATTCTACTAGACCTAAAAATTTTGTGGCACAAATTAACGGCCAATCGGGTTAAATTTTCCGTGGAACCCAGTGAACAAAGTTTTGAATTTTGAAAATTAAAAAGCTATGCGAAAATGAGCCAATTCCGATCACCCATGGCGCCCTTCGATCCAAGCTCGAAAATGATCACCTAAAACTCTAAACTTTGATCAAAAAGTGCTATTGTGTGAAATGGTCTGATTTGACTCAAATTTAGTTTAAATGAAAGCTTGTCTCAATCTCTATGAAATAGTAAATGGAAAAAAAAGTTTTTTTTTTTTTAATTTTTAAACGTAAGAAAAAATCGCCATTTTTGGAAATTTTTTTTGCAAACCGCTCGACAATTTTTTTTGATATTTGTATTCAACATGTCAAAATTAATAAAAAAAACAAGTAAGAGTGTTAAATTCGGCTTGCCGAATCTTTTATACCCTCCAACACGTTTTAAAATTAAAAAAAAAATCCCAGGGGCGTCTTTTTTTTTGGTGGGGGGTTCGTCGGAGTTGGTGGAGAACACCTGAACCCCCGCTATATATGTTTACAAATAATTTGTTTATGATATTTACGCTTAAATAATAAATTTTCATCGTTATTCTTAATTAATTTCTATAACCATGCCCCCAAAGGGGGGCGGCCTGAAAAAAATGTAATTTTCTAACCCTTTGGGTCCAAATGCAGGTCTATGAACATAATATGGCATAAAAATGTTACATGTGCTGAGCAAAAATTAAAAAAAACTCGTAAAAATATCGTATTTTAAAGGGGTCGTTTTAGTTCTTCAAGGGGAAACTTTTTCCCCCCTAATCCGATTGTGCCCATCTTCGAACCTAACCTTACCAGTAACATAAGAGAAATTCTTGCCCAATTTTAGGGGTCTAGCTCTTTTGGTTTGGACTGCATCGTTATTTCTACAGACGGACGGACGGGCATCGCTAGAATGTCTTAGATTCTATCATGTATCAATATTATATATACTTTGTGGGGTCCCCGATCGATATTTCGATGTGTAACACACGGAATGACAAAGTGAGTATACCCCCATACTGTGGTTGGTGGGAATAATGTATCGGAAGATAGTTTTTTTATTTTTTATTTAAAATTCTATATTTTGATGGAAATTTTCCAAAAATCCAAAGTTTTTATCAAAAGGGTTTGGATTAGTGCCTACGGTCAGTACCGTAGTACCGAGAATACCGGTATTCCCGGTTCTCGGTATTACCGGAAAATGGTACCGGTTTCCCGGTTCTTAATTCATTCCCGGTATTCCCGGGAATACCGGTATTCCCGGTTCCGGTTCTGACGGTATTCCCGGGAATACCGGTATGAATATTTTGTAAAATTTTGTACAATTAAAATTTTTTCTTTGCTTTTACCAAAAAAAATACAAAACATGTGAATAACACCATTTCCATTTTATTTTTTTAATTTTAGAAAAAATAGTTGCCGATTTTTAAATAATTTTACAAACACAACTAGATATTACTGGAATACTGATTAAATAGTGTAATTTAAATATTTTATGGTATAGTATTTTTTTGGTTTTTGAGAACCGGTACCAGGATCAGAACCGGGAATACCGGTATTCCCGGGAATATATCTAGAACCGGGAAACCGGTTCCAGAACCGGGAATACCGGTATTCCCGGGAATACCGAGAACCGGGAAATGGGGGGCACTAGTTTGGATGAAAGATTTTATCAAGCTGTTTAAAAGTTTCAGAGAAAGAAAGTTTCCAGTTTTTTTTTTAAATTCTTGAACGTATCAAAATTAACTAATATAATAAGCTAAACATTTTTTTTTATTTCAAAGTTTAAGAAAAAAATACGAGTTTAAAAATGATGGTCGGTTCTAAAGATATAATACCCTACACCAGTGTATCCCGGAAAATGGGTCCTAAGTTCAAACATGGATCGATTTGATCTATCTTTTGTAAAATCCTTAAGAGGTGTAAAAAACACTTACAAACCAATTTTGAGTCAAACAGGCTTCTATTTGTTGCCATTTAACCGCTTTACCTGAATATCGGGCTAAATTTTCGTATGAGGCCTAAGTCCAACAATGGTCCGATTATAATCAGATTTTTTTAATTACCTTAAAGTACGCGTTAAACGCATACAAACAAAACTTTTACAAAATATTTTCTATTTTCATAAAATTTGAGAGATTTATGTGAATATCGGGAAAAGGGTTTGTATGGGAGCTACAAGAAGAATTGGTCCGATTCCTTTAAAATACAGAATGGTGATTGTTGTAATAAAAAAATTTCAGTTAACTTATTTGTGGCAAAACATTTTTGCTAACTTTAAAAACAAAATCGTGGGTTCAAAATCAGCTAATTTTCTTGTAGGTTTACAAGCATTTTTTGCTAACATTACAGTTTTTTTTTTGAGTGTATGGCACCTAGGTCTAAACTCGGATCGATTTATTCCAATTTTAATGAACTTCGTCTTTAGCCCAAACGAATCTTTAGTTTTAAATTTCAGTCAAATCACTTGATAATTGAGACCTGTATCGTGTTTACAACGTTTAGATGGAACAGACGGACGGACATCGCTAGAATGACTTAAAAAGTTATTCTAAGTCGATCGGTATACTTAAAAGTGGGTCTAAGACCAATATTTCGGGTAGTTACAAACATCAGCACAAAGTCATTATAGCCTGTACCGCAGAGTGGCGTAGGGTACACTCAAAAAAATAAAACTGTAAAGTTAACAAATTTTTTTTTGTTAACTTGAGTTTACTGGCTTTTTAGCAAATTTTTAGTTAAAATCAGCGTTTTAACTACTTTTTTTAGTTAAGTTCAATTTACGAAAATACTAGTTTTGAACAAATTTTGAATTAATTTTTTTTGTTGACTTCAAAACTGAGTTTACGAATTTTTACTAATTATTTTGCTGATTTTTCGTAACAAATTTGTTAAGTGAAATTTCTTGTGAAGCCTCCTATGCGAATCTCATAAGTTCTACTTAAGCTGATGAAAAAACAGGAAAAATAAACTTACAGTTGTTTACAAAATATTTTGTAAATTTTAGTTTACGAAAAGTAACAAAAAGTTTAGTTGAATTCAACTAATTTTTTTGTTAATATATGTACATAAAAACGTTACGAAATTTCAGCTAAATTTTTAGTTAAAGTTACGGTTTTTTTGCTACATTCATTCTACGAAAAGTTAACTAAATATTTTTAGTTAAATTAACTAAAAATTTAGTAGGCCCAAAATCAGGTGCTTTTTTAGTTACATTTAACTAAATTTTTTGCTAACTTTACAGTTTTTTTTTTGAGTGTATAAATATTTAGAAAAAAAAAAAAAAATCATTTTGTTCGGAATTTTTCGATTTCAAATTAAAAAAAGGAACCCAAAGACATTTCCTTAAGTCCAATATTTTTGTTTGGGAATATTGAACCTAAATGGCAACTATTCCAACCCCGTCGATTTCGAAATTCGAAAAAAGAAAAAAATTTCCAACATAATGTACAATTTTTTACCTCTTTTTACCTATTTAGCAGGATATCCCTAAAAGTATATTTTCAGAATGTTAAAGAAAAGACTCCACCCTAATGTAAAATTTTTACCCCTTTTTATATAAGGGAGGATCTCTCCTAATTTTCCTATTTTGTTATATTTACATATTAGCCCATTCCTGCCTAATGGGTATTTAAATACCCAAAAAAGTGTTGATACTTAAAAAAAATTTAGAGCGGGCCATATGGAAGCTATTGGGCTAATTCTTTTTTCATAAAAAAGAGAAGAGATTGGGCTAAATGTGAACATTTAACAAGATTTTTTTATGTTTTGTGTAAGTTTTGTTTTTCACTTTATCGAAAATACTCAGGAAAAGTGCACCTAAAACGCGATGCGGGAGGGTAAGGACAATTTTGGTTTTCACGAAAATTAATTGGAGTAATTTTGACACCCAATAGAAACTTTTTGGACCCCTTTCAGCTCAAACAAAAAATAAAAGTAAAAAATTACACACCCTAATACCCATGTCATATCTCAGGTCGGAACTGAGGTAAATTTTTTTTTTATTTTTTCTATCAACTTCTGTGGTCTTCCAGACACACACATCAAAATTTCATCAAAATCGTACGAGCCGATCTATGGGCAGGCAGTAATGGGCTAAGTTACGTCCTTTAAAAAATGTATCCTTCAATATTATTCAAAATTTCCAACAAAATATTTTGATAAAGTTTTCAAATGACTTTATTCACATCCTTTTATCCTGATATGGCCGAATAAAAAATGAAAAAATTAGGGGAGATCCTTCACTTTCATTTGCCACCACCAGTGTCATTCTAGGATAAGTACAAATATTTCCAAAATATTTTACAAAATGTATCTTTTAAAATTTTGAAGTACTTTTAAAAGAAACCAGGATCACGAAACTAAAAACTGTAAATGCAGTTTTACTACATTTGATCTCTAGTTTCAGACGTATATCATCCGGTTCATGTTTAATATTGGCTGTCGGGCGGTGTAAGCATCAGAAATTCTTAAAAGTCTTTTTTCAGAATGTTTTGTTTATCATTAGTAGGGCTGAGAATTTCATGCACTAAAAAATTGAAAATATTAGCTAAAAAATTCAAAATATACACAAAAAAAACCTTAAAATATGCACTAAAAACTAAAAATGTGTACAATAAAAACCTTGTTTTCATAGGAAAAACTTCTTAAAAAGCGAAAAATAACGCCGGGTTTAAATAGTAACTTTTAAAACTTTATATGAGGAAGATGTTTTTTTAGAAATTAAGAAAATCTTAAAAAAAAATAAAAAGAAAAAATAAATTTTTGGAAAAAATAAATTTCAATTTGTGTTTTTGCTAATTTATGCCAAAATATGCAAAAACAAACACTTAAAAATTCGAAATATGCACAAAATATGCATTTAAAATCAAATATGCAAAAATATGCATTTTCACCAAAATATGCAAAAATATGCAAAAACAAATCGATGCCATTTTATCGCAAATTTTTTTGATTCGGAAAGATAATTGGTCGATATTGTTTTTAGACTATTGACAAAAAACATGCATTTGCATGTAAATCTCATCCCTAATCATTAGATTTCCAAAAAATCCAGTTTTTATATCAGGAGATAAAAAAAAAAGTACCAAGTACACTTATTTACCGACTTTAAATCGAAATTTGCTTAAAAGAACTTTTATCAGAATGTTTTATTTTTTTGTATTAAAATCTCAATTCTTTAAAATTATCCCTTTTAGAATGATTTTTCTTTTTTTGCTGAAGGGTCCCATAAGAAATGAGTAACAAAGAACTCTATTTGTCACTTTTTAACCCCTTAAAATCGCAATTGTCAAAATGTACATTTTTTTTAAAATTTAAAATTTTAAGTTTCAAGTTTCT
Organism: Pegoplata infirma; assembly: GCA_963921195.1. Taxonomy (NCBI): domain Eukaryota; kingdom Metazoa; phylum Arthropoda; class Insecta; order Diptera; family Anthomyiidae; genus Pegoplata; species Pegoplata infirma. The sequence goes on along the minus strand of OY992538.1, from coordinate 29,891,633 downwards.
ATAGCCATTGGTCTCAAGAAATTTTTTGCTAACTTTTTTTTTTGGAAAGTTTTTTCTTATAATTTTTTTTTTGAAAACTAAACTCGTAACTGAAGATGGGCACATGAGCAGATTAGAGCTTGATTCACGTGATTCACGCGTGAGTGTGACTGAATTCAATTTTACTCACGTGATTGTAAGTGAGTGTGAGTGTAGAAAAAAATTGCGTGAGTGAGTGTGCGTGAGTATGATTTTTGCGTGAGTGAGTGTGCGTGAGTCGATTTTTTCGCGTGAGTTTGCGTGATTTATTTTCGCTTCATATTTTCTTTCGTACCAAAAAAGCAACAAAAAAATTTTAAAATTTTGCTAAACTTAAGATTTCGTCCCGAAAAAAGCAGAAAAATATATGGGGGTTTTCGTGTCAACTGACACAACTTTTGAAAGCGATATCTTCCGATCGGGATGAAATTTGCACCAAGGTTAGTCCTATTGGATAGTAGTTCAGACACAATTTTTCAGCGAGATCGGTCAAGGACTCTCTGAGTTAGAGGGGGTCGAAATTTGACATTTTGGCCAAAGAGGTGTTTATTCTCATCCATGTAACTTCTTACCTATTGTTTTGAGCAAAATCTGTCCCAAAAAGTTTAGATAGCTATTTCGTCAGTCTTTCGAAAAAAAATTATAAAAAAAATAAAAAAAAAAAATTTAGATTTTTTTTCTTAAAAATCTAAAATTTTTTGACTTTTTCCTCAAATTGGGCCCTTTTTTTTTTTTTTTTGATTCAAAAGAAAGCTTAGGTCTTTTCCTTTAAGAGCTATGGGGTCGCTTAGTGGGATGCGAGTGGGATATCTATGAAAAAATTATTTTTTTAACTTTGGAACACAAGAAACGGTTCTTCAATTTGCACTATTAGGCGTGGGATTGCTAACCAGTTTTCGATTTCGATCCGCGATACCCTCTAATTTTTATAGGTTCGAAAAAGAAAGCACGAGCCAAAAAATAAGGGCGGTGGGGTGTTGCCATATGGCCCCTCATCGGGGTCAAAGTTGGGCGTAAAGAGGTAAAATCCTCAAAAAGCCCCAAAACTGCCCTAGAAACGCCCCTGGAGGGGTGCAATGTGAGACGAACCTCCAATAATTTTCTGCCCCCAACATTTTTCTTGAACATACCTTACCCCTATTTCCACTTTCTATGGGGGCTCCCATACAAAACATTTTTAAAAAATTTGATCCTACCATTCTAACTTACCCTAAAGTGCCCCAAGTGGAGCCAAATGTATGACCGACCCCCATTATTTTATTAATTCCAACACTTTTTGCGAACACACCTACAATGTATCTTTAACCCTTAAGGTGGTCCCCATACATTTCTTTTATTTTTTATAAATTTGTTTTATTAAACCAGCTCCTACCGCCCCTACCCTGCCTCCTAGAGTGGCAGAAATTATAGCCAACCCCATTATTTTTCAGTTACCAACATTTTGTCCGAACATAATAACACCCTATCTCCACTCCTTAAGGGGCTCCCTTACGTTAAAAAAACATGTATTTTTAAAAACTAATAAAAAAATAAAAAAAATAAATGTATGGGGACCCCCTTAAGAGTTGAAAATAAAGGGTAGGTATATTCTGAGAAAATGTTGGAGATGAAAAAATATTGGGGGTCGGTCATATATTTTACTTCTCTAAGGGCACCCTATGGACAGTTAGAGCGGTAGGAGCAAATTTTATAAAAATGTCATTTTGTATGGGAGCCCCCTTAGGAAATGGAAATAGATGTTAGGTATATTCATGAAAAATGTTGGGGGCAGAAAATAGATAGAGGTCGGTCTCACATTGCACCCCTCCGTGGGCAGTTCTAGGGCAGTTGTGGGGCTTTTTGAGGATTGTAACCTCTTTACGCCCAATTTTCACCCCGATGAGGAGCCATATGGCCCAACCCCACCGCCCTCATTTTTTGGCTCGTGCTTTCTTTTTGGAACCTATAAAAATAAGGGGGTATCGTGGATCGAAATCGAAAACTGGTTAGCTATCCCACGCCTAATAGTGCAAATTGAAGAACCGTTTTTTGTGTTCCAAAGTTAAAAAAATATTTTTTTCATAGATATCCCACTCGCATCCCACTAAGCGACCCCATAGCTCTTAAAGGAAAAGACCTAAGCTTTCTTTTGAATAAAAAAAGGGCCCAATTTGAGGAAAAAGTCAAAAAAGTTTTAGATTTTTAAGAAAAATAAAATCAAAATTTTTTTTTTATTTTTTTTATAATTTTTTTTTCGAAAGACTGAAGAAATAGCTATCTAAACTCTTTGGGACACATTTTGCTAAAAACAATAGGTAAGAAGTTACATGGATCAGAATAAACACCTCTTTGGCCAAAATGTCAAATTTCGACCACCTCTAACTCAGAGAGTCCTTGACCGATCTCGCTGAAAAATTGTGTCTGAACTACTATCCAATAGGACTATCCTTGGTGCAAATTTCATCTCGATCGGAAGATATCGGTTTCAAAAGTTGTGTCAGTTGACACGAAAACCCCCATATAAAAAAAGTTCGCTGAAAATTTTGAAAGATTTTTGAAATTTTAGTTTTGAAATTTTTGTTTGTATAAAAAAGAGTTTTGTGAGTATGAGTCAACATGAGTGTGAGCGAAGCTTGCGTGACTACACGTGAGTGTGAGTTGTATTAAATTTACTCACGTGATTGTGAGTGAGTGTGAGTAGAAAAAATATGAATGTGAGTGAGTGAGCGTGATTCAAAAATTCCTGTCATGAGCGTGAGTGAGTGAGGGTGAGTCAAAAATCACTCACGCGCCCATCTCTACTCGTAACCCATATTTTAAAAAACTTTATCCGGTCCGAAGGACCAAAAATATTTTTTTTTATCCGGTTCTAAGGGCCAAAAAATTGAAAAAACAAATTTAGTTGACAATTTGTATTTGCATACAATTCAAATTGGTTAAATATAATAGACGTTGTATAATGCCTCATTAAAAATAAATGTAGCATTTTGTTAAGGTCGTTATTAATCAAATGCAGTTTTCTTATATAATTTTTGTTTAATATAATTTTAATGTTTAACCGTAGTTTATTAAAAAAAAAACTGCATTAATATGCTTTTAATTTTGTTTGCATATTAAAAAGAAGCAGACTTAAACCTAGAAAAGCAGTTGCTAAGAGATTTTATTAAAAACGAAAAAAACGCGCATATATGAACGTACATACATATATAGGGCATTCTATAAGAAATGTTTCGTTGCAAAGTTTTTAAGCTGTTATAAATTGTTTGCCAAAATACGAAATTTGATACTTATATTGTTTATGATTTAAAGCAGTGTTGCCACCAAAAGGTAAAATATGGGTGTTCCGAATAGTGTGTTTATTCGCTTTACATCTTTAAAACTGTTAATTAAACGAAAAATTAAAAAAAAAATCACTATACTACAACGAAAATAAAAATCTTCGCCAGAGCCGTTTTTGAAAAAATCGCGGTCAAACGTCAAAATTTTTTCATTTTAAGCTTATCTCTAAAACGACGAGAGAAATGAAAAAATTAGGAACATTTTTTCAGCATTTTTTTATTTTTTTTAACTTTCTTTTAAATTTTTTTTCATCAAATTTTTTTTTTATTAAAATTATTTTTTTCATCAAATTTTTTTTTCATTATTTTTTAAATTTTTTTTTTTTTTAAAAATTGAATAAAAAATATTTTTTTCATCATTTTTTTTTTATATCAAATTGTTTTTACATAAAATTTTTTCATCAAAATTTTTTTTTAACAAAAATTTTTTTTTCATCAAAAATTTTTTTTAACAAAATTTTTTTTCTTAAAAATCTTTATATTTTGTTCAAATTTATCTTAAGAACTTGGGAAATTTACTATGAAATGCCTTATATTAACATATATTGTGCATTTTGTGGTGTTGAAATTTATTTCAGTTTAAAAACTGCAAGACACAACAATAAATTTGGAGCATAAAGTAATTCGCAAAAAAAAAGAAGTAAACTATAAAAAAACGTAATAAAAATAGGAAGGAAGTTTAGTTTGTCATGTTGTAAATATATTTTTTGTTTTTGTTGTGGCAAATAAATTTTAATTTCAGCTTTTATGCAAAAACTCATCAACATTCGCTTGCAACAAAAAGAAGGTCAGTGCATGTTTTTATTTTTGTTTTTAAATAAAAATAAAAGAAAAAGTAATAAAATTAATTTTAAATTTTCTTTAATTCACATGATTTTATTTAATTAATTTTTAAAAATATTTAAAATATAATTTACCAACTATCAAAATATTTTTTTAATATTTAGTTAACACGCTTGTTGAAAAATTTGCCAGCCAAATATTACATACAAATATACAACATATTCCTGTGGCTAAAAAACCAGCAGAAAATTCAATTATTTTAACTTAACAAAACTTTAAAATTCATATTGGGTTTTCCTATTAATAACTAGGGATGAGATTTTCATGCAAATGCATGTTTTTTGTCGATAGTCTAAAAACGATATCGACCAATTATCTTTCCGAATCAAGAAATTTGTGTTAAAATGGCATCGATTTGTTTTTGCATATTATTGCATATTTTGGTGAAAATGCATATTTTTGCATATTTTGGTTTTAAATGCATATTTTGTGCATATTTCCAACTTTTAAGTGCATATTTTTGCATATTTTGGCATAAATTAGCAAAAACCCAAATTGAAATTTATTTGTTTTAAAAACTATTTTAAATTTTAAAAATTTATTTGGGAAATAAGAAAAATTTTTTTTTCTTTAAATTTTTATTTTATAGATTGTGTAAATTTCTAAAAAATCTTGCTTATATAAAGTTTTAAATGTTAATATTTAAACCCAGCGTTACTTTTTGCTTTTTAAGAAGTTTTTCCAATGAAAAAAAAGATATTTATTGCACACATTTTATTTTTTAGTGCATATTTTTAGGGCTTTTAGTGCATATTTTGAAATTTTTAGCGCATATTTTAAGCGCATATTTTCGATTTTTTAGTACATGAAAATCTCATCCCTATTAATAACAAACAAAAAATCCTATACTTTTATATAAAGGCTGATCGATTTTAGATTTTAACGATTTTCAATAAACGGATTAACTGGGTGCCAAAAATGAGTCAAAAATAAGTTTGTAAAAACTTTAGATTGATAAAAAAAATTGGATTTGAAATTTGATTTAAATAAAAAAATCTTAAAAAAGTAGATCAGACCTTTAAAAAATTAATTATAAAGCTGTTATGACGATTTAAAAGAGTTTTTGGTATTCGCGTTCAAAAAATTGTTTTAAAAATTATTTTTAAATTCTGATTAATTTTTATTAAAAAATAAAAATTGTTTTATTTGACCTTTAAAATATTATATTTTGAATAGGTTTATTCAGGTTCGAGGTTTATTTCCTTTTTCTGATTAAAACTACACTCAAAAAATTATGTCATTAACTGTTTGTAGTTTATTTAAAAAGTTTTACGTTTAGTCGTTTTAAAAGAAAAAACGTTTGTTTAACGTTCAGGTTTTTTAAATGACTATTTCTGTTCTTTGTTTCAAAAATAACACACCAAAAAATAAAGACTTTCATTAACACTTAATTTTTAAAGTCATTTATTTTTATTCTGTAAGTAAAAACTACTTATTATTCTTTAAATTTTGAATTATTTGTGTAAGTATTTTCTTTTTAATTGTTGATATTTTTTAATGAGATATCAGTAGTTTTTACCTACACAAGTAGGTTATTTTTTTGTAGAACAAAAATTTAAACAAATATTTATAGAAATATAAAAACATATTTGTATCAAGTGACTTTGGCACGATGGGTAGAGTTTGCAGCCAGAATGTAGTTGATTGCGGGATCGATTCCCCAAAATTTTATTAAAAATTTTTAAAAAAATATTTCAATAGAAAATTGTAAAAAATAACATTAAAAATTAATGATTTCGTAGGTTATTTTTGGGGAATTTGTTGGTAAAAAAAAACAGAACTTTCATTAATTTTTAATGTTTTTGTGGGTTATTTTTATCGAATTTGTTGTTAAAAAAGAATGAAAGAAACGTTATTTTTTAATGATTGATGTTATTTATTTAAGAAAATTTTGTCAACAGTAAAAAATAAATGTTGATGTTTGTTAAAACAAATGAATAATTACTGGGATGGTTTTTAATTGTTTATTCACTGGTTTTAAATGTGTTTTTCATTTGTTTTTGCCTACAAAATATTTTGAGTGTATGATATTCTCATAGAATAATTTTCAAGAAAATTATTTTTCTGTTTAAACTTTTTTATGTTTGTCATTTTTGCAAGACTTAATCGACACGTGTTTTGGAATTTGTCAGATTCCATTGTCAAGATTATTTAGAAAATATTACAAGTAGCAAAGGGAATTTAAATGACAAATCGCTAATGATTAAACTAAAATATTAACACATATTCGACTCTACTCCCAATTTTATTGAAAATTATTCTATAAGAATACCTTAGTTTTAATTAGCAAAGGCAATAATGACCTCGAGCTAGAATAAATAGAAAATTATTTTCATTTACCCATTTTTTCCAGTAAAATTTTATTAAAAAAAATTAGTTTTTCTCAAAATTTTGTTCACTATTTTTTATTTCAAATAAAGTTTTTGCAATAACTTTTTATATAATGAGGAGGGTATCAGTGTATTCGGCAAGGCCGAATTAATTGTTATTAAAACTTATTTATACATCCATTCACAACTTGTCGTTTGTAAATATTTGGAAAAAGGTGAGATCGCTCCGGCTTATTATATAACAATGTACAATAATATTTACATGTAGCACAAAAAAATGTTAGGGGTATTCAGTTAAACGGGGTCTCGAAACCCCCTAGGCAGTCGTAGCAGGATTCTCTGGGTTCGCAAAGTTTTAAATTAAAAACAAGTAGAAAAGTTAAACTCCACTTGGCCGAATCTATGAATACCCTCCACAATGCCCTTTTTATGTGATATTAAATTTTCTAACGTGAAAAAATTAACATTTTTGATTACAAATATTTTATTTTGTGTAAAAAAACTTTTTTTAAAACTAATTAAAAAAAAAATAATTTACTAATTTTTTTTTGAGTGTAAAATTTTTTTCGAGTGTAAAATTTTTTTTGAGTGTATTTTTTTTTAGTGTAAAAATTTTTTTGAGTGACAAAAATACGTTTTAAAATATTTTTGTGACTTACCAATGTTTTTAAAACATGTTTAACGGCTTTTCAACACGTGAATTTAAGGTGAAACTAATCTTAAATTCATGGTTTTGCTTATAACTTTTGAACCACTAAACCGATATGGCTGAAATTCAACACGAATCAGGCCAGGGGAACGACAAATATATATGTCAAGCGTCAGCATCCTCAGATGCTGCATGCCTTTCAAAAGAAAGCGTACTTTTTATCTCGTAAATTCACAAAAAACCCTTGCCGCAATTCAGTCTTTTGCTCATAACTTTTGAACCACTGCAGTGGTCCAGTGCACTGGACTGATTTCGCTGGATTGCAATTTCAACCTGACCAGTAGCGTGTCCCGAAAATGAAAAATTTTAGGGCATACCCCTAGAATGATACTTAGTAAAAAGCTGATTACGGGGAAAAAATTAAAAAAATTTTGGAGGTCATCTTCAGGGCGCAACCAGCGCTTAAAGTTTGCATCCGTAGTGCATTTGGTCAAAAAAAATATTTTTTTGTTATTTTTAAAATTGGTGCCACAAGTTTCGTTAGGTAGAGTACATAATTGAAAAAATATTTGTTAAGTTTTCATGGATCAATTTTGGTCCAGCACAACGTTTTAAAATTTTTAAAAGGTGCAATTTATAATATATTTTTTTAAGATTTTGTATCAAACTGAGTTTATGTTCAAGCCTTTGTATAAAAAGCAGTATTTTACAAAAACTTAAAAAAATATGTAATAAATTATGCATCTTCGAAGTTTCAAAACGTTCCGCTGGACCAAAATTGCGCCATGAAAACTTTATAAATATTTTTTCCTAAATGAACTCTACCTAACGAAACTTTTGGCACCAATTTTAAAAATAAATAAAAATACTTTTTTTTTACCAAATGCACCACGGATGCAAACTTTAAGCGCTGGTTGCGCCCTAAAGATGACCTCCAACATTTTTTTAATTATTTTTCCCGTAATCAGCTCTTTAATAAGCATCGTTCTAGGGGTATGCCCTAAAGAAATTCCAAAATTTCCTGATTTCGGGACATGCTACTGACCAGGTAAATGCCCAACATATATGGTAAACTTCAGAAGTGTCTGTAAAGTCTTTCAAAAGTTAACGTGTTTTCTACAGACGGACATACAGACAGACGGACATCGTTAGATCGACTTAGAATCAATCGAGGATCATAAATATACATTAGACCGACTCACCTTATATGTGCAAAAAAAAGTTAACTTTGACATGTTTTATTAACTTTGACATGTTTTATGAAGATTCCCAAAATATTTGGGCTCTAGCGACAATCTCTCGTGAGCTAAACCGCGTCAAAAAAGGGTCCAAAAATGGAATTTTTTATGAATAAAAAATTCAGTAAATTTTTTTTTGTCCAATTTATGACCAAATATAATAGATATTCTGCATTAATTCTTTGATTCTGCATCGCGAAAAATTGCCTTTTTATAATGGCAGCTTCCCTTTAAAATGTGATCTCATACTTCATTTATTAGTATAGTATGTAAGCATGCCTAAAACCCTTATGTTAAAAATTTTATGCAAAAATGTTTATATTTGCAAAAGTTTTCTTAACAAAAACTGGTTTTAAACTACACAGACGGATGACTTATAGAGGTTTCATTTTATGCAATAAAAAAAAAAATCCAAAAATGTCACATACCAAATCATGACGGAGCAGCGACGATATGTTGGGCATTTACCTGGTCAGGTTGGTATTGCAATCCAGTGAAATCAATCCAGTGGTTCAAAAGTTAAAAGCAAAAGAGTGAATTTCGGCAAGGGTTGTTCGCGAATTTATGAGATAAAAAACACGCTAACTTTCGAACGACAAGTCTGAGGGTGCTGAAGCTTGGCAAATATATTTTTCGTTTCCCCAGTCTAGTTCGTATTGAATTTCAGCCAAAGCAGACCAGTGGTTCAAAAATTATTATCAAAACCGTGAATTTGAGATTGGTTTCACCTTAAATTCACGTGTTGAAAAGCAGTTAAACAAGTTTTAAAAACATTGGTAAGTCACAAAAATAATTTACAACGTATTTTTGTCACTCAAAAATATTTTTACAATAAAAATAAAAAAAATACACTCAAAAAAAAATTTACTCTCAAAAAAAAAAAATTATAATTTTTTTTTTACAAAAAATTACTAAATAAAAGTTTTTTACTCAAAATAAAATATTTTTTATTAAATTGTTAATTTTTTGCACGTTAGAAAATTTTTTTACCACTTAAAAAGGACAGTGTGAAGGGTATAGATAGATTCGGCCTAGTCGAATTTAACTTTTCTACTTGTTTACATTGTGAAGGATATTCACACTTCGGCAAGACCAAATTTAACTTCTTTACTTGTTTTATTTGTATTTTTGTTCATTTTCATGCGGTTCGAAGGACCAAAACTTAGTCTAATCTTACATAATTGTATTAGTCTTCAAAACGTAAACTCCCCTAATTTTTTTCAACTAAATAAAAATAGAAAAAAGAAAACCAAAAATTATAGCATGCATTATATTTTGTATATAACAAAGTCCATGTGCATATAATTTTATAATCAATGCCATATGGGCAGTTAGTAACATACTAGTTACTTATGTGTTTATTTGTTTGTAACTGAATCTACATAGCTAACTAACTACATTAGTAGTTAGTTTAACAACTACTCCTTCAACACATTTGGGGGTGATGAGCAAAATTAATATTTAACAAACATATTGTGTAATATGGTCTTAACAATGTTGAAATATACAAAAAATACACAAATGCAATATGAAATTGGAAAATTTATGGTTTCAAATTTATAGGTTTTGTAAAATTTATAGATATTTTTTAAAGCACCTTTTCCAACTGTAATTTAGAAAACTATAATTTTAATTCAGAAAATCTGTTTGATTTTCTGAAATACCAATTGCTATTCAGAAAAGGCGTATTAAGGTTTAGAAACTTGCAAAGTAAATATTATATAAAATTTTCGGAATTTAAATTCGAATTGAATTCTAATTGTGCTTTTTTGGATTTCAGTCCACCTTTTCTTATGTTTTATCGTTATTTTCAGAATTTTAGTTCCGCCCTCTGATTTTTTTTAGTTTTTCTTAATGTCAATTGTGCTTTTTTTAAAATTTAAATTGTAGAAAATTTTTATGAAATGCAGATAACATAAATTTATAAATATTTTCTTTTTGGGGACTATGGCCCCTGTGTGCCTTCATAATTTTTATCTAACATTTTTTACATTATTGCTATGTAAAATTTTTATATATGCAAATAATTACAACTATCCTAGAGTTTATGATAATAAATCATTTAAATAGTATTTCTACAATTTTCCTATGACTAATTCTATATTTAAATTCTGTAAACGAAATTAATTTCCAAACATTTTTTGCATAACATTGATAGATGAATATGTAAGTTACCACACATAACATTAACAAAATTTTCCAAAATGTATATACAGTTACTTAAACAATTAAACATATTCTAAATGAATATTTTAAATTCAGATATTCGATATTCCTCATGATTGTAATGTTTTCACACTTTTTTTTTCAAAGTGTTAATCTTTTTTTTTGATTTTTTTATACCCTCCACTTAGTGATAGAGGGTATATATAAGTTTGTCATTCTGTTTGTAACTCATCGAAATATCGATCTGGGACCCCATAAAGTATATATATTCATGATGCCCGATCGATTTTAAGACATTCTAGCGATGTCCGTCTGTCCGTCTGTCCTTCTGTCTGTCTGTGGAAAATGCTGTCGCGGACAAAATATTCCACAGAGATGACTGAAACTTAACATATTTATTGGAAGTTCTCACGAGAAGTTTGGTATTGCATTTGAGCGCAATCGGTTCAGCGGTTCAAAAGTTATGAACGAAAATGTAAGCACACCTCAAAAATTTCAGTACATTCAACATAACCTAAAAATACAAAATGCTTTAATTCGGCTTCTGGTTGGCATATGTGAACATAATTGAACACCAAATGGTATTTAAACAAGTACGAACATTTTTTTTGACAAAAAAAGAAAAAAATCGCGCATTTTTTTTAACTAAATTTTTTTTTCGCGGAAATTTTTTTTCAAAAAAACATTGTTTTTTTCAAAAGTCATTTCCTTTTAAATAAAGTTTTTTGCAATAATCTTTTTGAAATTGTGGACGGTATCACTACATTCGGCAAGGCCGAATTTAACTTTTTTACTTGTTTATGCAATCAAAACGATATTTTTAGACGTATTTTTAGCAGATTATTTTGTAATTTTACAGAAATAGTTTGCTGGCATCCTTTTTTCAAGAAAACTTTCTTAAGTTTTTTTTTCAAAGTGTTATTTTTTCTTCGTTTTTTATATAATTAAAACGATTAAGGCTAATAATAATTAACAAAACTGAAAAAAGAATCTGTAGATTATGTTGCTAATTTTACAGAAATTTTTTTTTTTAAGTTTAAATTAAAAAAAAAAAAACTATTAAAGTTTGCATGAAAACAATTTTTCTAAAAACAAAAATTCCCTAGAAAATGTTTTAGCAGATTTCTTTGCTGTTTTGACAGATTTCTCTGCAAAAACAAAAACAAGTGAGGCTTAGGCAAGTTGGTGGGGAATACCTTTCCTTGCGAAAAAAATTTATTATTTTATTATGACATTTACGCACAAATATTACAGTTTTGTAATTTTTTTAAAAACCACGCCCCCAAACGGGGTAAACAACAAAAATTGCATTTTCAAATTCCCTAGTCCCAAAAGCGGGTCTCAGAACTTCTTATGGCATAAAACTTTCCCTCCGATTTTGCCCCTTTATAACTACTTTATACTATCACACTTTTTCATTATACACATCATAATTTACCAACTTCCAAAAGATTAATGGATTCCTTTTTGATTGAAACCTAGAAACCTATACGGACGGACATTCAAAGAATGTCATGGATACGATCAAGGATCAATAGTGTATATGGGGCATTCCATGTCAAATCAGAAAATTTTAAAATTAAAAAAAATATTCTGGATTTGTCATACATTTAACTGCTCAAGGGGCACTTTTGGGCAGTTATAACGGTTAGAGCATATTTGAAAAAATTACATTTTGTATGGAAGCCTCCCTAGGAATTGAAGATAGACAATTAATTTGTTTAGAAAAAATGTCAAGGGGTAAAAATTAATGGGGGACAGTCTTGATATTGACCCCTCTAGGACACACTATTGAAGCAGTATACGTGTTTTTAAGGTTGAAAAACTGCAATACAAATTTCTTCAAAAAAATTTTCTTAAGAACAAATAGTTACAATCGTAATCCCACGATCTTGCTGGGCAAAAAAATTGTAGAATCGAAAGTAATTTTCCATAAAAATTTTCAAAAAAATCAAAAAGTACAAACATTTAAAAAAATAAAATTTTAATTTAAAAACGTAAAAACCGCAAACACTCTAAAGAATTTTTTAGGAATTTTTATTTAAAACTACATCAAAAACACAATTTAAAATTTTATTTTTTGGAAATTGAATCATTTTTAAAGAAGTTATGAGTAAAAGAACAGGATCAAGCCCTAAATTTTTAAAAATTCTATATCTTTTGAACGAGTAATCAAAAAAATCCAAAAATTTGCCAAGAAAGTGTTTTCAAAGAGTGCTAAAAACTGGAAAAAAATTTGAATTGAAATCTAAAAGGTTCTAAAATGTTCTCAAACGTAGAAAAGTGTTTTTAAACACGTGAAAAAAATTGGTTTTTATACAAAAAAAAAATCATGTCTAATGTCCATACTAACGTTCTAAAGATGTACACATAAATGTGTGGCTAACTGTATGTAGAATATATATAAATACATTAAGGCGGTTCACCGTGGGTTCATTTAAGTCAGCAATTGACCAAAAAAATAAAGGTTGCGGTCTTAAATAAAAATGCTCTTCACGAGGAGAATTTTTGGGAAAAATGCACAAGTAGAAAAGAAAAATACTAAAATTTTTTTTTGTCATTTTTGTAAAAAAAAAAAAATTTATAAATTTTTTAGTGTAAAATTTTTTTTTAAGTTTAAATTTTTTTTTGATTTGAACTAACAAAAAGACCTTTTAAAATATTTTTTGACGAAAAATGTTTTTAAATTCTTTTTAACACATGAATTTAAGGTGAAACCAAACTGAAATTCACGGTTTTGCTCATAACTTTTGAGTTACTGAACTGATTTTGCTGAAATTCAATACAAACCAGACCAGAGGAACAACAAATAAATACGCCAAGCTTCAGCAGCCTCAGGATTCTCTTTTAAAAGTTAGCATGTTTTTTTATTCGTAAATTCGCGAAAACCCCTTGACGAATTTCAAACGGTCTGACAAACTTATATTGGGGGAAGCCCCCTTTAAAAAAAGTGCAATGTTTTTGTACTTGTTTTTGTAAAAAATGAAACATTTTAATGTCAGCAAAAGCTCAAAGTCCTGCACATTGACCCAGGGGTTTAGAAAAGGCAATTTTTGTCGCGCCCCTTTTAGGGGTGTAGATAATAAATTAATTTGCTAACATTTATCGTGAGGGGCAAGTTTATCCCCATAGTGCCGCGTCAACCTCTCCATGTACATTTTATATTTTAATTTTAAACATTTCGAATTTAATTCCTTATGTAAGAAAAAAAAAAATCCGATGTTGTACCATCCTAATAAACAAAAACATTTGCAATTTTATGGCTGACCTATGCATGGGCCTAAATGTATGTATGTGTTTATATAAAATAAATTATCATACGAATGTACTTATTCATACACAAATATGTATGATTGATTATATTTGAATACTAAACCAAGCAAATGAATTTTTTTTTCCAAAAATTTCTATACTTAAAAATTTAAGATAATTATACCAAAAAATAGTAATTTAAGATGCATTTATATATAAAATTATATAAATACTTTAAAAACACTGGCCGACATAACAAATTCGTCTGCACTTAAAATAATAACTCTGTTAAATTACAGAAAAACTCTGCTAATTTAACAGAGTACACCATACATTTTCAGCTAGCAATATAAATTTGTCATTTTACTATAAAACTCTGTAAAAAAGATTTGGATATAAACAGCTGTTAACTTACAGAGTTTGTAGCAAGATTTTTTTTTAATATGAGTACCTTTTTTTAGAGAAAACTCTGTAATTTTACTATTTACTTTATTTGATTTATTGGACAGAAAAAGAACTTAATTTGTAGAGTTTTTAGTAAAATGTTAGTTAAATGAAGCACTAAGTATTTGTAAAGACCTTTTGAGGCAACCAAAATATTACAAAAAAAAAAATTGTGTATTCACGGAGTTTAAATTTCTTAAATGCACGTTATTTTGCAAAATTTTTATAAGTTTTTTGAAAATTTTTTTTTGTGCTTAAATCTCTATTTTAACAGAAAGCTCTGTTAATTACCTGTAAAATAAAGATAACAAAGTTAAAAGCAAAACAACAGACAAAACTTTGTTTTTTTGTGACAAAATAATACAAAGTATTTTCTTTAAATTTGTATTTTGACAGAAAACTCTCTCAAATATTTGTCGAATTTTTATCAAAAACTAAATGAGATGAACAAATTTGAAAGCCAAAAACCTGATATGATGGAAACTTTTTTAAACCAGATTCAGAGTCAGATACAAAATGGTAATCGCAAATAAGAGCTTACACACTAATATTACTAATATTTGACAGTTTTCCTTGTTTTTTAACATGATAATGTTCTTAGGCTGGTGTCTAATTTTAAAGAAGTTGCAGGACGCCACCTCAGTTTGACCTTTATAAGCTAACAATTAACGAAAAAGAAAACAAGAATTACTATTTTCATTTTAAAACCAAAAATTTTAATAACTTGGGTTTGTAACTTGGATAAAAATTCACCTCGTGGTGAATAAAACCGTTTTTCACCAGCTGGTGAATAAAAAGTAACATAATTATTTTTCAACAAAAAATAAAATTTTTTTTTTATCAATTTTTTTTTTTCATCAAATTTTCCTTTTTTCATAAATTTTTTTTTCATCGAATTTTATTTTTCATAAATTTTTTTTTTTTTTCATCAAACTTTTTTTTATCACTTTTTTTATCAATTTTTTTTTTCCTCAAATTTTTTTTCATCAAATTTTTTTCATCAAATTTTTTTTTCATTCATTTTTTTTTCATAAAATTTTTTATTTTTCATCAAAAGGTTTTTTTTGATCATATTTTTTTTTCATCAATTTTTTGTTTTTTCATCAAATTTTTTTTTCATCAATATTTTTTTTCATTAATTTTTTTTCATCAATTTTTTTTTTCATCAAAATTTTTTTTCATAAATTTTTTTATCATATTTCTTTTCATCAAATTTTTTTTCATCAAAATTTTTTTATTATCAATTTTTTTTTACATATTTTTTTTCATCAATTTTTTTTACATCAAAAAATTGTTCCTTTCAAAAAAAATTCATTAAAAACTTTTTTTCATCAAAAATTTTTTTTCACCAAAAATTTTGGGTTCATTAAATTTTTTTTAACATAGTTTTGTTTTTCGTGAAAAAAAATAATTTTGTTTTTCGTGAAAAAACAATATTTTTTTTTACGAAAACTATTCTTTCACCAAGTCTAAGCTTTTCGCATAAAAATTTTCCATTTGTTTATCAAATGTACATAAAACAAGTGAGAGTGTTATATTCTTTGGTGCCGAATCTTTTATACTCTCCAAAATGCAAAAACACTTTTTTGCACTTATTTTTGCACTCACTTACGAAAGTAATAGAACATTATTTTTTCTAAAAAAAACTTTGCTTTGGCAAGTACAACCAAATCTTCCGCAAAACATTATCATGATTTAATGTTTTGGGCAAGAGTACAAAATTCGCAGGCATTTTTAACAGTTTTCAATCGAATTTTTTTTTTTTGTAATTTTACATTTTTTGTTTTGTAATTTTACAAATTTCCAAGTTTTTTTTTTTAATCTAGTAAATTCACGAGAATTTCTAGTAAGTTTTATTGCCGCAAAAAAGTTGTAAATTTTCAATTTTATTGGTAAAAAGCTTGTAAAATTACAAAAAAGCTCGTAATTTTTATTAGAAACTCTCGTAAAATAGGAGGTAGCAAAAAATCAAGTAAAATCACGATACCTACTTGTAAGTTTTATCACGTCAAAAAAAATTGTAAATTTACAAATTTATTGGTAAAAAGTTTGTAAAATTAGAAATTTATTTTTATTCTTGTCAATTCTTGTCAAATAGGAGGTAACAAAATAAAGTTACAAACTTTTCTTGTCATTTTACAAGGTGTTTTTTCAGAGGCATCCAAAAATTTGACAAATGTCGGCCAGTGTTATAAAATTTGATATTTATATATGAAAGTGTAATAAATACAGATTTATTTATTTTGCATGTTTTTTTTTTTAGATTTTAAAATTAAATTTTGTGGCCTAAAGTTAAATAATTTATTTTAATTGACATTTGATATGAATTATGTAAATTTTTCTTTAATTAAATATTGGAATATATTTTTGTAAATAGGTAAATTTAAATTTAAATTTAAATTTTATTTAAAGGCAAAATTCTTGTATTTGATTCATTTCAATTACACAAGTTTGCAGAGATTTTGACCCACAACATTTTGCATTTATTTTTCATGTAAAATCTCGCGCTAAATCCGAAAACAAAGTCAAAAGTTTAAAAACTAGAACAGGTTTTGGGATATTAATAACACTGTACAACAATTCCCAACTTTTTCCAAAATTAAGGGGTTCCGACGATTGATTCTGCTACACTGAAAAAAATAGCTTCGTGAAATTAATGAAAATTGACTTAACCTTAATGAAAAATGACTCACGTTTTCAACCGAAGACAGGTTTCATTTGATTAATGAAACTGGTGTCATTAAAGTTCCTTTCAATGAAAACTTGCATATAAATAATGAAAATATTCGTAGAACTTGTTTGAAACGTTTTATGAAGTTATTCATAAAATGTATGAAAATATCCATTGATTAAATGTGGAATAGTAGTTGGTAATGACCGTATGATAATTGCTTTTCAAAAGTAACTAGTTGCTAACTTTATTAAGGTTTTGATATGGGAATTACGATAAATTAATGTTGGTTAAAGTTATCAAAATTTCCATAGAAAGACCCTAATCAAGTTAGGAACAAGTTACCTAAAAACAACACGTATCATACACCCATAAGTGAAAATTTGCATTAATAACAATTTTGGTAAGTCACATGTAACCATCACTGAAATTTTATTTAGGGGCATGTCACAGACTCAATTCCGATCGGATTTGAAAAAAAGTTGTTACTCATAAAACGCAAAACAATTTTTTTTTTCGGAATGAAATCACTTTCAAAAATCAAAGTGGAATTGAATTGCTAAAAGTGGTTTCATTCCGAAAAAAAAGTATTTGCTTTGCGTTTTACGAGGTAACCACTTATTCCACTTCCGAACGGAATTGAGTCTGCGACATGACCCTTAATTGCACACTTTTTATGGGTTTCACCTAGTTTTTACACACAACAAAATTTTACTCCAAACTTAAATTGGTCTGAATTGCCATATATGGTAAACTATAAAAGACAAAAACGCGATGACTTTAAAAACACGTGCTGCCAAAACGTAGCAACAACGTAGCAATGGAACAACACAAATTACCCTACATTTCATCACAAAATTTTAATGACTTAAAAAACTATTTTTCTGTTGCAAATTATATTATATTTTATAAGAAACAGTCAAAAAAAAAAAACACTTATACGGAACTTTTCACTTGTAATTTCAATTAGATATAACCAGCATAACACACACACAAGTTTCAATAACAAATAAAAATATGAAATTATTTTATTTTATTAGAAAAAAGAAAAAAGTTAGAAAAAAGTTAACACACATGTAAAAATTACAATTAGACTAAACACGCGTGGTGTAATAAAACGTCCTATGTTTTTGTTCTCTTATTCGCAACGCAGAGTTGTATTTAGTTCTAAAAAATCTTATGATATTTTTTAATGAAATTATGAAATCTAATGAAACAAGTTTCATAAAATTTGTTCATAACATGCATGAAATTTCAATCAGCTTATGAATTCCTTCATTTAAGTAATCAAAACAAAATAATGAATCCGTTTCATTAATATCAGGAAGGGTTTTTTTTCAGTGTAGAGGAGTTTTATTTCAGAGACGGTTAAAGTTTTCCAGATTTGGTCTGTTGTTTCGGGATATCGGTAAATAAAACTATGTTTTCTTTACATCTGAGGTGTATGTATTTTAAGTTTCTGGCAAATTGGTTCATAGGGGTTGAAATACTTCTCTTGTAAGTTTAAGGGCTGGTAACTCATCACAATATAATCAATGATTAGTGCCAATCATTGTTTCCAAACGTCAAATTTATATGAAATTGATCAATGATTATTATTAATCATTGATTAGATTTTGATAAGTTACCAGCCCTAAAACTCTTTAAATTTTATTTCTGTATGCAAGGCTGAATTATTCTAATTTATTACGAAGAAAAAAGAAGGTTTTGAATAAAATCCGTCAAAAATGGTAGAAGTTACATGCATTTAAACAAAAATACATAAATTCGGTTTTTTACATAAACAAAAAAGTTGTATTTTTTTATTTCGGGTGTACCGAACGTAAAAACACACAACTATAATAATAATTTTATAAAAACAAAATTTCAGCATTTTTACTCAAATGCATGTAACTTTTACAATTTTTAAAAGAAAAAAATTACCAACAAAAATAAATTTAAGACTTAAAAAAATTTACTTTAAAATTGTTCTATGCGAAGATCATGTTGTAATTAGTAAATAACAAGTAGAGAAGTTAAATTCGAGTTTGCCGAATCTATGAATACCCTCCACAATGCCCTTTTAAAGTGATAGTAATGTTTAAATATTTTATTTTGTGTAAAACTTTTTTAAGTAATCTATGAAGAAACAAAAAACCACTAATTTTTTTTTTGAGTGTAAAACTTTTTTTGAGTGCTGTTTTATTTTTTTTGTGTAAAAATATTTTTGAGTGACAAAAATACGTGGTAAAATATTTTTGTGACTTACCAATGTTTTTAAAACATGTTTAACGGGGTTTCAACACGTGAATTAAGGGTGAAACTAATCTGGAATTCACGGTTGTGCTACTAACTTTTGAACTACTGGACCGATTTTGCTGAAATTCAATACGAACTAGGCTAGGGGAACGAAAAATATATGTGCCAAACTTCAGCATCCTCAGAATTGCGTTTCGAAAGTTAGAGTGTTTTTTATCTCATAAATTCACGAAAACCCCTTGCCGAAATTCAGTCTTTTGCTCATAAGTTTTGAACCACTGGACCGATTTCGCTGGATTGCAATACCAATCTGACCAGATAAACGCCCAACATATATGACAAACTTCAGGAGCCTCAGTAAAGTTTTTCAAAAGTTAGCGTGTTTTCAACAGACAGACAGACAGACGGACGGACATCGCTAGATCGTCTTAAAATCGATCGAAGATCATGAATATATATACTTTATGGGGTCCTAGACCAATATTTCGAAGTGATACAAACGGAATGACAAACTTATATATTAGAGCGGAGTGAATTGTTCGGATCAAAATTTTTGACAAAATCGTCTAGGATATTTGGATTCTGCATAAAATTCTAAGAAAAATGACAAACAAACCATGTCTCAAAAATCAGTTTTGACCCCCCCAATTTTCAAAAATAGTTTTGTACGATATACGCCTTTTCCATTTATAATCACGAAAAAAATGGTATTTTTTGACCTGGGATCTTTAGATTGTGTACATAGATACACTATGGAGCCATTTAGACATTCCCATTCACAGTTTTATTAAATTCCAAAATCTCGAGATTTTATTCGCGATTTTAATTTTTTTTAAATCGCAAAATATGAAAAAGTAGTGTAGTTTGATGAGCGACAACTTCTTAAGTAAATATCCGATTTTTAAAATCAAAATTGAAATTAAAAGCTTAAGTCCTCTATATTAAACTTGAAAGTTAAAAAAAAATTGTGTTATTAAAAAAATGCATTTTAAATGCAAATGCATTATTTAAGTGCATTTTCGTCGACTTTCACCTCTTTTGATTTTTTTTTTTAATTAACAAATTATGAAAGTATGACATTTTTACAAAAAAAAATCAGTCATCATTTTAATAGGACACAAAAGTCTTCTATTTTTAATATTTTTTTTTAAATTATGCCCATATAAAAAGACAAACATTTTTTTTATACCCTCCACTCTAGTGATAGAGGGTATATATAAGTTTGTCATTCCGTTTGTAACACCTCGAAATATTGGTCTAGGACCCCATAAAGTATATATATTCATGATCCTCGATCGATTTTAAGACGATCTAGCGATGTCTGTCCGTCCGTCCGTCCGTCTGTCTGTCTGTCTGTTGAAAACACGCTAACTTTTGAAAGACTTTACGCAGGCTCCTGAAGTTTGGCATATATGTTGGGCATTTACCTGGTCAGGTTGGTATTGCAATCCAGCGAAATCGGTCCAGTGGTTCAAAAGTTATGAGCAAATGAGTGAATTTCGGCAAGGGTTTTTTTGGAATTTACGAGATAAAACACACGGTAACTTTCGAACGGCAATTCTGAGGGTGCTGAAGTGTGGTATATATATTTGTCGTTCTTCAGGTCCGGTTCGTTTTAAATTTCAGCCAAATCGGTCCAGTGGTTCAAAAGTTATTAGCAAAACCGTAAATTTCAGATTCGCCTCACCTTAAATTCACGTGTTGAAAACCCGTTAAACATGTTTTAAAAACATTGGTAAGTCACAAAAATATTTTACATCGCATTTTTATACCCTCCAACTACAGTATGGGGGTATATTCACTTTGTCATTCCGTGTGTAACGCATCAAAATATCGGTCTAGGACCCCATAAAGTATATATATTTATGATCAGTGATCGATTCTAAGACATTCTAGCGATGTCCGTCCGTCCGTCCGTCCGTCTGTCCGTCCGTCTGTCCGTCTGTCCGTCTGTAGTTAACACGATGCAGTCCAAAATAAAAGAGCTAGACTCCCGACATTTGGCACGAATATGTCTTATGTTCATAGGCAGGTTAAGTTCGTAAATGAGCAAAATCGGACCAGGGGGAAAAAAGTTCCCCCTTGAAGAACTAAACCAACCTCTGAAAAATACCATATTTTTACATGATTTTTTGTGTTTTTGTTTAGCAAATGCACCAGTTTTCTGCCACAAAAAGTTCAAAGTCCTGCATTTGGACCCAGAGAATTAGAAAATGTCGTTTTTTCGGCCCGCCCCCTTTTTTTTTTAATAATGATTAATAATAATTTCTTTAGTGCAAAAAGCATAAGAATGAATTTTTAAACACATATTCGAGGGAAAATTTGCCCCCCCTCAATTACAACTAGCAACCTCCTGACCCCCTCCCAAAAAAAAAATAAAACGCCCCTGCATTTTTTTTGCATGTTGGAGGGTATAAAAGATTCGGCACAGCCGAATTTAACACTCTTACTTGTTGTCATTCAAAAATATTTTTACACTTAAAGAAAAAAAAATACACTCGAAAAAAATTTTACACTCAAAAAAAATTTTACACTCAAAAAAAAAATTAGTAAATTATTTTTTGTTTTTTCAAAAATTAGTTAAAAAATTAGTTAGTTTACACTAAAAGAAAAAAAAAATACACTCGAAAAAAATTTTACACTCAAAAAAAATTTAGTAAATTATTTTTTTTTTTTCAAAAATTAGTGTTATTTTTTCACTCTAGAAAATTTACTATAACTTAAAAAGGGCATTGTGGAGGGTATTCATAGATTCGGCCAAGTCGAATTTAATTTTTCTACTTGTTATTTTTTAATTTTGTTAATAAATGATTTTAGGATTTTCAAATCGTTTATCGATGTACTTTGAAGATCTATAACTCCTTAAGTAAACATCGGATTTTGATAATTAAAATTGAAATTGAAAGCTAAAATCCTCTACTTTAAACGAAAAAGTTTTAAAAAATTATGCCAAAAAAAGAATCGTGTAGTTTACCACTTTTTAATTTTTTGGTGGATTTTTAAAAAATTAAAATCGCGAATAAAATCGCGAGTTTTTGGAATTAAATTAAACTGTAAATGGGAATGTCAAAATGGATCCTTAGCGTATCTGGCTTCATAATAAAAAAAAATCTGAAGACCCAAATCCAGATTTTTGATTTTTAGCGCCCTCTAGCGGCGGTTTAGAGCAAAATAAATATCAAATATGGATTCCCCGTACCCAAAAATACCAGGTGCACCTCTTAATACGAAATAAAAGCAAAATTTATTAGTAAAAAAATATATTCCAAATAATAAGCCCAGCTAAAAAAAGTGGTATTCGTGCAAAACTATTTTTGAAAATTGGGGGGGTCAAAACTGATTTTTGAGACATGGTTTGTTCGGCATTTTTTCTTAGAATTTTATGCAAAATCCGAATATGCTAGACGATTTTGTCGAAAAAAAATTACTCCGCCCTATTATATATACCCTATATCACTTGAGTGGAGGGTGTAAAAATTACCTCGTGCTAGACCAACCCTATTCAAAATATTGTTTAATTATTTTCTTTTAAATGATCTTCATTTTCTAATTTTTTTGAATTATTGGTGGAAACATGCCTTTGAAATAATAAAAAGGTATATATTTTGAGTAGGTTTATTCAAGCTCGAGGTCATTATTTGCTTTACTAATTAAAACTATGATATTCTCATAGAATAATTTTTAAGAAAATTATTTTTATACCCTCCACTCTAGTGATAGAGGGTATATATAAGTTTGTCATTCCGTTTGTAACACCTCGAAATATTGGTCTAGGACCCCATAAAGTATATATATTCATGATCCTCGATCGATTTTAAGACGATCTAGCGATGTCCGTCCGTCCGTCCGTCCGTCCGTCCGTCCGTCTGTCCGTCCGTCCGTCTGTCCGTCTGTCTGTCTGTCTGTCTGTTGAAAACACGCTAACTTTTGAAAGACTTAACGGAGGCTCCTGAAGTTTGGCATATATGTTGGGCATTTACCTGGTCAGGTTGTTATTGCAATCCAGCGAAATCGGTCCAGTGGTTCAAAAGTTATGAGCAAAAGACTGAATTTCGGCAAGGGTTTTTCGTGAATTTTTGAGATAAAAAGCACTATAACTTTCGAAAAGCAATTCTGAGGATGCTGAAGCTTGGCATATATATTTTGCGTTCCTCCAGCCTCGTTCGTATTGAATTTCAGCCAAATCGGTCCAGTGGTTCAAAAGTTATTAGCAAAACCGTGAATTTCAGATTAGCTTCACCTAAAATTCACGTGTTGAAAACCCGTTAAACCTGTTTTAAAAACATTGGTTAGTCACAAAAATATTTTACAACGTATTTTTGCCACTCAAAAATATTTTTATACCAAAACAAAAAAAAAAGTACACTCGAAAAAAATTTTACACTCAAAAAAAATTTTACACTCAAAAAAAAAATTAGTAAATTATTTTTTTTTTCAAAAATTACTAAAAAAAATTTTTTTAAACAATATAAAATATTTCTAATCAAAACTGTTATTTTTTTTTCACGTTAGAAAATTTATTATCACTTAAAATGGGCATTGTGGAGGGTATTCATAGATTCGACCAAGTCGAATTTAACTTTTCTACTTGTTCTGTTCTAAATTTATTTATGTTTGTAATTTTTTGCAAGATTTAAGCGACACGTGTTTCGAAAAATGTGTTTCGGAAATAATAACCTCGAGCTAGTATAAACCTATTCAAATATAATATTTTAAAGGTCGAATAAAACAATTTTTATTTTTTTATAAAAATTAATCAGAAAAAGTTTAATATTTAATTGGAAAAATTTTTCTAAAACAAATTCTCCTAGAATTTAAAACATTTTTCAAATTGTGTTATTAACTTTTAACTTAAGTTCTTCGAATCGAAAAATATTTTAATTAACATTTTAACTTTAATGCCTGCCCTTAAGTAATTAATTTCGTTTAAGTTATACATATGTTAATATTTGTTATAAATTTATTGATTTATGCAAAAGGTTCATAATTGTGTAAAATAAATCAATTGCTTAGAATATAAATCTTAATGCATCTTTAAAATATCTATATTTGTAATAAAAAAGAAACATATTTTAATGAATAGTAATAAAACAAGTAAATAAATTTGCAATACAAAAAAATTGTAGGTAAAGATAGATAATGAATAAATAATAATGAAAATTATTACCATATAAATTTAAACATTAGATAACAACCGGCTTAATGATTTAAAAAAAAAATGTTGGCAAAAAAAAAAATACAATATTAAATAAAAAATACTATACACAATGATTTGATGATGGCTTTATAAAATTAAACAGGCAAACAAACTTATATGTATTAACATGCTATAATAGCTTAAGTCCACATTAGGAATATTCGAGATTATTTGAAAGACCTGCTGAAATATTTTTTTTTACAGTGATAATTTCATAAAAAAAAACATCATAATCAATTGATTTTTTGCATCTGATTAAGTACAGTTACTGTACTACAGTAAGGAAAAATTTTTCACTTAAAAACCAATTTTTGGACAAAATTTTAACCCCCGATTGTCCGATTTGGCTAAAAATTTAAACATAGATTTTTTAGAGCAAAATGAACGATAATTTGCCAGGCAATCTACAAAAATAATTTTTTGTGATAATACATAAAATTTGGAATAAGGGTAAAAAAAGTATTTTTTTGGGGGTTTTTTATACATTTCAGAACACGATGAGGATGTCACAGATAGGAATAATATTTTTGCAAGGATATGTATCAATAAAAGCAACATCTCAGCTAAAATCCTTTCAAGTCCAAACTAAACAAGTAAAAAAGTTAAATTCGGCCTTGCCGAATGCAGTGATACTCTCCACAATTTTAAAAAGATTATTGCAAAAAACTTTATTTAAAAGGAAATTACTTTTGAAAAAAAAAAAAATTGGAAAAAAAAAATTTTCGCGAAAAAAAATTTAGGTTATGTTGAATGTACTGAAATTTTGAGGTGTGCTTACATTTTCGTTCATAACTTTTGAACCGCTGAACCGATATCGCTCAAATGCAATACCAAACTTCTCGGGAGAACTTCCAATAAATAAGTTAAGTTTCACTCATCTCTGTACAATATTTTGTCCGTGATAGCATTTTCCACAGACAGTCAGACGGGCAGACGGACAGACTGACAGACGGACATCGCTAGAATGTCTTAAAATCGATCGGGCATCATGAATATATATACTTCATGGGGTCCCAGACCGATATTTCGATGAGTTACAAACGGAATGACAAACTTATATATACCCTCTATCACTAAGTGGAGGGTATAAAAAAAAATAAAAAGAATTTTCGAGGTCAATTTTGGAGCGGAAGGGTTTATAAACTAATCAAGTAAAATTATAATTAAAAAAATTAAAAAATAAAAAAAAAATTATGGGAAAACAATTTAAACATTAACCCCCCAAAGGCACGGGTTTATTTTGTCCGATTTGGCTAGAAATTTAAACATAAAGTTTTTACACCAAAACGAACCATTATTTGCCCGGCGATCGACGAAATTCGAAAAAGTCATAATTCGTGCAACCCTAATGTTTATATGCCAACAAACTTAATTATACGAGCATTGTATTTATTTGTGGTTTACAAATAACACCGTCCGACAAATTTCAAATTTTGGCTGTACACATGAACCGGATTAAAAAGTTTTGACAGAACGGCCGTGTCTCCCAGTTTTTCTAGATCAATTCGCGTTTTCGCGAAAAATGCAAACAAAATATAATGTTAAATTGTGTTTCACAAAAGAAGTGTGTGTATTACACAATGTGTAAGTCGAAAAAATATAGAAAATTATTTCTGAGAAAAAATAGATGTGTTCAGTAAAATTTAATGACTGTTCTTTTTTTTGGAATATATTAACCCTCTATATGCAATTTTTAGGGTTAATTTTTGTCCTTATTTCAAATACTCTTCTAGAAAACCATTAAACCCTGGCTTTAAAGGGTTAAAATGTTCCACAAAACTGTTTTGCATTAAATTTCATATTAGCAAAATGCTTAAAAAAGTAAAATTGCAATTGTGTTACACCAAAGATACCTTACAATTTTACTTTTTTGAGCATTTTGCTAACATCGTACAAATTATTGGCCTTTGACAATTCCTAGTGAAATTTGATACAGAACATTTTTGTAGAACATTTAAACCCTTTAAATGCACGATTTAATGGTTTTCGAGAATAGCATTAGAAATGAGGACAAAAATTACCCCTTAAAAATGTGAGACAGAAGGTTGAAATATTCTACGAAAAGAACCGTCTTTAAATTTCACTAAAGACATGTTTTAAACATTATTTAGCTCACAAATAAATTAAATAAATTTTTGACTTATTTTACACTATTTTAGTAAAACACGGCGTTTTGTATTGTCGTTTTTCGCAAAAACGCGAATTGATCTAGAAAAAATGGGAGACACGTGTATTTTATTTTCGTGTATTTATTTTACCATTATTTGCCCGGCGATCAACGAAATTCAAAAAATTCATAGTTCGTGGCACCCTGATGTCTATATGTCAATAAACATAATTATACATGCATTATATTTATTTGTGGTTTACCAATAACACTGTGCAACAAGAAAAATGAGCCTCAATGGCTTCAACGCCATATGAAAGTAGACCATCAAATGGACAAAATCACCAAAGGGATTTGCAAAGTCAGTTCGGATTTCTTTTTTATAGCCCACTGAAGTTTTTATTTTTTTATCAAAGGCGTTTGGAAAACGTCAAAAATACTATAATAAGAACACATCTGAGCTTCAAAATATGATTTGATGTCTTCAGTAAAATTTTAAGGCGGTTTTTTTCTTATAACATTTTAACCCTCTAACTGCCGTTTTAAGGGGTCATTTTAGTCCTTTTTCAAAAACTAAACACAGAAGTCTAGTAAAACGTCCATTTAGAGGGTTAAAATGTTCTACAAATATTTTCCTCATAAAATTTCACTAGGGGTTGTCGAATGTACAAAGTTTGTGCGACATGCGCAAAGTGCTTAAAAAGGGTGAAGTATAAATAATCAATGTTTGTTATTTATTTTTACCAAAGCAGTGTTAAAAAATATCGACAAAAAACAGTGCAAATATACTTTTGAGCTAAAAATGATGTTCTGATGTGTTTTACAAAATTTTATGATGATTCTTTTCTTTGACCAAATTAACCCTCTAGCTCCCGTTTTAAAGGGTCATTTTTGTCCTTTTTTAAAAGAAATATATAAAAAAATACAGTTAAAGGGTTAAAATGTTTTACAAATATTTTCTGCATCAAATTTTACTAGGGCACGTCTAAGACAGAAAGTTCGCCCAGCATATAGAAAATGCTTAAAAATTTTAAAGTATTCAATTTTTTTTTTATATTTTTTTTTTGGCCGAAATAAAAAAAAAAAGAAGTAACAAAGGTAAATTCGACTTTGTCGAATGTATTAATACCCTCCACGATGTAAAAAAGTTTATTTGCGAAAAAAAAAGAAACCAAAAAAAAAAAATTTTTGGTTAAAAAAAAATTCGACGAAAATGTTTTTTTTTTTTAAATAGTATGTTTGAACTTGTTTAAATACCATTCGGTGATCGATTCTGTTCACATGTGTCAACCAGCCGCCGAATTAAAGCATTTTGTGTTTTTAGGTTATGTTGAATGTACCACAATTTTCGAGGTGTTCTTACATTTTCGTTCATAACTTTTGAACATATTTTGTTCAAATGCAATACCAAACTGCTTAGGGCAACAACAAGTAAATACGCTAAGTCTTTGTTATATCTGTTTAATACATTGGCCGTGCTCACCATTTTCACAGACGGACAGGCATCGCTAGAATGTCTCGCTAGAATGTCTTAAAATCGATCACTGATCAATAATATATATGGGGGTTTTCGTGTCAACTGACACAACTTTTGATCCCGATCTACTATCCTATTGGATAGTAGTGCAGACACAATTTTTCAACGAGATCGGTCAAGGACTCTCTGGGTTAGAGGGGGTCGAATTTGATATTTTGGCCAAAGAGGTGTTTTTTCTCATCCATGTATCTTCTTACCAATTGTTTTTAGCAAAATGTGTCCCAAATAGTTTAGATAGCTATTTCTTCAATCTTGCGAAAAAAATTATAAAAAAATAATAAAAAAAAAATTTGATTTTTTTTTAAATCCAAAACTTTTTTGACTTTTTTGTCAAATAGGACCCTTTTTTTGACTAAAAAGAAAGCTTAGGTCTTTTCCTCACTTAATTCTTCTTCGTTCTCGAATATATTTTTTTTTGCTCCGCCAACAAATTTCCGCTAGAATGGCATCACGCGACTTTTTCCAAGATATCTGAAATGGTGATCACGGCCAAAGTATTAAACAGATATAACAAAGAGTTAGCATATTTACTTGTTGTTGCCCTAAGCAGTTTGGTATTGCATTTGAGCGAAATCGGTTCAGCGGTTTAAAAGTTATGAACGAAACAACATAACCTAAAAACACAAAATGCTTTGATTCGGCGACTGGTTGACACATGTGAACAGAATCGATCACCGAATGGTATTTAAACAAGTACAAACATATTTAAAAAAAAATAACATTTTCGTCGAATTTTTTTTTTTAACAAAAAATTTTTTTCGCGGATTTTTTTTTTTTGCAAATAAACATTTTTACGTTGTGGAGGGTATTAATACATTCGACAAAGTCGAATTTAACTTGGTTACTTGTTTTTTTTTTTATTTCGGCCCAAAAAAAATATAAAAAAAAAATGTTGAATACTTTAAAATTTTTAAGCATTTTCTATATGTTGGACGAACTTTCTGTCTTAGACGTGCCCCAGTAAAATTTGATGCAGAAAATATTTGTAAAACATTTTAACCCTTTAACTGCATTTTTTATAGACTTTTTTGAATTTCTTTTAAAAAAGGACAAAAATGACCCTTTAAAACGGGAGCTAGAGGGTTAATTTGGTCAAAGAAAAGAATCATTATAAAATTTTATAAAACACATTAGAACATCTTTTTTAGCTTAAAAGTATATTTGCACTGGTTTTTGTCGATATTTTTTAACACTGCTTTGGTAAAAAAAAATAACTAACATTGATTATTTATACTTGACCCTTTTTAAGCACTTTGCGCATGTCGCACAAACTTTGAACATTCGACAACCCCTAGTGAAATTTTATGAGGAAAATATTTGTAGAACATTTTAACCCTCTAAATGAATGTTTTATTAGACTTCTGTGTTGAGTTTTTAAAAAAGGACTAAAATGACCCCTTAAAATGGCAGTTAGAGGGTTAAAATGTTCTTAGAAAAGAACCGCCATAAAATTTCACTGAAGACATCAAATCACATTTTGAAGCTCAGATGTGTTCTTATTATAGTATTTTTGACGTTTTCCAAACGCCTTTGATAAAAAAATAAAAACTTCAGTGGGCTATAAAAAAGAAATCCGAACTGACTTTGCAAAACCCTTTGGTGATTTTGTCCATTTGATTGTCTACTTTCATATGGCGTTGAAGGCATTGAGGCTCAATGTGATGACCCGAAATTTGTTGCACAGTGTAATAAGAAATAGTAAGAAAAAATCATGACACAAAAATTGTAGGAGTTTGCGGTCAGTTATCATATAAAAAATAATTATCTTATTGTTAGCCAAATCTGAAATGCACTCCATCATATAACAAACAAATGAGAGGGTAAAATCCCTCCACCCTCTAATATTTTTAGGTTAAAAAAACATAAACTAAAACATGGGGGAGGTGGGGTGAGGTTTTTTTTTTTGTGAGGTAAAAATGCACAAAAATCACCACAACACTAAAAAAAAAGACCTTGTAAAATTACAGGAAAAGTTAGTAACTTTTTTTTTTTTTGCTACCTCCTATTTGACAAGAATTCCTTGTTATTTTACAAGCTTTTTACCAATAATTTTGTAATTTTACAAGTTTTTTATTAAAAAAAATGTAAACTTACAAGGAGGTTTCGTGACTTTGCTAGATAAAAATTACAGGCTTTTATGTAATTTTACGAGATTTTACCAATAAAATTGTTTACTTACAACTTTTTTGGCGAAATAAAACTTACAAGAAATTCTCGAAAATTTACTAGATTTTTTTTGTTAAAAACCTTGGAAATTTTTAAAATTACAAGAAAAACTGTAAAATTACAAAAAAAAAATGTAAAAAACAAAAAAATGTGTCAAATATTTGTAAAAAGATATTGCGAGACTTTTTCTAGTAATTTGACAAGTTTTTTTTTGAGTGTAGAAGCAAATTTTATAAAAATTACACATTCAGCTTTACCACAAGAAAATAAAATAAATTTAAAATGAGCTTTTAATTTTATTTCCATACAAATTGTTTTTGTTTTTAAAATCGACTTTCAAAAAATGTATTGAAAATTTGAAATTTAAAATAAAACTTTTGTTAAAATAGACTTTTTGTTTTCTTGTGGTAAGGGCCATTGTATAGAGCCCCATTAGGAAGGGGAGACAAGGGTTAGGCATGTTAAGGAAAAAATCAGAAAAAAATGCACCCCTGGAGGGGTTCAATGTGAGACCTACAGATTGCGACGCGTCGATCAAAGTTTTGGATTTTCGACAATTTAAAAAAAAAAACTATAAGCAGTCGAACGGATTTCGAGATATCGCTATTTATAATTTGCAAATAATTTTTATTTTATATTATTTTTTATTAATTCTGGAACTCTGAATACGAATATCAAAAAGTTACTGAAATCGGGATATAGACATTTGAAGTTTGTCAAACAAAAATGTCCAAAAATGGCGGTTCTTACCTACATTCAAGAATTATTAAAAAAAAATCTCAAATCTACAGCTTTCATTTAAACTTAATTTGAGCCAAATCAGACCATGTTAACGGATGTACACCTAGAAAAGTTTTACAGTAACTATTTACGGTTATTCAAAAAGTTTTTAGTTAAAGTTATTTTAAACGTTTTATCATTTGTTTTTCAATCAAAATAAAATATTGAACGATTTATGCAGTTGTTAAAATAATAAACTACAAAAGTTACGGAAAAATATTTTTATCTGTTAAATTATTTGTGACTGATTATACCGTATAATTTTACAGAAGTACGGTTTTTGTAGTTTGTTATTCAAAAAAATTGTATTTTTACTTCACAAAATAAAAAATTGTAAAACAGTTAAATTAACTGAAATATCGTTTGTTTTTACGGAATGTCTAGTCATTTATTAACGTTTAAAAATAACTGAAAAAGTATGTTGTTTCAAATGAAATATAAGTAGTCCGTTTTTTAAAAGGAAAAACGATTGTTTTAAACGTTTTTTCAGTTGAATTTACTTACAAAATATTTTGAGTGTAGGCAAAATCGCCCAAAAAAGAATATGAAAAGTTACCCAACATTTTTGGGCACATTTTCATAGTTTTTAGGCAAAATTTCGAAATAAAAAGTTTCGTAAATGATTAAAAATCATATGTTTTTTTGGATCCATACTTTGGAAGATATGAGCGTTTTAAAAAGCGTTTTTTTGACAATATTGACGTTTAGACGTTTAGGTTTTTAACGTTTATGTAATCGGAAACCGTAAGTCGTACGAAAAAACTTATAAAAACAATATTGTAGATAAAATTATGAAGATTTAAAATTTGTAAATTTTTGTTTTAAAATTTCAACAAACAATTTTGAAAACATGGATTTCCAAAAGAAAAAATTTTGTATTAAAGTTCAGAATGTTCTTTCAGCGCTTATAAAATTTCAGAGAGGCATTTTTCTGTTCTTTCAACGCTTATTAAATTTCAGAGAGGCATTTTTTCGTATTGTTGAGCAATAAATTTTCAAAGTTTGTTAGGGAGCCAAATATTTGATTTTTTTTTTTTCAAAATTTTAGCAAAAAATCAAATGGTTGGCTTTAGACAGTTCTTTTGTGTTTTTTTACTCGAAAACCGTAAGTTGTACAAAAAAACTTTCAGTGACAATCAGGCGCGGATCCAGGGGGGGGAGAATGGGATTTCTCCCCCCCCAAAGCGATTTCAAAAAAAAAAAAGAAAGGAAAGGAAAGGAAAGGAAAGGAAAGGAAAAAAAGAAAGGGAAAGGGAAAGGAAAAAAGGAAGCAAAAGGAACAGAGATAATGACCAGGATGCAAAAAATCCTCAGGAGAGGTATGTGTGTGTGTATATGATTTATGTCATCACAAATAGCCTTTATCATAAGAAAAAGTATTATCTTAAATATTTGTTGTAGAAAAATGTCTCAGAATTCTAGACTTTATATACACTCTAAAAAACTGAGTCCAGTTTCCTACTATAAGTTTGGTAAATTTCAACAAACTCCAATAATATACTGCTATAAATTGGGTAAATTTCCAATAATTTTAAGTAGAATTACACAATTTGTGTAAATTTACCCAATTTATAGTAGGAAACTAAAATAATTTTAATTAGAGTGTATAGAAAAATTTTTTATTAAGAAATTACCTCAAATATTAGGAAAAATGTCTAATAACTTTTCTGTAGAAAAAATCCCTCAACAGCTGAGAAATATTCCTTAGGAAAAATGTTTCAGAACCTGCCAAAAAAATTTCTGTAAAAAAAAAATCACAGAATCGGACATTTCTACAAAAAAAACCCTCTCAGAATCTGAGTTTTTCTATGGAGAAATATATTTCCGAATATTAAATTTTTTTATCGACAATTTTTTAAGAATATGAGAATTTCTCTGTTTGAAAAATCTTTTAGAATCTGCGAATTTTAATATGCAAATTTTTCTCTTGTCCAATAATAGTTTTTCTATGTGAAAAATGTTTCAAAATCTAAGAAGTTGCTTTAGAAAACATTAGGTGGCATAAAAAAGTAAAATTTTTTCTATTGAAAAATGCTATACAATTTAAGAGTTTGTTTTTAGAAAAGTGTATCAACATTTTTTTATAAAATGTTTTAGAAACTGATACTTTTGTATTATCTGACAATTTTCTCTTACGAAAAATGTTTCAGGATCTGAGAATTTTAGGAAAAATTTCTTAGAATCTGAGAATTACTTTAAAACGAGAATTATTTCAGAGATTTTTTATAAGAAAATTTTATCAGAATTTGAAAAAAAAAAATTAAAGGAAGAATCTCTCAGAATCTCAGATTATTTCTAAAAAATAAAGTTTAAAAATCTGAGACATTTTCTATAAGAAAACTTTGATCTGAGAATTTTTATATCAAAGGGTTTAAAAATCTGAACATTTTTATATCTTAAAAATGGGTTATGTTTCTAAATAAAAAATATTTTAGAATCTAAGAATTTTTCTGTACTAAATATGTTTCAACATCTGAGAAATTTTGTGAAGGAAACACGCATAAAAATGTTGTTCTTATTAAAAAGTTTTTTCGGAATATTAAACTTTTAGTATGAAAATAAATTTTTGAAAAATAAGACTTTTTATGTAAAATTGTATGGGTCTATTCACAATTGTGAGTGGATATGACTGTCATAAGCCAGTTTTTGTGACTGAAAAGTCATTATATAAATATTTTTCTATACAAACCTACATACAACAAATTTCCAAAATTTTAGCTTTTATTTGTCAATTTTATAATCGTCTCGAGAGCAGGTCTTAAAATTTGCAAATAAAATTTTTTAATGTTTTTTGGTGGTTTGTATAAAAAAATATTGATGTTATTACTGTTCAATCATAAAAATTGGAATATGACAGACGTAGTCATAACTGTGAATACCGTTTACATGACTATCAACGGCCTTATTTATGAAGTAAATCGTAAAAAAAATGTTGAGCAAAAAAGCTTCCCCCAAATCCAAAAGCTCAATATTAAAAATATTACCAAAAATTCACCTAAAACCCCCGCCCCTTCCTTACAAACATTAAATTTTTTTTATAAAAAAAAAATCTCCCCCCCCCAAATGAAATTCCTGGATCCGCGCCTGGTGACAATATTGTTGATAAAGTTATGGAGATTTTAAATTTGGAAACAAAAAAATTCTAAAAAAAATGTTTAAAACAATATTGAAATGTCCTTTTCTCCTGTCAAGGACACCATGGATTTTTAAACCCAATTTTTTTTAAAGTTTAGAATGTCCTTTTAACGTTGTTAAAATTTCAGGGAGGTGTTTTTTCGTGTCGTCGAGCAATAAATTTTCAAAGTTAGGGATAAAGCTAAATTTTTGATTTTTTGCCAAAATTAAAAAAAAATATATGGCGATATTACAAACTTTAAAAATTAATTGCTCAATAATACGAAAAAACACCTCTCTGAAAATTTTACAGCGTTAAAAGGACATTCTAAACTTTAATACAAAATTTTGATTTTGAAAATCCATGGTGTCCTTCCCAGGAAAAAATGACATTCAAATATGTTTTCAACATTTTTTGTTAAAATTTAAAAAAAAAAATAAAAAAAAATTGTTTCTAAATTTTAAACCTTTATAATTTTATATACAATATTGTTTTTATAAGTTTTTTCGTACGACTTACGGTTTCCGAGCACAAAAATGTTGAAAAACTGTCTAAAAGTCAATACTGTCAAAAAAGCGCTTTTTTAAACGCCCATATCTTCCAAGGTATTGATCCAAAAAAAAAAAAAAAAAATATATGGGTGGGTTTTAATCATTTACGAAGCATTAACAATAAACAAAATCGGTAATCCGTCAGTTAAATTTCCCATGATTTGCTCATATATTTTTCGTACTCCTGGCACAGACTATATACAGACTCGACAGTAGAGTTTTATATGAAAAAATGGCGATGAACTAAGCGATTTTAGGAGAAAACAGAGCGGTTATTAGGTGGTTTTCAGCTAACATGGCAACACTTTCTACGACTTAGGAGTGAGTGAAACAATAAAAAACGATCTGGCATCTATTTTTCTAATGACGCGTTATTTTAGTTTTCTCTTTCTAACCTAATTCGTAGAATAATTTGAAAAAATAAACATATGGTTCAAGACTACTTTTTTGACACCTCCCAGCAGAAATTTTGCTGAACTGGCAGCAGCTTTTGGAAAGGAAACTCGAGTCAAGAAGCGCATGCAAACCTGCTGAATTCATGCATGATTCTCTAAGGCGATGTTACACTTTAGAGCGCTAGTTGGATACACCGAAAAAGCGCTCTTAAGATGCTCTGAATTCACATCTCTTTAAAGCGCTGCAAAAATCGCTATAGAGATGCAGTGAATTTATGTATCTTTTTAGAGCTGATTTATGCAGAATAAAGATGAAGCACATTTGACTATTTCTGAAATACAAATTACAAAATCTGAAATACAATTGACTATTTCTAAATACAATTGGAAAACCTTAAATACAATTGACTAATTCTGAAAATCAGTTGTCTCCCTGCAATCATTTGGAAGAAATATCGCCTAAGAGATCCAAAAAAAAAAATTTCCAATTATATATTAGAAACTTCCATTTATATTTCAGACATTACCATTTATAATTAAAAAAATTTTAATTATGATTAGAGATTTTTTTGTAATATAATTTGTATTTTCTGAAACTAAAGTGAAAATAGTGTAGTCAATTTTTTTTTTATTCAAAATGTGAGGTGTTATGATTGAAGCACTCTTTGCAGCGCTGATTATTGCGCAATAATGATGCAGTGAAATCATGTATCTTTGTCCAAAACTCATGGTTGTTTATTAAAAAGGTGTTAAATATATTAAAAAGGAAAGCATGTATGAAATTTTATCAAAATATAATTTAATATTTTGAGTTTGCTATAAAAAATCTTAACAAAAAATTTTAATTTTTTCCCCTTACTTTTAGGTTTTAAGTGGCTGCTGACGTTTTACTTTTACTGCACCCTCAAGAGCGCTCCTTGGATGAGCTTCGGTATGCTATAAAAAGATGCTGTGTCGCCAAAATCTCGATTTATTTTTGCTGGGCTGTTACTTATGTCGAGTCTGTTTTAGTCTGTGCTCCTGGTCTAGTTCAAATTTTATTGCAGTGAAATCGGTTCAGTGTTTAAGCAAAATCGTAAATTTTAGATTAGTTTCACCATAAATTCAAGTGTTGAAAACCCGTTAAAAAAGTTTTAAGAACATTGGTCACAAAAGTATTTCAGAACGTATTTTTGCTACTCAAAAATATTTTTACACTAAAAGAAAAAAAAATTACACTCCTAAAAATTTTTACACTAAAAAAAAAATTTAACATTCAAAAATTACAAAAAAAAAAATTAAAAAAAAAAATAAAATATTTTTAATCAAAATTGTTTTTTTTTCACGTTAAAAACTTTACTATCACTTAAAAAGGGATTGTAGAGGATATTTATAGATTCGGCCAAGTCGAATTTAACTTCTCTACTTGTTTGTTTTTTAAATAAATTTCAATCAGAAAATATTTAAAAAATATAATAAAAATTTGATTTAACTCACCTTTTTTTAAATTTATTTTATTTTTAATTTTTTAAATTTCACAATGAAGTTTTTTAACTTGACCGCACTACACACACACAATTTTCAAAACAAAAAAAGTCCTGAAATTTATAAAAAAAATAATTTTAAAAATCTAATAATATAAT
The DNA here is from genome assembly GCA_963921195.1 of Pegoplata infirma. Taxonomy (NCBI): domain Eukaryota; kingdom Metazoa; phylum Arthropoda; class Insecta; order Diptera; family Anthomyiidae; genus Pegoplata; species Pegoplata infirma. Next base: position 29,854,997 of record OY992538.1, on the reverse strand, counting down.
TTTGATATTTTTTTTATATAATTTTATTTTAAACAAATTTTTTCTTTAGTTTTTATAAAGCTTTAATTTTTTTTTTTATTTAATTTTGTTTGTAAATCATCACTTTAAAACTTTCTGTAAATATTCAGTTAGTTTTGTTTTTTTTTGTAATTTTTTTTTATAATTTTTTTTTTTGTTGATGTTAAAAACACTTTAATATTTCATTTCTTTTGATGCCAACTTCTTTAAAATCATGATGATGATATTCATCATTATCATCATTATCAACTTTATTCATACATTATACTGGGTATTATGCAATTTTTTTTTGTTTGTATTTTTGTTTTTGTTTATTCTCTGTTTTTTTATGATTTTTTTTTTTTTATTTTGTTGTTGTTTGTGTTATTTACACACTTTTTTTTAGGTTTTTGTGGAAATTTTTTTTTTTATATATTTTTTTACAACTTTATTTTACAAAAAAAAAATTAAATTTTCTGTTAATAAGGCACGTAATGAAGAAAAAAACGGATGTAATTATATTTAACAATTTTTTTTGGAAATATTATTTTTATTGATATTATTGCTAATTTGAAGATCTTAAAATTTGACAATATTTTGTTGACTGTAACCAAAAAAAATTTTTTTTTTTTTAATGTGTTATTTTGTCTGATTTAATGTGTTGTCTGTCCTTCTGTCTGTTATCGGTCTGGTTTTTATCATCTGTTTTTTTCTTGGTTCACTCTTTATATGCATTACAGTTTGTCCATTGATTTTGTTTTAAAATCATCCTCATCTTTATATTTTTCTGTCCATCTTTCCATCCGTTTTTTTCACTTTTCTTTAGTTTACTTTGTCCGGTTGACCAACATTTATATCAGTTTTATTGCAAAAAAAATATATATTTTTTTATTTATTTATAGGTGATATTCAGTTATTCGAACTCAAGTTCATTTTGCATGTTAATCTTTTTTGGTTTCTGGTTTATTGTGTTTTCACTTTTTTATGGTTTTTATATAAATTTATTATTTGTTACTATACTCTCTTTTAAAACTAAAAAATAAATAAATAAAAATTAACGCATCGAATTGCATCTGATCAAATTGCATTATTATTATTATTTTTATTTTTTTACTTTTTATAGCTAATTCTTAAAACTTAAAATCATTTAACCCTTAACTGCATGGCGTTTCATACACTAAACAAAATGTTGCAATATCAAAAAGAGCTTGAAAAAGTCTAGGGTGTTCAGTCGATTAATTCTTGTTCGATTAATGGAACAATTTTAGACGACTAATTGTTTGATTAATTTAAAATTGCTGAATTCGATTTAAGGATTAATCGAAGAATTTATACCGATTATTCGAATAATAATTTTAGACGACTAATTGTTTGATTAATTTAAAATTGCTGAATTCGATTTAAGGATTAATCGAAGAATTTATGCCGATTATTCGAATAATAATGATAATAAGGTTTTTCTATAAATATGTAAGATTTTTTAAAGTTTTAATTTAAAAAAACAAACCAAATGTTGGAATTAAAAAAAACAGTAAACATTTTTTTCGGATTTTCGCTGCTCCTGAAGCTCGGATTTGCTTAACGACCTAAAATAAGTGCCTGATAAAATATTTTGGGCCACATCGGCTTACTCTATGACAGCGCAAAAATCGGCCAAAGTTTCGAGTTTTGGGCAAAAAGCCACTAAATTATAAAAATAAATTAAATTACAAATTTTATAGATATACTCAAAATAAAATATTTTTTGTTTAAAATTTTTCCCAAATGTAGTCAGATACTTAATATAAAATGTTTGTGATATTGGTAATCCATATAAATTTTTCAACAAAAAAAATTTTGATTTCTACACAATTTCAATCCCTCCAAAACCGAACTAGTCTTGTTCACGAAAAGGGCTAAGATAGACAGGTTTGTTCTTCCCAAACTAGATGGAATCACCCTAGAACTATCTAATGAGGCGAAATACCTGGGTGAAATCCTGGACTCAAAGCTTTCCTGGAAAAGGAATACGGAGGAAAGGATGAAAAAGTCGTTATGTGCTTTTTACACCTGCAGAAGAACTTTCGGAAGAAGGTGGGGTCTAAAACCGTATATTATCCACTGGATGTATGGTGCGATAATTAGACCAATACTTACCTATGGAGCCCTTGTGTGGTGGAAAGCAGCGGATAAGAAATCATATCTCTGCAACCTACAGAAGGTACAGCGACTGGCATGCGTGGGTATCACTGGTGCTATTAGATCAGCACCCCAGGCCGGTCTGGAAGTGATACTAAACATTCAGCCCGTAGATATCTACATCAAGAGCACAGCAGCAAAATCTGCTCTTAGGTTAAAAGAGTCACTAATGCTTAAGCAACGCTCTTGGGGACACTCGACCATATTAAGTACGGTGGGCGGGTCGGAATTAGAACGGAAAACCGACTATATCTCACCGCAGACGAACTTTAATAAGAACTTCGAAGTCGAAATACCAACTAGGGAAGACTGGGCGGCAAACTCTGTTATAACGGGGAATGCGATCTAAATTTTCACGGACGGATCGAAGATGGGTACGGGTTCGGGGGTATACTCTGAATGCCTCGAAATCAGGGCCTCAGTGAGGCTCCTGGAAAAGTGTAGTGTTTTCCAGGCCTAGGTTTTTGCAATTGACAAAGCCGCGCAGATGATTATGACAAAGGACCTAAGTCCTTGCGCCATCAACATTTTTGTGAACAGTCTGGCAGCTCTGAAGGACTTAGGGTCACACACTGTAAAATCGAGAATTGTTAGTAATTGTATACAATCCCTTCATCGAACCAGTCAGCACACAGTCAAGCTAATCTGGGTCCCTGGACATAGTGGGGTCGATGGTAACGAATTAGCTGATGAGTGTGCAAGAGGTGGCTCCGAGTCGGTGGGGGAACGTGTCGAACCGGATATCTCGGTTCCTATAGTGGAGTTGATGAACGAAATTGATAGGATATCGGAGAATATGATGAGGGATAGGTGGATATCGCTGACCACTTGCAGGATATCGCGAACCATGTGGCCACTGCCAAATCCTAAGAGGACAGAAAGTCTTCTTACCTTTGGCAAACGGACGGTTAGCCTATTAGTAGGAGTACTGACGGGACACTGTATAATCGGCCAAATGGCCGTTCGTATGGGAATTTCTGACAGGGACTTTTGCAGAAGTTGTGGAGAGGTGGAGGAGGAGGAGTCAGTGAGGCACTTGTTGTGTGAATGTCCGGGTCTGATGAAACGTCGTCTTAAGTATTTGGGGCAACGATTTTTTGATGACTTAGATTGCCTAAACAGTGTCCCATTGACGTCTCTAGCAGAATACCTTAGGGAATTGGGGTGGTTTGAGAGGTAGAATTTTGTATATCAGGGGAGTAGGGAGACAACTTTAGGGGAATCACAATGGGCCTTATGGCCTCCGAGTGAATTCGCCAAATCAGCGGACGCCCATCCAACCTAACCTAACCTAACCTACACAATTTTCAAATCTTCTTTTTTTAAATTCTCTCAAACAAAATTGTAATTTAGAAAATACAATCTTATAACTTATAAAATTTGTGAATTTGGAATTATTCGATTAATCGATAAATTTTAAAATTTTTTTCGTTTAATCGAATAAGTCAAAAATACCAATTGTCGATTAATCGTTTAATCGATCAATATAGAAACCCTTTTAATTAAACACCCTAAAAATGTCCAAGAAATTTTGATGAATTTTGATGATTTTGAACAATTACATATTTTGACAAAGTTAGCAAAAATGTTTTGCTAAAAATTAGTTAACTGAAAGCAGCACGAAAAACTGTAGTTTTCGTCAAAAAATTTAGTTAAATTTTAGTAGAATCTTGTTTTTTATATATATTTTTTAAAATTTTTTTTCTTTATATAACATTTTATTTGCTTTCTTTTGGAATTGCTTAGGTACCGCTTTTTACCTTAAAATTTTAAATTCCCAAATATGTCATTCCCTTGGATGTTAATTTTCCTATAGGATCTTTCATGTTAAATTTTGAGATTATAGGGTTTTTAGTTCGGTAGTTATAAAAGGGCCAATGTTTCCCTTTCACCCCTTTTTGTTTCCTTAAAATCAAAACTAATAGTTTTTAATACCATTATTCAGAAAATTTAAAAGTACCAATGTACAGTTGTTTACCCTATTTAACCCGCTTAGAATAGCCTTGCAAATATTATCCCATTTACACATTATACGCACAAATACGGGTTTGTACACTAAAAAGCATATAACTTATAAACCCAATACACCCACAAAGACCTTGTATACTTAAAAACCTTAGTATTGACGACATTTTTAATGGGAAATTTGTAGAAACAAAATCGGTCCAACCATTACAGAGAAAATGCAATACAAACACAATGCAACAGATTTTTATATTGAGTGCATTAGAATTCATATAACTCATGCACCAATACACATACTACGACCGTTTATACATTAGTAGTGACATCACCTTTCATGGGAAATTTAGAGAAACAAAATCGATTCACCAATTACAGAGAAAATGCAATACAAACACGATGCAAATTATTTTTATCTTGAGTGCAATAAAATGCATATAACTCATGCACCAACACACATACTAAGACCGTTTATACATAAAAACATTGGTACTGACGTTACTTTTCACGGGAAATTTAGAGAAACAAAATCGGTCCATGCATTACACAGGTACTATACTAAAATGCATATGGGCAGATCCATGGGAAATTTAATTGACGGATCACCGATTTTGTATTTTTTTTGTGGTTTTTGATAGAGCTTCGTAAATGATTAAAAACTATTTTTTTTTTGGATCAATACTTTGGTAGATATGGGCGTTTTAAATAGGGCTTTTTAACAATAGTGACTTTTAGACATTTTTGGAACGTTTTTGTGCTCGGAAACTACAAGTCGTACAAAAAAAAAAAAAAACTTATAAAAACAATATTGTATATAAAATTATGATGATTTTAAATTTAAATTTTTTTTTTTTTTTTTAAATTTCAACAAAAAATTTCGAATTTCAACAAAAAACGTCGAAAAAAAAGGACACCCATGGATTTCCAAAATCATTGTTTTGTATCAACGTTTAAAATGCCCTTTTACCGCTTTTAAAATTTCAGAGAGGTGTTTTTTTGTATTCTTGAGCAATTAATTTTTAAAATTTGTTAGATAGCCAAATATTTGATTTTTTTTTCAACATTTTGGCAAAAATCAAAAATTTAGCTCTATCACCAACTTTTAAAATTTATTGCTCTACAACACATAAAAACAACTACCTGAAATATTAACAGCGTTAAATGGACATTTTAAGCTTAAATACAAAATTTTGGTTTTGGAAATCCATGGTGTCCTTGACAGGAGAAAAGGACATTCCAATATTGTTTTAAACATTTTTTTTTTTTAATTTTTTTTGTTTCTAAATTTTAAATATCCATAATTTTATCGACAATATTGTCACTGAAAGTTTTTTCGTACAACTTTCGGTTTTCGAGTAAAAAAAACACAAAATAAAACTGCCTAGAGAACTTATCAAATGTATTTCAAAAGTTATCAATTGTATTTCAGAATTTATCAATTGAAGGGCTTATTGCAAAAACTTGATAAGCAACATTTTATTTTTCGGTGTTTTTCGCCATCTACTGATGTTCTATTGAAAGATTTTTACCAGAAGTTTTGTTTAAACCCTTCGTACAAGTATCTTGAGTATGAAAGTCCTTCAAAAGGTATATTTTTATCATTATTTCAATAGTTTTAAGGCAAAAATACACCATAAAATGACACCAGTTTCATTGATCAAATGAAACCTATCTTCTGTTGAAAACGTGAGTCATTATACCCCACACCACACTGTGGTACAGGGTATAATGAGTTTGTGCTGATGTTTGTAACTACCCGAAATATTGGTCCTAGACCCACTTTTAAGTATACCGATCGACTTAGAATCACTTTTTGAGTCGATTTAGTGATGTCCGTCCGTCCGTCTGTCCGTCCGTCCGTCTGTCCGTCTGTCCATCTGTCCGTCTGTCCGTCTGTCCGTCTGTCCGTCTGTCCGTCAGTCCGTCTGTCCCTCTGTCCGTCTGTCCGTCTGTCCGTCTGTCCGTCTGTCCATCTGTCCGTCTGTCTGTCTGTCCATGTAAACGGTGTAAACACGATACAGGTCGCAATTTTTTAATCAATTGACTTTAAATTTGAAACTTAAGCCTCTTTTGGCCCAAGGACGAAGCCTTTTGAAATTGGAAAATCGGTCCATCTTTAGACCTAGCCCCCATACAAAGGTCCTCTTTAGTTTTGGCTCAAATGAATCTAATAACCGTATTATAATAGGTATAAATTTGGCAGGTAAACGTGTTTTATCTTCATAAATGAGCATTCCGAATTTCGAAGAAATCGGACCAGTTCTTCTTGTAGCCCCCATACAAACCACCTTCCCGATTTTCACATAAATCACTCAAATTTCATGAAAACAGAAAATATTTAATTAAAATTCTGTTTGTGTATGTTAAACGCGTACTTTAATAACCTTATCAAATCTGATTATCATCGGACCCTTTTTGGACTTAGGCCCCATGTTAAAATTTCGCCCGATGTTCAGTTGAAGCGGTTTATTGTCAACAAAAAGCAGCCAATTCCACTCAAATTTGATTTGTGAGTGCTTTTTACATCTATTATATAGATCTAATCAGTCTATGTTTGAACTTGGGACCCATTTTCCGGGAAACTGGTGTAGGGTATTTTATGGTCGGTCTTCACCGACTATAATTTTCTTACTTGTTTTTCATTAAGCTTATATCAGTTTTCATTAAATTCACGAATCTTTTTTTTAGCGTGAATTACGAATATTTTTTAAACGGTTATTGAGATACAGCTATCAAAAATGGCGGGTTTTTCCTATGTTCAAGAAATTAAAAACCAAATATAGAAAATTTTTTCCTTGACCCTTTCATAGAGCTTCAGGCAAAAAATGATCGAATTTGATTCAAATTTGATAATTTTTACCCGTAGCGCCCTTCTATCAAAGTTTTGGATTTTTGGAAGATCTCCATCAAAATTTTGGATTTTTGAAAAATGAAAAAATACAAAACAAAAATATCTTGCAATAATATTTTTATAAATTATTAAAATATTGTTTTTTAAATTTTGGTATGCTGAATACAAATATCAAAAAACTTCTGAAATCGGTGGAACGACTTTCGAGATATCGCCATTTGAAATTAAAAAAAAAAAAATTTCCGTTCGCGAAATTTAAAAAAAAAATCTTGAAACTTTATTTTCATTGACTATTTTATAGAACTTGAAAACGTAATTTCTTGATCGTAAGAATAAAGACAATTTTTTGCAAATTTCAACTAGCGATATCTTTAAAACTGTTCGACTAATTTTATTTTTTAAATAAATATGATGTATCGCAAAATATATTTTTTTCTAAAAAAAATTGAAAAGTCCAAAATATTGATCTCCGGGAACCACGAGTTTATATAATCCGATTGGCCTCAAATTCGTACCACCTAATTTTTAGGCCTTTTACCTGGACACTTGGGAAAATCAGAAGTTAAAGAAAACATGCCACCCTAAGACATATATTAATTTTGGTCAAATAAGATGAATACTTTAAAAACTTAGCAAAGTCCATTTTACCCCATACAAGTCGAGGAGAAATAAGTTTGGGCAACTTAGGACAAATACGTGTCGCTTTATTTTTCCTCCTTTACAAATTAAAAAAAAAATCATGTATATCGGATGGTGACACTATTAAGACTTTTCTTGTTAGTGAAATTTCAAAGTTTCTTGTCTCCACTCAATTAAACAGTCTTTTCCAGCTTTATGCACTTATTCTCAATTGTTTTTAACTAATATTGTTTTTACTCTAAGGATTGCTTTCTGCAATCAACTTATAAGCAAAAATGTGATTCTCATTTAGTTGAAATTTTTTTTTATATAAAATATTTTTATTTTATTTAAATAATTTTAATTTTTTTTTAAATAGTCCGTAGTCCTATAACGACTTTCCTTATTATGATTAAGATTTTCTGAAAAACTACACAGTTTTAGAATTGCTATAATACCATTTAACAAAAGAAGATCTGATTCTCATTTAGTTGAAATATTTTTTTAGTGATATTATATTTTTGTTTTAAAGAAGTTGGATTTTGTTTTTTAACGTTCATTGTACAAAATTATAACAAATTTAATTTTTTATTGTTTTTTTTTTTTTTTTGTTTAATTTTTTTTGTTAATTTTATATTTTTTTTAAAATCAAGTTATTTTTGAAAAGCTTTTTTTGTAATTTTTTTTTATTTAAAATCTCCGTTTTACAAAAAGCGACTTAACTAGAAATTTTATAATCTTTATTTTGTTTAATTTTTAATTATATTTTCAATTTGTTTTTGTTTTTTAATCCCGACTTACGTTTAATAAAGTTAATTATTAAATAAATTGTTCGTTAAACCGCCCGTAGTTTTTTTTTTTGTTGTTGCAAATTAATTCATTGATTTGTTTGTCTTACACTTTTCTTTTTTGAACCGACCATTTAAACTTTACCGTCTTTTCTTTGCGATCAACAGAAAAGAACTGAATTGTTGTTTCAAAAAAATCACTTATGTTTGGCTATGAAACTCATACTTGAGTTTGAGTGTAGCTTAAAACATGCTTTAAACTGGCCATCCCGATTGTTTACTAGTCTTTCGTTTATCAAGTCTTGGTTACAACTTTTTCAATAAAAACAAAAATGTCTTAAAGCAAAGTTTGTTGTACAACATGTTTGATTATGTTTGTTTCAAACCTAAAAGAAAAAAATCACATAATATCAAATAAATTATGATCAAAAGAAATGCATGAATGCTAAAGAAGATAGTGATGACAATTTGACGAAACATGCACAAACTTACAAAGTTGATAAGAAAAAAATTAGCAAAACAGGTTATGGAAATTATTTGTATAGTATGGTTAACATCGACTATTAGATACCCTATGCGATTTCAAATTGGTAAAAAGGTTTAACCCATTTTTTACCAGCGTGTGCTTGAACACACGCTTATCATTTCTTGAGTAAATACAAATCATTAAATAATTTTGATTTGGTTTTTTTTTTGGTTTTTTAATTGTTTTTTTTTAAGTCAAAATTAAAAAAAAAAAATTTTTTTTAAAAATTTAGAGACTCCAACGGCCCTAAATTTTTTTTCGAACTCAATTTTGAAGTGGAAGGGTTTATTCCACCAAAAATTTTAGTAGTTAATAAGCTAATCAAGCAAAATAATAAACAAAAAAAATTAAAAAATCGGAAAAAATTTGGTTTGTATGGGAAAAACTTTTTTGGGGCAAAACTTTAACCCACAAACCAAAGGTTAATTTTGTCCGATTTGGCTAAAAATTTAAACATACAGTTTTTAGACCAAAACTAACCATAATTTGCCCGGCGATAGACGAAATTCGAAAAAAAATCATTATTCGTGCCACCCTACTGCACTGCACATAGGCTTTCTTGAAGGCCAGCCAACGATATTGCCCATTTTCAATTTTTTTTTTCGATCAAAGTTTTGAATTTTCCAATTATTTCCAAAAATTAAAAAATTTTATTAAAGGGCGCCACTAGATATAGTGATTAGATTTGATTGGCACCTGGCATTTTTTAAAAATTTTGAAAAAAATCCAAAATTTGTATCAAAAGGGGCCGTGGAATAAAATTAACAGATTTTGTCAGAATTTCTTGAACGTAGGAAAAAACGCAATTTTTTGCAAATTTCAAAAAGCGATATCTCGAAAATCTTTCTACCAATTTTAATTTTATTTTCGAGATTAGTGTCCAGAGAATCAAAATTAATATATATTTTAATCTCTACACTCAAAAGAAAAACTCTTTAAAAAAATCTGTAAAACGACTTTCAATTTGAATTAGAAATCTTAGAGCAGATTGTTGTGCTGAAAAGGATATTTTTATTAAAATCTCTGTCATTCAGTTTAAGAAAATAACAGACATTTTACTGAGTTTTAACTGATTCTGTTTGCTGAATTTCAAAATATTTTTGAACATATTTTATGTAGATTATTTTTTAATTTTACAGAAAAAATTTGCTGTCATTCTTTTTTCAAGAACATTTTCTAAGTCCGTCTGTAGTTAACACGATGCAGTCCAAAATAAAAGAGCTAGATCCCTCAAGTTTGGCACAAATATGTCTTATGTTCCTAGGCAGGTTAACTGGTAAAATCGGACCAGGGGGGAAAAAGTTCCCCCTTGAAGAACTAAACCAACATCTAAAAAATTACACATTTTAATATGTTTTTTGCATTTTTGTTAAATAAATGAAACATTTTGTATTTTTATCGCGATGGGAAGGTGCTTTCAACGTCCCCCACAGACCCCATCAACCCCACCCCCAAAAAAAGAAAATCCCCTGACAAAATTTTGTTTTTAATTTTGTTTACATTTTGGAGGGTACACTCTAATTAAAATGATTTCTGTTTCCTACTATAAATTGGGTAAATTTAAATGTGTAGTTTTACCAACAAATTATTGGAAATTTATACATTTATAGTAGTATATTATTTGAATTTGTTGAAATTTACCCAATTTATAGTAGGAAACTGGACTCATTTGTTTAGAGTGTATAAAAGATTTAGCCCAGCCGGATTTTTCTGAATATATTTTTGAACATACCCAGAAAAATTTTTTGGAACAAATTCCTGGTTCTATAGATTCTTGAATATATTCTACGGTAATCACAACAAAATTTTCTATGTAAAATTACACTGTGCTACAAAAAACACAAAATCAAATATACTTTTAAAATGAGGTAGTTAAGGTTGTAGGTCTCGTCGAAAAGATCACAAAAATGCCCATCAAACTTGCCAGACACCCTCAAATTTTAAAGTTATTGTCAAAAAACGATTTTTTGGGACTTTTCTCACTAAACCACGTGTATCTTAAACATTTTTCAACCGATTTTCAATTTTTCAACTGTTTTGGATAGAAGAAGGATAGGGCTTTTCAGGTGTGTGAATTGGTCTATACATATAAATAAAGATATGCATTGATTTTTTCAACAATATCTAATTTTTTGTTATTTTTTGAAAATTTTTTGAGTTTATCGATTTTTTTCTGTTATAGTTCGTTCAACAACATTTATATTTATAAACGTATTCTTAAAGAAAATTTAATTGTGAATACGGTGAGCTTTATGCCGAAATAATCGGATAATAATTCACAGAGTTGTGATAATTTTTCTAAAAAAGAAAATTAAGATTTTGCTTGAAATTGCCGTTCGGATAACCCAGGCAAAAAAAATATAAAAAAAACGAACATACTAAGAGGTCGCGTATCATTATTTTAAAGGTTTTTGGCCTCCTGAATTCGAATTTGACCTTGAAATTGCGCTATCTTATTAAGTCTTTGATATATCAATTTATTTTAAATATCTCAAAAACCTGACTAGATAGAGCAATTTAAAGGCCAGATTCGGATTCGGAGCTCCAAAAACCTTAAAAAATATTGTACATGACCTCTTATGATAAATTTTTTTTTTTGCCTGGGATATCTGAACGGCGATTTCCTGCAAAATCTTAATTTTCTTTTTTAGAAAAATTATCACAACTCTGTCAATTGTTATCCGATTTCTTCACAATAAAGCTTATCGTATTCAGAATCAAATTTTCTTTAAAAATACTTTGATAAATATAAAGGTTGTTAAACGAACTATAGCAGAAAAAAATCGATAAACTCGAAAAATTTTCAAAAAATAACAAAAAAAATAGGTTTTATAGAAAAAATCAATAATATTCTTATATGTATAGAGCAATTCACATGCATGGAAAGCCCCATCATTCTTCTATTAAAAACAGTCACAAAATTTAAAATCTGTTGAAAATTTTCTGAATTACAAAAGTTTTAGTGAGAAAAGTCCCAAAAAAAGTTTTTTGACCATAACTCTAAAATTTGAGGGTGTCTGGCAAGTTTAATGGGCATTTTTGTGATCTACTCGACAAGACCAACAACCTATACTATGTCACATCAGAAGTATTTTTTCACTGTAGCACAGTGTTATTTTTCTAAAAAGCTACTTGCTCTAAAAAACGATTGCTTTCGGGACAATTTCAAACAAAAATCATTGATTCCGGAATGTTAAGTAGAACCGGTTGCAGGGTAGTTTGATGCGTTCTGGAACCGATAATTTGGAACAGAAAATTTTGCTGGGTATTTTTAGCAGATTGTTTTAAATTTTACAGAAATAGGTTGCTGTTTGTTTGTTCTAAATTGTTTCAAAGTGTTAATTTTTTTTTCGTTTTGTATACAATTAAAACGATTCACTCTAATAACACTGTGCAACACGATTTTGCATCTTGGATGGAACCAAAAAAAAAAATTAAAGTATACCAATAGTAGAGCAAAACCTCCGAAGGGTTTTGAAAACTTAGCTCGAATTCTTTTTTATGGCCCACTTAAGTTTTTCAATTTCTTTCAAAGGCGTTTTGAATAAGTCAAAAAAAGTATTAAATTTAGTTTTGAGGTAAATAATATTAAGACATGTCTTCAGGAAAATCTGAAGGCGGTTCTTTTCTTAGAATATATTAACCCTCTATCTCCCATTTTTAGGGGTCATATTGGTCCTTTTTTCAAATATCCTCAGGGTTAAAATGCTCTACAAAAATTTTCTGCATCAAATTTCACTAGGGGTTGTTGAAGATCAAAGTAAAATTTTAAATTATCACATACTGTAAAATTGTTTTTTATTAAAGTCGTGTGAAATAAGTCGAAAAAATTTTATAAACCTGCTTCTGAGCTAAATAACGTTTACAGATGTCTTCAGTGAAATTTTATGGCAGTTCTTTTCTTAGAACATATTAACCCTCTCTTTCCCATTTTTAGGGGTCGTTTTTGTCCTCTTTCCATATACTTACTTAAAATTTTCCCTTTATAAAAATTTTTCCTTTATCGCACGAACTTTTGACCTTTTACAACCCCTAGTAAAATTTGTGACAGAAAATGTTTGTAGAACATTTTAGCTCTTAAAACGCACGCCTTAGTCGTGTTCTAAGAGAATATTTGAAAAACGGCCAAAATCACCCTTAAAAATGGGAGATAAAGGGTTAACATGTTCTAAGAAAAGAACCGTTATCAAATTTCACTGCAGACATTTGTAACCGTTATTTAGCTCAGAAGCAGATTTATAAAATTTTTTGACTTATTTCACACGACTTTAATGAAAAAGCATTTTGCAATTTTCGCACGAACTTTTGACAACCACTATCTATTCAAAACGCCTTTCAAAAAAAATTCCAAAACTTCAGTGGGCAATAAAAAAAGAACTCGACCTAAGTTTTCAAAACCCTTTGGGGGTCTTGGTCTTCTATTGGTATACTTTAATTTTTTTTGAACCGTTCAAGATACACTCAAAGACCTCAAATTTGTTGCACAGTGTAATTGACAAAACTAACAAAAAAAAAAATAGTAAATTATATTGCTAATTTTACAGAAACATTTTTTTTAAAGTTTAAATTTCAAAAAAAAAAAAAATACTATTAGAATTTGTATGAAAAGAAATTTTCTAAAAACAAAAATTTTCTAGAAAATGTCTGAACAGATTTCTCTGTTATTTTGACAGATTTCTCTGCTGATTTCATTTAGATAATCATGACAGATTTTCAGCAAACCGTGTCGGCTAAAATCAGCAGATTTGTCATATGGCTCAACGGCCGTATTTTCAGCAGATTTTTCTTCTGATTGGACAGAAAATTTATTTTGAGTGTAGACATAATAATAATAATTTGTTCCAATGCACAGAGGGCCAGACAGATCGATTTCCGGCCAAAAGTCCTTATTTGTAAATTCTAAAAAAAATGTTTACCAGTTTGTTGGGCATATATAGAAGCAGGTTTTCTGAACTTATCTTTATGATCCAATTACACCCTTTCCTAAGACAGGTCTTCAAATTTAAAATAGTTGGTAACAAATTTTTAAAAGTTGAGATACATTTTTAATTTTTTTCCAAACATCTATTGCTAATGTTTAACTTTTTGTTTGAGTGGATCAACCTTATATATAAGCCTTTGTAACGAAAATAACATGGACAAATATAACTCATCTGCCTGGCAGCAATTCGCATTTTTTGTGAAAAAAGTTATAATTTTTTTGCTATTTACCTCGCGCCGAAAAAATCCTCAGCGATCCTCAGTTCGATACAATCGGTCTATATTTTTTTTGATATAGAATGGATCCATGTCTTTCGAAATGATAAATGGCGAAATTGCAGCTGTATATGCAGTGGTCCGAGATTTGTTTTTAAAAAAAATAATTTAACCCAAAATAATGTTTTACGGCTTGAATAGTTTGTTTATCGTCACAGAGTGCCTTAAGTGTAGGAAAAAAATATCTACATTTCTAGTTTTTTTGTAGAATTATGGAAAAAATCAGTTACACCATTTCCAATTAAATTCAAATATTTTTTATTGAATTTCCAAAATAAAGAAAAAAAGTGAATAATTTGTCGTCACCATTTCCAAAAGCTTTTCTGAAACTAAGTAAGTCATTTACACCATTTCCATATTTATATTAAAAATAAAAAAAAATATATTTAAAAATTATGTGCGTAGATTTAACTTCAGACACTCTTAATACTCTTAAAACTATTTTTAAGTTAGATCAGAGAAAGTTAAAAAATCTAGCCGCCATATTGTTTCCGCCATATTGACCCGAGTAAAAATAAACATATATAACAATATATAACTTGATACAAATATAATAAATCATATATGATTATACATCCCGTGAGGTATTTTCTAATTTTTTTAAATGCAGTCATATGTTGTAATATATAATTTTATCATGATTCGGATTAAAAGGTATACGGTTGATATAAATATATGAAATAATATTAGGGCCAATACAAAATTTGTCTTTCTGTATAATTTAATATAAAATTATATATAGCTTATTCTGTTCCATACACAAATGTTTCCAATTAACCAAAAATGTTCTAAGTTTTTTACGCAAAGTATAAGAAACTTTTAAAATGTTCCTAAACATTTCCTTGTTAGGGTTATGTATATCACCTATCTGGTTCGAAGCGTACCCAAACATTTTTTTTTTTTGTTTTAGAAAATTATATGTTTGGTGAATGTATCGTTGACCTGTGGTGTATCTCATCCAAACCAAAACCCACCAAGATTTTTTATGTTTTTATGCAATTAGATCTAATTGGGTCCAATGAAATATGGCAATGTCTGGTCAAAACTCGGATGAAATTGAATCATATTTTATACAAGTTGATCTTTTTTAATGCAAAAACATCCACCATTATTCGGATTAAATTGTGTGTAAATACCCGAGTAAAAATAATTTAATATGATCTTATATACTTTTATATAGTCATATTATTTAATATATGATCATGTGTGACACTATGTATTGCAAGATAAATTTATATAATAAATTCTGATGTGGGATTTTTTTAAGATATCGCCATACATAACTATATGTTTTAACATCTGGTCCCATGCATCATTTCAAATTTCTAAGTGTTTTATATAAAATTTTATATGCCTCCATTATTTTTTAATTTTTTAAGTGTTTTCAAAGAACATATTTTTATCTCAAATATTTTAAAAGTGTTTTATATAAAATTTCATATGATTATATTTTTTTTTATTTTTCTAAGATTTTTCCAAGCACCACTTTTTTATCACGAATATTTTCTAAGTGTTTTATATAAAATTTTATATGACTCCATCTTTTAAATTTTTTCTAAGTTTTTTCAAGGAACATTTTTTTATCGCAAATATTTTCTAAGTGTTTTATATAAAATTTTATATAACTCCATTTTTTCAAATTTTTCTAAGTTTTTTCCAAGGACAAATTTTTTTGAAAATATTTTCTAAGTGTTTTATATAAAATTTAACATGACTCCATTTTTTGAAATTTTCCCAAGTTTTTTTTCAAAGAACAACTTATTTTTATTATTTTAATTTTTCAACTTTTTATTAAAAACTAAAAAAAAAACATCCGATTTATAAAATTGTATAAATTTTAATATAATTTTATATCATTGTATTAGACCAAAACTCGTATCAAAGTCGATATAAAGTTATATAAACTGATATTATTAGATATTATTCGATCAAATCTTATGAAACCATTTTTCGTATAGGGTTATATCAAAATAGACACGAACCCATATTAAATTATATATTGTGTCATATCAATTTTTTTACTCGGGTATATATTGTGTTATATATCATTATGTATTGCATCATATAAAAATTTTTACTCGGGGAATTTTATCAGTTCGATTTTAAGATAACAGACCCGGAAATTTACAATGCCACACTTTCAGCTAGCTTCAACAAAAAAAAGGATTATAACTGTTTTTTAATTACTTGTAACAAACTTTACTAAGCATATTTAGTCCGCCATTTTGTTTTTCAAAATTCACGCCAGTAATTCAGATTCAGTAACTCCAAGGCCCCCTTAAAACAAAATTTGAGTTAAATCGGACAATTATTAAAAAAATTTGTCCGCCATATTGGATGCGCCATTTTGATTTTTTTTGTTTTTAGTTAAATTTTGAAATCAGCGACCCCGAAATACTCTAGAAGCACATTTTCAGCCGGATCCAACAACGATGAAGACTTTTGGCTGGAGTTGGATCATTCTTTAAACTTTAAGAAGCATATTTAGCCCGCCATTTTGTTTTTCAAAATTCGTAGTAGCAATTCTTATTCAGTAACTCCAAGACCCGCATAAAACAAAATTTGAGTTTAATCGGACAATTTAAAAAAAAAAATTGTCCGCCATATTGGATCCGCCATTTTGATTTTTTTGGTTTTTAGCTAAATTTTGAAATCAGCGACCTCAAATTCCTCTAGAAGCACATTTTCAGACGGATCCACCAACGATAAAGACTTTTGGCCGGAATTGGATCATGCTGGCCCTGTGTGCAATGTTCAGTTTTTTTTTTATATTTATATTTCCAATTAAATTACAAATCATTTTTACTAATTTAAACCTAAACGAGAACTGGTAGCAATGACCGTCGTCTCGTTGTAGCGAAATCAACTAATGGTTTTTGTGGGAATCGAACCCACGACCCCCTGTTTCATAGGCTGGCACGCTACTAACTAACCTACAGGGGCCCCCTTGAGTGTAGACATGTAACATTTTCTTCTTGCATATTTTTCAACTCGCAATGCCAAAAATACGACAAAACGGGAAAAAATTTTCGATTTAAAAAAACTACAAAACCCCTTAAAAACAACGTTTTTTTTATATTTTTGTTAAATTTGAAAAATTTGCATTTAAAATCTAATTTTGTTTTAAATTTAAAATTTTTTTCTCCATTTTTCCTTTGAATTTTAATCAAAGATTTGTTTTAACGAATGTTAAATTTATATGTCAAGTTTTCCAAATTTATAAGGAAAATATACTTAGAGTCTGTTCTTGGTATTACAAATCAATTTTTGATTACAATATTTTTTTTTTTCAAGAAGTTTCATAAAAGAAATACATATGAATGTAGAAAATATGGATAATTTTATTTTTCTTGAAAAAATTTATTGACAAAACTAATATCAATTTGTTAGTACAAATATTTCCACATGATTTAAAATTTCTATAACTTATTTTTAATCAACTTAAAAGAAATTGCATTTATGTATTATCCATAAAAAAATAAAGATTTATAATTAACTTGCGTTGAATTTAATTAAAAAGAAAAATGAGTAGTAAATACAAAAAGAAAGAAAAAAAAATTAATAAAAAAACTGAAATTAAATGTTATGATACAGATTTTTAATTACATCAGCTGCCTAAAAGTATGCAAAGTATTTTGTCTTAACTCAAACAGATTTAATGCCAAGATAACGAAATACAAAAATAATTAACGGAAAAGAAACAGAGTGGAGGCAACACAGTGATGACTAGGGATGAGATTTTCATGCACTAAAAAATCGAAAATATGCGCTTAAAATATGCGCTAAAAAACTCAAAATATGCACTAAAGAACCAAAAAATATACACTAAAAAAATAAAATGCGCACAAAAAAATCTTGTTTTCATAGGAAAATCTTCTTAAAAAGCAAAAAGTAATGCCGGGTTTAAATAGTAACATTTAAAACTTTAAATAAGCAAGATTTTTTAGAACTTAAGACAATTTATAAAAAAAAATTTAAAGAAAAAAAAATAATTTTTCTTATTTCCAAAATAAATTTTTAAAATTTAAAATAGTTTTTAAACAAATAAATTTCAATTTGTGTTTTTGCTAATTTATGCCAAAATATGCAAAAATATGCACTCAAAAGTTGGAAATATGCACAAAATATGCATTTAAAACCAAAATATGCAAAAATATGCATTTTCACCAAAATATGCAAAAATATGCAAAAACAAATCGATGCCATTTTAACGCAAATTTCTTGAGTCGGAAAGATAATTGGTCGATATCGTTTTTAGACTATCGACAAAAAACATGCATTTGCAGGGAAATCTCATCCCTAGTGATGACTAATAAAATAAAAAAAAAAACATGATTTCATTTATGATCATGAAGAATAAATTAAAATGTTTCACAACAATAAAAATTTTGCTACTCCTGCTTTTAAGAATTTTTGCTTCAATTAATTTTTTTTTTTTCAATATATTTTTTTAATGCTCAATTTTTCTTCTTGTGGTCGTGGTAGTTTAAGCTCATAAAAATTAATAAAAGGAAGGAAGGGAAATACAAATATACGCAACGCATATTTTTATACATAAAAATATTTTTGCATATACACAAACACATTTTATACATACACTGAAATGACAATTATGTAATCTGGAGGGAGAAAATACGCTCATACAAATAAATATGTAAATAATACAAGAATATGCAGTGAAACTTTATAAGTAAGAGTGTTCGTTTTGGCTGTGCTCAATCTTAAATACTTTTCCAAATGCGAAAAAAAGCACGTGGACGTCAAATTGATTAATTACAAAGAACAACAATTGAAATTGGAATGTGATAAAACCAAAATAAAATGAAAGTTGACATATTCCATCACAAAGCCTTCTAAGCTTTTTTAGAGTTCAGCGCTAGATTTTTTTTACACGCATTAGAAGTTGGTGAACTCTTATTTTAATTATAATAATTGCTTGAAAACTGTATAAGTGGCGTATGCTTAATTTTGTAATTGCATTTAAATAACAGTCATACGCAACGATGCACAGTGGAACGAAATTCATACCGGTTATAGCTAACGTAATTTTGAGCTTAAATTTGAACGCTGGACCCCACATGTCAATAAGTGCGCCACCAGGGCCCCCCAAAGTAGTACATGTTTAGTTTACAAAAACTTTAAATGCTATAAAATCACCAACTTTAAATGAGTGTAAAAAAATCTAGTGCTGAACTTAAAAAAAGCCTCGAGGGTTTTGTTATGTAAAATGTCAACTTTCATTTCGTCGGTGCGCCGCACAGTGCCACATTTGGCCAATCTAGTACGACAAAAATCAAAAAAAAAAAGTTCCCCGATTTTTATGATTTGTTTGTATGTATTATAAAACATTCCTAATAGCACGGAAATACTCATATAAGAACGATAATTCTGTTCGTTATTAAGATGTGGGTGCATAAAGTTGCATCTTGTAAAATCCTGTAAGTACTTAAGTGTTACTATTTTGCATTAATTAAGTCGATTTTAAACTGTTGTAACTTTTTAACAAAAAAAGATATTTATACATTTTTTTTTGGTAATTTTAAAGGAATTTAAGGGCTTTAAGTCATATTTTTTCTTTTTTTTTTAAACAATTTTTTCTATTTTTTATTAAATTTTTAACATAATAAAAATTTTTGAAAAGAAAATTATATATATTTTTTTTTTTTTGATGGAATAGAACTTTTGTTTTTGGTCCCTATTGGTCGCCGGACTTTTTCAGATATATTGACCAATATCCATAGTACTTATTTCAACGGCTTACTTTTGCGACCGTCTGCGACGCCGACTGCAGTGGGGCGATATGTAAACCTCGTTTTTACATATTTTTTAAACATATTTCAAAAAGTGGGCGTGGCAGTAATCTGACCGCCCCCTTTTTTTGTGATATTATTTCTACAGTCATTGAGAGTATATGTACCAAATTTAAAGAAATTATAACCAAAATTACAAATTTTTTAAAAAGTGGGCGTGGCCCTTAACCTTCCTCCCATATTTTTCATAATGTTATTTTCGAACTCAAAACGAACATTTATACCGAATTTGAAGTCAATATAATTAAAATTGGATATTTGTCGTCCTAGATTGGCCAAATGTGGCACTGTGCGCCGACCAGAACCGCTATGTGCTGTTCAAAATCTTTTGAAGAGGCTTACAAATCAGCTCTATTTTGACCTATCGCGGTGCTTTAAAACAATATTTGTTTCATAAATATTTAAATAATATTTTAAATTTAATATTTACATTAATCTAAATTTAAACAAGTAGAAAAGTTAAATTCGACTTTGATGAATCTATGAAAACCCTCCACAATGCATTTTTTAAAGGATAGTACATTTTTTAACGTGAAAAAAATTAACAATTTTGATTAGAAATATATTATTTTGAGTAAAAAACTCTTTTTTGTAATTAAAAAAAAAAAAAAAAAAAATTACAAATTTTTTTTTGAGTGTAAAATTTTTTTCAAGTGTAATGTTTTTTTTAATGTAAAAATATTTCTAAGTGAATGCACGTACGTATGTACACAAAATATTGTAATTTTTGTAAAAAAAAAACAATTTTTTTTTGAGTGTAAAATTTTTTTTGAGTGTAAAATTTTTTCGAGTGTAATTTTTAAGTTAACAATGCTTTTAAAACTAAACAAGTTTGAAAAGCATTGTTAAGTTACCACCAATGCTTTTAAAACTTGTTTAACACGTGGAATTTAAGATGAAACCAATCTGAAATTCAGGGTTTTGCTTATAACTTTTGAACCACTGAACCGATTGAGCTGAAATTTAATACCAAACAGACCCGGGGAAGGGTAAAGATAGATATCAAGCTTCAGCAGTCTCATTATTGTCTTTCGAAAGTTAGCGTGCTTTTTATGTCGTAAATTCAGGAGAAACCCTTGCCGAAATTTACTCTTTTGCTCATTACTTTTGAACCACTGGACCGATTTGGCTGGATTGCAATACCAACCTGACCCTGTAAATGACCAATATATATGTCAAACTTCAGTAGCCTCTGTAAAGTCTTTCCAAAGTTAGCGTATTTTCAACGGACATACAGACAGACGGACGAACATCGCTTGATCGACTTAAAATCGATCGTGGATCATGAATATATGGGGCATTCCATGTGAAATCGGACACTTTGAAATTTTTTTTTTTAGATTTTCCCAATTTATTTACAGTTTTTAGTACCCTTCGAAAACTCCTTCGTGGTAAATTTTCAGATTTTTTTGATGACCCGTTCAAAAGATATCGAATTTTTAAAAATTGGTAGTTTGTTTCTTTACTCAAACTTCTTTTAATCATAACTTCTTCAATAATGGTCCAAATTTCAATTTTTTTTTTTCAAAATTTTTGTTTTTCTAAGTACTTTCTAAAAAAAAATCCCAAAAAATTCTTTAAAGCGCTCTAGTATGCGATTTTTAAGTTTTAAAATTTAAATCTCATTTTTGAAACTGTTTGTACTCTTCGATTTTTTTGTAATTTTTTTGTGTAAAACTTCTATCAATTCTACATATTTTTTGCCCAGGAAGATCGTGGGATAACGATTATTACTATTTTTTAAAATTTTTTAAAAAAAGTTATTGTAATTTTCCAATCTTAAAATCATTTCTACTGGGCCAATGGTGCGTCATAGAGGGGTCCTTTATAAGACCGACCCCCATTAATTTTTACGTCTTAAGATTTCTTTGGAACAAACTAATACCCTATCTCCAATTTCTAAGGGGGCTCCCACACAAAACGACATTTTTTAAAATTTGTTCCAACCGCTCTAACTGCCCTAATAGTGCCCTTAGAGCAACAAAATGTATGACGGACCCACAATATTTTTTTAGTCCAAACATTTTCTCTGAACACACCTACCCTCTATCTTTAAGTGTTAAGGCGGTCCCCATACAATTTTTTTTATTTTTTGTAAATTTGTTTTATTTAATCAGCTTCTACCGGTCCATTGGTGCGTCCGAGAGGGGTCATTAGTGAGACCGATCCCCATTTATTTTTTTCCTACAACATTTTTTCAAAACATACCTACGCCCTATCTCCACTCCCTAAGTAGGCTCCCATACAAATAACAGTTGGAGCAAATTTTATAAAAATGTAATTTTGTATGGGAGCCTACTTAGGGAGCCTACCACGAAGGAGCTTTCGAAGGGTACTAAAAACTGTAAACAAATTGGGAAAATCTAAAAAAAAAAATTTTCAAAGTGTCCGATTTCACATGGAATGCCCCATATATACTTTATGGGGTCCTAGACCAATATTTCTATGTGTTACAAACGGAATGACAAACTTATATATACCCTCTATCACTAGAGTGGAGGGTATAAAAAACAGCGCAAAAGTACTAAATTTAGCTGTTTTTAAAGTCTCACACTGACACTGCTGCACACTGACGATTTGCTTTTGGTTTCATCAAATTCCGATTCGGAAAGTTAGATTTTTTATCACTGTGTTATGATTGATACTCTTAAGTTTTATAATTTTATAATTTATTATTTTTATATCCAGCATAAATGGCCGTATTTTGTTTCTAACATATTTTGATCAAAAAAGTATGTGATCTCAAATTATAAGCATTTTTTCAAGATTTTTGATTTAAATGTTGGTCAGAAACATGAGTGATCAAAACTATTCATAATTTAACTGTTTTAACACAATTTTGACGAAAAAAAAATTATCTCAAATTCTAAGCATTTTTTAAAATTTTTAATAAAAAAAAATAAATGTTGGTTTGAAATATGGGTGATCAAAAACTTTCTCTGACTTTTCTCTAAAAATTTTAGTCGAAAAAGTATGTGATCTCAAATTAAAAGCAATGGTTCAAGATTTTTAATAAAAATGTTGCTCAGAAATGTGGGCGATCAAAAATTAAAATTATTTTTATTTATAATTATTTCGGATTGCATTCTAAGTTTTCTTAACGGATTTTGGTCAAGAAAGTATGGATTTAAATTTATAACCTTTTTTTAAAAATATTTTTGAATGGAATGTTGTTTAAAAATATGCGTCATCAAAATTTTCATTTCTGTTTTTTTTTTTTGAAACCAAAATTTTCATATAAGTATTCTGACTTTTATGAACAATTTTTGGTCAAAAAAGTAAGTGATCTCAAATTTTAAACACTTTTTTCATAATTTTTGATAGGAATGTTGGATTAAAATATGGGTGATCAATAACCAATTTTCATGATTTTTTATGAAATTGTTTCAGAAAGCACTCTTA
Source organism: Pegoplata infirma (assembly GCA_963921195.1). NCBI lineage: Eukaryota > Metazoa > Arthropoda > Insecta > Diptera > Anthomyiidae > Pegoplata > Pegoplata infirma. The sequence continues at coordinate 29,831,609 of OY992538.1, read as the reverse complement.
ATTGTCTTAACGGATTTTGGTCAAAAAATTAAGTTATCTCAATTTTTAAGCACTTTTTCGAAATTTTTAGTAGGACTAATGTTAGTTTAAAATATGGGTGATCGAAAACTTTCATATTAGTATTCTGACTTTTTTGAACAGATTTTGTTCAAAAAAAGTAAGTGATCTCAAATTATACGCATTTGTTCAAGATTTTTAATATACATGTTTTGAGAAATATGGCTGATCAAAACTTTGCATGATTTTTATTTATAATTGCATTACCAGTTTTTTTTTCGAAAAAGTAAGTGATTTCATGTTATAAAGTTTTTTTTTTTTAATTTCTTAATACAAATTTTGTTTAGAAATGTGGGTTTCCAAAAATTTTAATTACAGCATTCTGTCTTGCCCTGGTCAAAAAATAAGTGATCTCAAATTTTAAGCAGTTTTCAAGATTTTTGATATGATTTTTGGTTTAAAATATGGGTGATCAAAAATTTTCAATATTTTCAATCAAATTGTTTCAGATAAAATTTTTAATTGTCTCAACGGATTTTGGTCAAAAAGTAAGTTATCTCAAATTTTAAGCACTATTTCAAGTTTTTTATACAAGATTTTAATAGGAATGCTTGTTTGAAATATGGAATATAAAAAATTTTCATATTAGTATTCTGACTTTTATGAACAGATTTTGGTCAAACAAGTAAGTGATCTCAAATTTTAAGCACTTTTTTCAAGATTTTTGATAGGAATGTTGGATTAAATTATGGGTGATCAATAACAATGGGTCATCACCAATATTCATGATATTTAATCAAATTTTTTCAGAAAGAATTCTTAATTGTGTTAACGGATTTAGGTCAAAAATTAAGTTATCTCAAATTTTAAGCACTTTTTCAAAATGTTTAATAAGAATGTTAGTTAAAAATACGGGTGATCAAAAATTTTCATATTAGTACTCTGACTTTTTTGAACAGATATTGTTCAAAAAAGTAAGTGATCTCAAAGTATAAGCATTTGTTCAAGATTCTTAATAGAAATGTTGGTTAAAAATATAAGTGATCAACAATATTCATAATTTTCATTTGGAATTGTCTAAGATAGTATTCTTAATTGTGTTAACACATTTTTGTCAAAAAAGTATATGATCTCAAATAATAATAATTTTTCAAGATTTTTGATGGAAATGTTGTTCAAATATGTGGGTGATCAAAATTTTCATTTCTGATTTTTATGATCCAAAACTTTCATATTAGTGTTCTGACTTTTATGAACAGATTTTGGTCAAAAAAGTTAGTGATCTCAAATTTTAAGCACTTTTTCAAGATTTTTGATAGGAGTGTTGGATTAAATTATGGGTGATCACCAATTTTCATGATTTTTAATAATAATGTTTCAGAAAGCATTCTTAAGTGTCTTAACGGATTTTGTTAAGTTATCTCAAATTTTAAGCACTTTTTCAAAATTTTTAATAGGAATGTTAGTTAAAAATATGGGTGATCGAAAACTTTCATATTAGTATTCTGACTTTTTTGAACATATTTTATTCAAAAAAGTAAATGATCTCAAAGTATATGCATTTGTTCAAGATTTTTAATAGAAAAGGTTAGTTTGAAATATGGGTGATCAAAAACTTTCCTATTTTCATTCCGAATTTCACAACAGTTTTTTGTCAAAAAAGTATGTGATCTCAAATTATAAGGATTTGTTCAATATTTTTGATAGAAATGCTTGCTTGAAATATTAGTAATCAAACACTTTTATTATTTTAATCAAATTGTTTCAGATAGCATTGTTTATTGTCTTAGAGGATTTGGGTCGAAAAAGTAAGTGATCTTAAATTATAAGCCTTTTTTAAGATTTTTTAAAAAATACAGGTTTGAATTATGGTTAATCAAAAACTTTCATATTAGTTTTCTGACTTTTATGAATAGAATTTGAAAAAGGTTGAAAAATAAGTGATCTCAAATTAAAAGCATTTGTTTAAGATTTTTAATACAAATATTGTTTAGAAATATGTGTGATCAAAAATGTTCACATTCTTAATTGCCTTAACACATTTTTGTGGAAAAAGTTAATGATCTCAAATTATAAACATTTTTAAAAATTTTTAATAGAAGTATTGGTTTGAAATATGGTTGATCAAAAACTTTCATGTTACCATGCTGACTTTTTTGAGCAGATATTTGTCGAAAAAGTATGTGATCTAAAATTAAAAGCAATTGTTCAAGATTTTTAGTAGAGTTGTTGGGCAGAAATGTGGGTGATCAAAAATTATCATAATTTTTATTTATAATTATTTCCGATTACATTCTTAATTTTCTTAACGTATTTTAGTCGAAATGGTAAGTGATTTAAATTTATAAGCTTTTTTTTTCCAGATTTTTGATAGGAATGTTTTTTAAAAATGTGGGTGATCAAAATTTTCATTTCTGATTTTTATGATCCAAAACTTTCATATTAGTGTTCTGACTTTTATGAACAGATTTTGGTCAAAAAAGTAAGTGATCTCAAATTTTAAGCACTTTTTCAAGATTTTTGATAGGAATGTTGGATTAAATTATGGGTGATCACCAATTTTCATGATTTTTAATCAAATTGTTTCAGAACGCATTCTTAATTGCCTTAACGGATTTATGTAAAAAAAAGTAAGTTATATCAAATTTTAAGCAATTTTTAAAAATTTTTAATAGGAATGTTAGTTAAAAATATGGGTGATCCAAAACTTTCATATTAGTATTCTGACTTTGTTGAACAGATTTTGTTTAAAAAAGTAAGTGATCTCAAAGTATATGCATTTGTTCAAGATTCTTAATAGAAATTTGGTCAAAAATATAAGTGATCAACAATTTTTATAATTTTCATTTGTAATTGTCTGTGATAGTATTCTTAGTTGTCTTAAAGCATTTTTGTCAAAACTAGTATATGATCTCAAATTACAATAATTTTTCAAGATTTTTAATAGAAAAGGTTGTTTTGAAATATGGGCGATCAAAAACTTTCCTATTTTCATTCCGAATTTCACAACAGTTTTTTTGTCGAAAAAGTATGTGATCTCAAATTATAAGCATTTGTTCAACATTTTTGATTGAAATGCTTGTTTGAAATATTAGTAATCAAACACTTTTCTTATTTTTAATCAAATTGTTTCAGATAGCATTCTTTATTGTCTTAGCGGATTTGGGTCGAAAAAGTAAGTGATCCCAAATAATAAGCCTTTTGTAACTATTTTAAGTTGTTTGTTTGTTAAAACAGAATTGTTTTTTTAGTAAATTGTTAGCATTTATACTTCTCTTAACAGATTTAGTTTGAAATAGTATGTGATCTTACATTACAAAAATTTGTCAACTTTTTTGGCAGAAATATTAATCAGAAATGTAGGTGATCAATAATTTACCTTATTTTAATTTATTATAGTTTCAGATTCATTCTTACTCGAATTAACAGATTTTGATAAAAAAAGTAAGTGATCTCAAATTATAAACATATTCAAAAATTTATTGCAGTTTTCTTATTTGTGTTTACAGATTTAAAACAAATAAGTAAGTGATCTCAAATTATAAGCATTTGTTGAAGGTTTATGATAGGAATGTTGGTTTGAAATATGGATGATAAGTAACTTTTATGGCTTTTAAACAATTTGAAATTAAAGTAAAATTAGGTTGATAGTTTTATTAGTAAATTTACCAATCTACTTGCTAAATATTTTACCAATTTTTCTTGTTGACTGTATGAACTATAAGTGATTGGTATTAAGTGAATTTTTGTTGAATAAAAAAATATATTCAAATCATACAGTACGCATTAAGACATGGAAAAGCTTCCAACATTATCTAGTGTAGCTTTGGGGCGAAAAAAAAAAACAGATGATTGGGGGTGAATTGTTGTATAGATGACGTTGCTTGACCTTATTTTTCTCAGTTTGTGACATTTTAAGCGGAAGTATCAAATTGTGGTCATTTAAATGGATTTTTATGTAAAACAAAAAAAAAAGAAAAAAGAAATTTGAATTTCTTTTGTATTCTTCTGCATCTCTTTTGTTTTTATATTTTAAAACATTTTATGACGTCGAGCAAAGTTATGCAAACACATTTTAATAAATGAGTGAGAAAAGTGATGTTAAAACAATGTACATTCTGACTGAAAAGGTCCACCCATTTAGTTTGTCCGTCTTTTCCTTGCTGTTCGCTTTTTGTATCTTCTTGTATTTAAATGACCTTTAATAATATTGACTATCGTTTGGTGTGGAAAAGCTGTTGCTACTGCTGATGATGCTGCTACTTAATGCTGATGATGGTGTCAGGAAATCATTAAATTCATTTAAGCGCAAAATGTTATTGTTGGATCCTTTTGGCATTTTACACAACAGCAGTTTTTTCTTTTTCTTGGTAGCATGTATTTTTTTTTTGGTATGTATGGCATTCAAGCTTAAATTTAGTTATTAATGTTATTATACTTTCGCACAATTTAATGTTTATCGAAAAAGAAAACGCAAAAAAATTGTCATTTAAATGTTTAATGTATTCTGTTTATTTTTTTTTTGTTCATTGTTGTTTTAAATATATAAATTAAACTAGCTTGAAATTATGAGAAGTATTTTTTTTTTGTTCTTCGAAATAATCTAATTTAGGGCAATTTGGCAAGGAGCTGCTAATGTGGCATGAAAAATTTTAATTGGTATTATAAATAACATTATTTTGTTGGAGGAAAAGTTTGGAAGTGGGGATAATTTTAATTTTCAAAATAAATCTTAAAAGAATGACCAAATTCAAGTATGGAAATTATATGATTTTTAAGTGTTTTTCTACAATCAAAGAATATTTAGTACCCTGTGTTCAGTGGTAGAGAAAAATATTGACTAAGACCCCATATAGTTTTTTATATATTTATGATGATTAATCGATTTTAAGGTGCCCGTTACTCAAATTCATTGACATTTTTACATAAATAAAAATATTAGATTCTGAGACATTTTCAGTCTCAGCCTCTGAGAGGTTTTTCGTATAGAAAAATCTCAGATCCTGATACATTTTTGTATAGAAAAAGTCTCAGATTCTAAAACATTTTTGTATAGAAAAAGTCTCAGATTCTGAGACATTTTTGTATAGAAAAAGTTTCAGATTCTGAGACATTTTTCGTGTAGAATATGTCTTAGATTCTGAGAAATCTAAAGTCTTAAGTCTTAGATTCTGAGAAATTTTTCGTTTAGAAAAGTTCTTAGATTCTGGGACATTTTTCGTATTGAAAAGTCTCAAATTCTGAGAAATTTTTCGTGTAGAATAAGTTTCAGATTCTGAGACATTTTTCGTATCGAAAAACTCTCAGATTCTGAGAAAATTTTCGTATAGAAAAAGTCTCAAATTCTGGGACATTTTTCTTATTAAAAAAGTGTCAGATTTTGAGACAATTTGCGTATAGGAAAAGTCTCAGATTCTTATCTTAAAACATCAACCAAAAACATTTTTATCCACTTGTTTAACCACTAAATCCCCAATATGGCCAGAAAGTAGAGACACACTAACCTTATTTTGAATAGAGAGGGGTTTAGATTTGATACGTTTTTGTAAAAAAAATTTACACTCAAAAAAAATTTTACACTCAAAAAAAAATTAGTAAATTATTTTTTTTTTTTCAAAAATTACTTAAAAAATATGTTTTTTACACAAAATAAAATATTTCTAATCAAAAATATTCAAAAGGGCATTGTGGAGGGTATTCATAGATTCGGCCAAGTCGAATTTAACTTTTCTAGTTGTTTCTTGTTAATTCGACGTTTTACATTCAAGCGGGGACCTAAATTCGTGTGTGCACAAGGGCCCCGCCATGGCGCGCCATACCATCAGACGGCCTTGGTGCCAAAGTATATTTTTTAACATAATGTTTTTAGGCTGGTTTTTTAATTTTAAACAAGTAAGAAAGCTATATTCGGCTGTGCCGAATCTTTAAATACCCTCCACCAATGTAATGATTTAAAAAACAAAAAAGTTTGTTTGATTTATACCTCAGGAAATAAAAAAGTACCAAAAAGTGTACTTCCGGTACTTTTAATAAAAGGTACTTTTTATAAAAGGTACTTTTAATGAAAGGTACTTTTTATAAAAGGTACTTTTTATAAAGGGTAATTTTTATAAAAGGTGTTTTTTATAAAAGGCACTTTTTTATAAAAGGTACTTTTTATGAGAGGTACTTTTTATAAAAGGTACTTTTTATAAAAGGTACTTTTTATAAAAGGTACTTTTTATAAAAGGTACTTTTTATAAAGGGTACTTTTTATAAAAGGTACTTTTTATAAAAGGTACTTTTTATAAAAGGTACTTTTTATAAAAGGTACTTTTTATAAAAGGTACTTTTTATAAAAGGTATTTTTTATAAAAGGTACTTTTTATAAAAGGTACTTTTTATAAAAGGTACTTTTTATAAAAGGTACTTTTTATAAAAGGTACTTTTTATAAAAGGTACTTTTTATAAAAGGTACTTTATATAAAAGGTACTTTTTATAAAAGGTACTTTTTATAAAAGGTACTTTTTATAAAAGGTTAGAGTTGTCAAATATTCGTCAATTTCAAAAACCGATTTTCGAATACTTAGAAAAACCGCCTTTTAAAAAAATCGGTTTTTCGGTTTTGTAACTAAAAACCGGTTTCGAATAATCGGTTTTTCGGTTTTTGTTTTTAATTATTTATTTGATAAAAAAGTAAAACAAAACAATAAAAAAGGAAAGCAAAACAAGCTTTTTGTACATACTTCAGAATAGAGATTGGCACATTAGCAGTTTATTTTCCTACATTTTTGAAATCTTAATTTTTAAAAGTTTTTTTTTTGTATAAAAAGTTTCGTGAGTGTGAGTGAACGTAAGTGTGAATGAACGTGAGTGTGAGTTGTCATAAATTTACTCACGTGATTGTGAGTAGAAAAAAATATGCTCGTAAGTTAGTGTGCGTGATTGGAAAATTCTCTTCGTGAGGGTGAATGTGTTTGAGTCACTCACACTCCCATCTTTACTTCAGAACTGACAATACATATGATTTACGAATGTTACTACATCAAATGTAAATAGATGTAATTAAGATCAAATTAAATAAAAAGCTTTTAGTTTTTTTTTATTAAACAGTATTTCAAAAAAAAGGCTACATTTCAAATGATCTGGGGACATCCGATTTCTCAACTTAGAGATGTTTACTAAAAAATTTCATTGAATGCAAAATAACGAAAAAAATTAATATATGAAAAAGTCGATTATTCGAGACCAAAAAATCGGTTTCTCGAATACTTCGAAAACCGGCCTTTTTTAAAAAACCGGTTTTAAAAAACCGGAAAAATAGAAAAAAATCGATTTTTCGAATACTTCGGAAATCGGTTTTGACAACTCTAATAAAAGGTACTTTATATAAAAGGTACTTTTTATAAAAGGTACTTTTTATAAAAGGTACTTTTTATAAAAGGTACTTTTTATAAAAGGTACTTTTTATAAAAGGTACTTTTTATAAAAGGTACTTTTTATAAAAGGTACTTTTTATAAAAGGTACTTTTTATAAAAGGTACTTTTTATAAAAGGTACTTTTTATAAAAGGTACTTTTTATAAAAGGTACTTTTTATAAAAGGTACTTTTTATAAAAGGCACTTTTTATTAAAGGTACTTTTTATAAAAGGTACTTCTTATAAAAGGTACTTTTTATAAAAGGTACTTTTTATAAAAGGTACTTTTTATAAAAGGTACTTTTTATAAAAGGTACTTTTTATAAAAGGTACTTTTTATAAAAGGTACTTTTTATAAAAGGTACTTTTTATAAAAGGTACTTTTTATAAAAGATACTTTTTATAAAAGGTACTTTTTATAAAAGGTACTTTTTATAAAAGGTACTTTTTATAAAAGGTACTTTTTATAAAAGGTACTTTTTATAAAAGGTACTTTTTATAAAAGGTACTTTTTATAAAAGGTACTTTTTATAAAAGGTACTTTTTATAAAAGGTACTTTTTATAAAAGGTACTTTTTATAAAAGGTACTTTTTATAAAAGGTACTTTTTATAAAAGGTACTTTTTATAAAAGGTACTTTTTATAAAAGGTACTTTTTATAAAAGGTACTTTTTATAAAAGGTACTTTTTATAAAAGGTACTTTTTATAAAAGGTACTTTTTATAAAAGGTACTTTTTATAAAAGGTACTTTTTATAAAAGGTACTTTTTATAAAAGGTACTTTTTATAAAAGGTACTTTTTATAAAAGGTACTTTTTATAAAAGGTACTTTTTATAAAAGGTACTTTTTATAAAAGGTACTTTTTATAAAAGGTACTTTTTATAAAAGGTACTTTTTATAAAAAGTACCTTTTTATAAACTTTTATATAAAAAGTACCTTTTATAAAAAGTATATTGTATATTATACATACCCGAGTAAAAAAGAGTTATATATAGCCGTGACAAATTAGATCCCAAATATGGTGGACACAATTGTTTCAAATATTATCTTCAGTTATCCTACAAGATCTGACAGATAGTGTTATATATAATATGATACTTAAAATGGGTCTATCTAGTTTTATCAGTTTGATCCGGACTGATACAATATAAAATAAATTGAGACTATAAGACATAAATATATATGGTTAGATATTGCTCTACATAAAGAACATATTTTTGTATATAACATTACATAAAGTCATGCGCGGGTACAAGGGGGGGGGGAAAAAGGGGAAATTCCCCCCCCCCCCCCAGACCAAATTAAAAAAAAAAAAAAAGAAGAAAGAAAAGAAGAAAAAAAAAAGAAAAAAAAAAAAGAAAAAAGAAAAAAAAGGAAAGAAAAAGAAGAAAAAAGAAAGAAGGAAATTTTCTAAAAAAATTTCCGAAGAAAAAAAATCTCGAAGTCCAAAAATTTTTCATAGAAAAAAAACTGCAAATTTTAATAAGAATCTGAGCCTTTTTTTTGTTAAAAAGGTCTCAAAACTTTTTTATAGGTAAGAGGTCGCAGAAGAATTTTTCTATGGGAAAAAGGTCTCAGAATTTCTGAATTTGAGACTTATTTTAAGGAAAAAGGTCTCAGAATATGAGTCTTTTTTAAAAAGAAAAAAGTCTCAAAGTCTGTGACTTTTAATTGTTGAAAAATAGTCTAAGTTGAAACTTACTGAATTGGTAGAAGCTCGCAGAATCTGAAACTTTTTCTACGGGAAAAAGGTCTTAGAATCAAAGACTTTTTTATGAATAATGTCTCAGAATCTCAGAAAAATGTCTCAGAATCTCAGACTTTTTCTATAAGAAACAGGTCTCAGATTCTATGACCTTTCTATAAAAAAAAAGGTCTTAAAGTCTGACACGTCTTCTAAAGGAAAATATTTCCGAATCTGGGACTTTTTCTTTAGGAAAGGGTCACAGAATCTCCGAATTTTTCTATAGGAAAGTGTCTTAGAATAGGAAAAGATTTCAGAATCAGAAAAAGGTCTCAGAATCTTTTCTTCTTTAGAGAAAAAGTACTAGTATTTTAATTTTAGTAATTAATTAATTTTTTCTATATAAGAAAAAGCTCTCAGAACTTAAGACATTTTCTTTAGGAAAAAGTTCTGAAAATCTGAGCCTTTGTCTTTAGGAATAAGACATCAGAATTTGAAACTTTATCTATAGGAAAAAGGTCTTAGAATCTGAGACTTTTTCTATTGGAAAAAGGTCGAAGAATCTAAGACTTTTTCTATAGAAAAAAGGTCTCAGAATCTAAAATACTGAAAAACAATACGAAACAAATCTAATAATCAGAGACCCCTCCGTAGGAAAAATGTCTCAATAATGCTTTAAAATACGAGACTTTTTCTATAGTAAAATGTCTCAGAATCTGAGACTTTTTCTGTAAAAAAAAAAATCTTAGAATCTGAAAATTTTTCTTTACGAGAAAAAATCTCAGATTATGAGACACTTTTCGTAAAGAAGAAGTTTTATATTTTGAGACATTTTCCCTTAAAAAAACTTTCACGAAAAATGTCTCAAAATCTGATATTTTCTATGTAGAAAGGATTTCTTTTATTATTTTTATGTACGAAAAAAGTCTCAGATTCTGAGACATTTTTCGTAAAAAAGAAGTCTTATATTCTGAGATTTCTTTTAAAAATCTGAAAATTTTTCAATAGGAACGAAAAAAGTCTCAGATTCTGAGACATTTTTCGTAAAGAAAAGTCTTATATTTTGAGACATTTTCCCTTTAAAAAATAGTTTTTTCACGAAAAATGTCTCCACATCACTTTTTTGAAAAAAAAACGTATCCTTTTTTTAGCTCGTCAACATAGGTGGTTTTTAATGTTTTTTTTTCGAAGTAAAAAAAAAAGTTCCCCCCCCAAACCCAAAAGCTGTACCCGCCGCTGCATAAAGTGCATATGATTATATATAATGTTATCCAACTTATATGACGTTATAAGGAGCAATATATGATCAGTAGGGCAAGTACTTTCATGAAAATGCATATTTTTACTCCGCACTCTAAACATAACATAAATTAAATATCTATCCGAATCAATAAATTTGCAATAAAATGGCATCGATTTGTAGTTGCATATTTTTGCATATTTTGGTATAAATGCATATTTTTGCATATTTTCATATAAATTACACTTTTTTAATTTTCATTAACATTTTTCAAAAAATCATTTCAAAAAACAAACATAATCTAAAACCGATCCACCATTTCTTGTAAAAAATATTATTTGCTGACAAAATTATATATAAAATTTGTTTCTAAAAAAAATTTAGATTCTTAAATAAAGCTTTAAATTTAAAAATTCTTACAGACAAATGGACCCAGAAAAGCCTACACAAAAACTTTTATTCTCCAGGTCAGATCGGTATTAAATTTTAGGGAAATTGCACAGTAGTTAAGAAGTTCTGAACAAATCCGTGAAACTAAGATTGGTTTTATCCCGAATTCATGTGTTGAACAAAACGCTTACCACGTTTTAGTAGAGATTTTTGGCCACAAAAATATTTTACTAAGAATTTTTGTGACTCAAATATTTTTTAAACTCAAAAAAAATTTACACGCAAAAAATATATTTTTTTTTCAAAAATTGCTAAAGAAGTATTTGACTTCAAATTTAATATTTTTAGTAAACATTTTTAAACATTTTTTTACGTCCAAGTCGATTTTAAAGTTTCTACTTGTTTATTTATTAAATTTGTTCCAAAAATATTTTTTGACTTCTAAAGAAAATTTGTTCATTCAAAATTTTTTATCACAAAATGTGTCATTAAAAAAATATTTTCCAATTAAAAGCTAAGTCCACTCAAAAAACATTTATTTCATATTGTAGAGGGAATTAAAGTATTTGAAAAAATCTAATTTATGTTAACAAAGCCCTTTTTTAGTAAAAGCAATTTATTTTTAATACATATTTTAAATTTTAAGTGCATATTTTTAGAATTTTCAGTGCATATTTTTGATTTTTAGATGCATATTATAGGCACATATTTTCGATTTTTAGATGCATTAAAGTACTTGCCCTAATGATCAGTTATAATGGTTTTAAATTATATTTAATCGTATCAGTTTTCTCCAACTGATATAATTATATAGACCCAATTCACGTATCACATTATATATAAGGTTATCCCGCTAGATCATAAAATATTTCCGTAGATACTTATTAAAGTAATTGTATCCGCCATATTTGGGATATAATTAGTCATGAACTTTTTTTCTTTTTTTACTAGGGTATATATTTTTTTTTCAAGAATATTTTTTTTTTCATAAATTTTTTTTCATCAATATTTTTTTTTTCATGAAATAATTTTTTTATATCAATTCTCTTTTTTCATTAAAAACTTTTTTTTTATCGACAAACACAGACAAACTGATAGATCTATATCACTATAATGTCTTAGAAACCTTTGGGAATCAATAATATATATTTAATCCGTTTTGTATGGAATGACAAATAAATATAGCGGTATTTTTTCTCCAAAAAATAAGCTTTGGAAAGAACACCTATTTAAACAGTAAAACATTATCATGATTGAGTGGTTTGGGCAAGAGTACAAACTTCGCAGACATTTTTCTTATTTCGTACTCTTAGAACCAGAATTTCCAAAACAAAATACTTTATTCAAAAAATTTTTTTGTTTTTAATGTTTTTTTCTTAAAGGATGTATTTTACAGTTAAAGGTGATACCGAATTTTGGCAAAATTTAATTTTTTTGTTCACCCTGAATTATAAATCTAAATTAAAAAAAATTCACTTTAATTCGATTAGTTTTAGGCAAAATAAAGTTTAATTGAACATGGTCTCATCGTCATAGTAGTCCTCGACCTTGTTTTTCAATGTCTTAAATATTTAAATTTAATGTCGATGTTCATGTGTCATCCCTCAGTGTAATAGAACACCAGTCTTCCTATTTTATTTTTCGTTTGGGCTTCAAATAATTACTTTTTTCCCAATAATTTGATTAAGAAAAATTGAACGTATAAAGTAAAATGTACGTAAAAGAAAAAAGGAAGAAGAGAACAGAAGAAAAAAAAGTCAATGTTTTAACATGACCTTGAGTATTGCCATATGAGGACCATAGTTCAAGTAAGTACAAAATGAAAAACATAAAAAAAAAAATACGAGAGTCATGTTGTTAAAATTGCTGTTATTTTGTTTTATTTCAAAGAATTTCATTTTTATTACACCAAAAATTCTTGTTGGCCTAACAACATCATCAATATGATGTTGTATGGATGTAATAAACATGTGTAACTATGTAATTGTAGGTAAATTAGGGTGTTACTTATTAAAGGGGTAGTCCAACAATCAACTTCACTTTGGAAATGAATTTTACTTTAGAAACAATCTTTCGTTCATTAAATAGATATCACTTACTTAAAAGTACCAAATTTCCAGTTTTACTCCTTAGAATCGAAATTTGAAAAAAAATAGATATTTTTTTTGCTGAATTATTTTAAATTTAAAATTTCTAGACCATTATTTTAGGAAATCAAAAAAGTACCAAAATACAACATTGTATTCCAAACATTCCAAAAAATATGTTCTTATGACCATTAGTTCAGAAGATCAAAAAAAGTACCAAAGTATATTTTTTTACCCTCTTAGAATTTGGTTGAATCTACATTCAAAATTTCAAATTTCTAGAATAATAATTTAGAAAAAGTACCAAAGTACAAACCCCATCAAAATTTCAAAAATCTAATTTCTCAGAATTTCCAAAAGGTACTTTTTTAGTAGACTTTTTAACCCTCATAAAATCTGGTTGATTCTACATTTAAAATTTCAAGATTCTAGAACCATAATTTTAGTATATACAAAAAGTACCAAAGTACAAATTTTTATCCTGATTACCACCCCATAGAAATTTCCAAAGCTATTTTTTCAGATGTTCTAAACGGTACTTTTTAAGAGCATCCTTCATTTCAAAAAAGTACTTCTTTTAAAATTGGTTTCCACCGGAGGGATCTTACATTATAAATTTTAGGCTTCTAGAACCAATATTTCAGATCATTAAAACTCTATGTAAATATAAATGCCACCCTATGACAGGTAATGTAATAAAATTTTCAAGGGACATGTAAAATATACAAAAGTGACTATACAATTAAGTATGTGTGAGTGACTACTCGTGTATGTTTTTTTTTTTTTTGTAATATAAAAAGGTCCTGTTGCTACTCTCACTACTTTGTTACTTACTTATTTGTAATTAAAGTCTTAAATCGCGACGATTATGTCATCTGTGTACGAGTATTTTCCTTTTTTGTTTTTGTTTTTTTTTGCTGTTTCTGCCTCTTTTTTCTTTGCAACAAATAAGTATGACTGAAATAATATTGAATGGCTTCTTTTTAGCTGTCTGTATGTGTGCATTAGTTTGGCATTTTTTTTTAATGGAAAATAAGTTTTTCTTACGATTTTGAAGGTCCGGGCAAATTTTTATTCGCCTAGGCCTAAAACTTATGTGATGTAAATTTGAAGCCAATCGGATAAGATTAATACATGCATGTCAATCAAAATTTTGGATTTTTAAAATAAATAAAAACAAAATCTCATGCGACATATTATATTTATTTAAAAAATTTAAAAACAAAAATATCTCATGCGACACATTATATTTGTTTACTTAATGCGCTTAACACGAATATTACACCGTCCGACAGCCAATATTAAACATGAACCGTATGATATACATCTGAAAGAAGAGATCAAAAGGAGTAAAACTACATTTACAGTTTTTCATTTCGTGATCCTGTTTCCTTAAGGATCACGAAAGGACTTCGAAGTTTTAAAGAATGCATTTTGTCCTATAATGACACTGGTGACGGCAAATAAAAAATTGAATAAAGTCATTTGAAAACTTTATCAAAATATTTTGTTTAAAATTTTGAATGATATTAAAGGATACATTTTTGAAAGGACTTAACTTACCTCCTTTATCCTGAAATGTAAAAATAATAAAATAGGCAAATTAGGGGATATCCTCCTCTTTCATTTGCAATCAATAGTGGCATCCTAGGACAAGTGCAAATATTAAAAAAATGTTTTAATAAATTTAATCCTCTAAAACTTTGAAGTCCTTTTAAAAGGAAACAGGATCACGAAATGAAAAACTGTGATGGCAGTTTTACTGCATTTAGTCTCTAGTTTCAAACGTATATTATACAGTTCGTATTCAACGACTTTTTTTCATTTTTGTCGGATGGTGTTATAAAGAAACTAGTATCGGTAAAACAGTTTTCGAGATACCGGTATTTGAAATTTTAAAAATTTATTTAAAATTTTTTTTAAAAAAATCTCAAAATTTCTCCCCTTGACCCCTTAGTAGAGTTTGAGGCAGTCTCTCATTTAAACTTAATATAAACCAAATCCGATAATTTGACCCCGAGGCGCCATTTGATCAATGTTTTGGATTTTTGGAAAATTTCTACCATAATTTTAAATTTATGAAAAATAAAAAAAAATAAATATCTTGCTATAGATTAAATTTGGCATGCTGATTGCGAATATCAAAAAAAAAAAACTCTGAAATCAGTAGAGAGGTTTTCGAGATATTTTTTTTCGCCATTTGAAATTTGTTAAAAAATTTTAAAAATGTTTTTTTTACTGACTTTTTTATAAAGCTAGAGACAAGCTTTCATGAAAACTTAACTTAATAAAACAGTTCGTGTTCAACGACTTTTTATCATTTCTGTCGGACGGTGTTATAAAGAAACTAGAATCGGTAAAACAGTTTTCGAGATACCGGTATTTGAAATTTAAAAAATTAATTTAAAATGTTTTTTTTAAAAAATCTCAAAATTTCTTCCCTTGACCTTCCGCTTGAGACAGTCTTTTATTTAAACTTAATTTAAACCAAATCCGATAATTTGACCCCGAGGCGCCATTTGATCAATGTTTTGGATTTTTGGAAAATTTCTACTAATTTATGAAAAAAAAAAAAATAAAATATCTTGCTATAGATTAAATTTGGCATGCTGATTGCGAATATCAAAAAAAACTCCATTTGAAATTAGTTAAAAAATTTTCAAAATGGTGGTTTTTTCCTACGTTCAAGAAATTAAAAAAAATAAAAATATCTCAAATTTTTTTTTACTGACTTTTTTTATGGAGCTTGAGACAATCTTTCATTAAAACATAATTTGAGCCAAATCAGAACATTTTGATCTATGACGTCCATTTGATCAAAGCTTCGAGCTTTTGGTGAAAATTTTCTGAAAAATCAAAACTTTGATTGAAGAACGACACGGGTTATAAAAATCGGATTTGGCTTAAATTAGATTTAAATTAAAGTTTGTCTCAAGCTCAATGAAATGGTCAAAGGAAAGAAATTGTGAGATTTTTTTGTAAAAATTTCTTGAACGTAGGGGAAAACCACAATTTTTTCCAATTTCAAATAGCGATATCTCGAAAACTGTACTCAGAGGAGATTCATGATTGTGGCAACCATAATTTAAGAGCGTCATATTATGACTGAAAATTTTGTCATAATATATTAACAGCAACCATAACATTTTTGTCATATTATGGTCATAAATTTTTATTTTTCGAATACTTAGGATCATAACATGATTGCTGCAAAAATGTTATGGTTACTACAAACAAGTTATGATCAAATTTTCAATCATAATATGATGCTCTTAAATTATGGTTGCCACAATCATATCTCTTCTCTGACAAGGGAAGTATCTCAACCCTTATACACCGATTTACATGAAACGTAAAATATAGATAAAAGAGACGATTTTAAGGTTGGGGTGTCTCGGCTTATCGGCCATATCGGGAATTTGGGGTTCAAAACATGGGTCAAAAAGTGGCGAAAAAATAGTTTTTTGGATTTTTCAGCCATTTCTTTCTAAGAAACTATATGATGTTTACATATGAGACGAAAGGGTTTTTTAATGCCTATCCAACGGTGGCATAAGCTTGTAAAAGTTTGGCTTTGTTAAATACTTTTTTTATGAAAATGTGTAAATTTTGGGGGGTATTTATATGAATACATAGACCTACGATGTCCATAAGAATATGAAATAATCTTTATTAAATTTAAGTCGACACGTATTTTTTCTCTAGAGGATATTCCTGTTAGTTCGGGAGTTATCGAAATTTTCCCGGAGGTCCACATTGTTTCATAAGGGGACAACGAAATTTTAAAACACTGATATGGCCGAAAAGCCGAGACACCCCAACCTTAAAATCGTCTCTTTTATATATATTTTAAGTTTCAAGCAAATCGGTTCATAAGGGTTGAGATACTACTTCCCTTGTGAGTGTGTTGTTTTTAAAAAACATCTAAAAATTTGTTTCCACTGACTTTTTTATAGAGCTTGAGACAATCTTTCATTTAAATTTAAATTAAGGTAAATCAGAACATTTTGATCCATGACGCCCTTCGATCAAAGTTTAGAGCTTTTGGTGAAAGTTTTCTCAAAAACCAAAACTTTGAACGAAGGACGGTAGAACGATCGAATTTGGCTCAAATTAGATTTAAATGAAAGTCTGTCTTAAGCTCAATAAAAGGGTCAAAGGAAAGAAGTTTTGAGATTTTGTTGTAAAAATTTCTTGAACGTAGGAAAAAAACAGCAGTTTTTTTCAAATTTCAAATAGCGATATCTCGAAAACTGTTCAAAATTAATAATAATGTGTCGCAAGACGTATTTAAGAAAAAAAATTTCAAAATTTTCAAAAATCCAAAACTATGATCGCCGGGTGCCACGGGTTGTTTTAATCCGATTGGCCTCAAATTTGTACCACATAACTTTTAGGTCTTGTAGCATAAAAATTTGCCCGAAGACTTGTGAAAATCAAAAGTTGCAAAAAAAAGTCACTCTAATGTGCGTATTAGTAGTTTATTATAATGATGAAAAATTGTTAGTGTATTTATATCTATAACAATGAGTATGTGATAGTGTGTGTGTAATTGTTTGTGTTTGTTGGCATATAATTTTGTACATGTACAATATTAATTTTATTGGCAGCATTAGCTACTACGACTACTACTTGTCTCATTAAAAGAAGCACAAAAAATGTAAAAAGAAACGTAGAAAAAATACTTAGATATTTCTAAATCCTATTAGGAAGTTTGCTCTGACAACCAACACTACAAAAAGGAAAATTTCTTGTACACTTGCACAGTGGGATTTTATGAATTTTTTTTTGTAAGAGGCAATATTCGGACAATACTGCAGTTTGTAAATTAAAAATGCCAGAGAATTTTGTACTCCTTCCAAAACATTATATTGGGGTTACTTATGTTATATTCATTTGTCACTTCATGTAAAAGGAATTAAAATGTTGGTCGAGGACCCCATTAAGTTTAAATATTGGTGATCCATGTTTCATAGACATTTTAGCGATATCCATTCGTCATCTGTTTGTGAAATGGTCGATGCGTTCCAAATCAAAACAGCTGTAAATTCGGCAAATGAGCAAAATCGAGTCTGAGGAAAGCACACTACAGTCTAAACAAAATGAGCTAGACTTACAAAAATTCAGCAAAATTTATTTAATAAAAAAATTGATTTTTGGAAATTTTTAATGGTAATTCTCAGATTTTGTAAATTTTTACTCAAATTGTTTTTATTAGGAAACAAATTCCAAATTAAGATTTAAAAAAATTTTCATACAAAAAAAGATTTTTGGAAATTATTGAAGCACACGGTGTGGTTGAACAAGTTTAATTGAAAGTTCGTTGCATATGAAATTTTATTGCAGATTATATTAGTTGGCATCCGTACAAACAGTTTAAGCTCAATTTGAAAAAAATCGTTAGTGGGGTTTTTGAGATAATAAGATTTTCATATAGAGAAAAACGGTAAAACTTCTGTTAAAGTGTAGCATATGATAAATAAAGGTTGATGTCCTGAATCTAAATCCTTTACCAAAAGTTTCTACGACGTCTCAATTTTGAGGAATCTGCGTTTCAAATAAAAAAGTCGAGATTTTGTCATTCTGTTTATTCTGTTTGGCCAAAATGTCAAATTTCGATCACTCTAACTCAAAGAGTCCTTGACCGATCTCGTTGAACTGAACAATAGTGTCCAAACTACTTTGTAATTGAACTAACCTTGGTGCAAATTCATTCCGATCAGAGCCCACCGGTTTCTTTAGAAAGTTACCGTGTTTTTTATCTCGTAAATTCGCGAAAAACCCTTGCCGAAATTTACTCTTTTGCTCATAACTTTAGAACCACTGGACCGATTTGCCTGGATTGCAATACCAACCTGACCAGGTAAATGACCAACATATATGCCAAACTTCAGTAGCCTCTGTAAAGTCTTTCTAAAGTTAGCGTGTTTTCTACGGACATAGAGACAGACAGACGGACGGACGGACATAGCTAGATCTACTTAAAAACGATAGAGGATCATGAATATATATACTTTATGGGGTCCTAGACCAATATTTCGATGTGTTACAAACGAAATGACAAACTTATATATACCCTACTAGAGTGGAGGGTATAAAAATATTTATGAAAAAAAAAATATTGGTGAAAAACAATATTGATGAATTAACAAGTAAAAAAATTACATACGGTAAAGACCGACAATATAATACCCTACACTAGTGTTTTCCGGAAAATGGGTCCCAAGTTCAAACATGGACAGATTGGATTAATCCTTTGTCAAATCTTTAATATTACACATACAAACCAAATTTGAGTGAAATAGGCTTTAATTTTTTGCCAATAAACTGCTTTAACTAAATATTGAGCGAAATTTTCATATGGGGCTTAAGTCCAAAAATGGTCCAATTATAATTAGATTTTATAAGGATATTAAAGTACGCGTAAAACGCACACAAACAAAATGTTAATTAAATATTTTCTATTTTCATGACATTTTAGAGATTTATGTAAATATCGGGAAGGTGGTTTGTATAGGGGCTACCAAAAGAACTTGTCTGATACGTTTAAAATTCGTACTGGTGATATGTAAGTACAAAACACGTTTACCTGCCTAATTTCGAATTTTTTTACACCGTCTGGCAAAAATGAAAAAAGTCTTTGAACACGAACTGCGTTTGAAACTAGAGACTAAATGTAATAACACTGCATTTACAGTTTTTCATTTCGTGGTCCTGTTTTCTTTTTAAAGGACTTCAAAATCTTAGAGGATTAAATTTTATATTTTTTTAATATTTGTATTTGTTCTAGGATGCGACTATTAATCGTTAATGAAAGAGGGGGATCTTCCCTAATTTTCCTATTTTATTATTTTTCCATATCAGGAAAAAGGATGTAAGTTACGTCCATTCAAAAATGTGTCCTTCCATATCATTCCAAATTTTAACAAAATATATTGATAAAGTTTTTAAATGACTTTATTCACCTGCTTTTATCCTGATATGGCAAAATGAAAAATGAAAAACTTATGGAAGATCAACTTCTTTTATTTGCCATCACCAGAGCCATCCTAGGACAAGTACAAATAATTTAAAAATATTTTACAAAATGTATTCTTTAAAATTTTGAAGTCCTTTTAAAAGAAAAAAGGATCACGAAATGAAAAACTGTAAATGCAGTTTTACTCCATTTGATCTCTTCTTTCAGACGTATATTATCCGGATCGTGTTTAATATTGGCTGTCGGACGGTGTTATAATACGCTTATTAGAGTCATTTGGGCCACAATTAAAGAGAACCTTTGTATGGGGGCTAAGTCTAAACCTGGACCGATATTTTTAAATTACAATTGGCTTCGTCCTTGGGCCAAAAGAGGGTTAAGTTTCAAAATTCAAGTCAATTGATTAAAAATTGCGACCTGTATTGCGTTTACACCATTTACATGGACAGACAGACGGATTGACGGACGGACATCGCTAAATCGACTCTAAAAGTGATTCTGAGTCGATCAGTACACTCAACCAAAAATCATTGTATTCCCAAAGAAAATCGCTGTAAATTCAACAGAAATCATTGTTGATTTTGACCCTACAAATATTTATGTTGATTTCAATAAAAATTATTGTCAGTTTTTGTAAAAGTTGATCAACTCGTTTTTTTGTAAATCAACTCTTATTTTTTGTAAATTCAACTCATATTTTTGTTAATATAAGAAATTTTATTAATAAAAAAAACTTGTTGTTATTTGTTAATATTCTTTTATTAAGCATAAATCACAATATTTTTGTATTATCATCGGCTTTTTAAGCTGCAATGTTTGAAGATTTTCACAAAGATTTTCACACACACTTCGTTTATTCATGTTGTGCACTCATAAGCCATTCTCCAGTTTTCTGATGATAAGAAACAAAATCCTTAAAAAAAAACAAAAAAGTTTTAATATAGTATGAATACATAAAGTAATCAATGTATTTTTTTACTTACCAAATATTTACAAATCAGATCCTATTTTTGTTTATTTTTATAATATTAAATATTTTTATAAAAAACCAAAAACACATAAAATAATTTTATAAGAGATAAACACGATTTACATTGCTACCAACTCACTCGTCACTCGTTAATAATAAAAAAAAAAAATGAACGAACAGGGTTGTTTTTTCTATTTTGATTTATCTATTGAATTCTGTATAAGCGTTGTAAAAAGTTGATTCAACTTAACTGATTATTCAACGATATCAACATTAATTTTTGTTGAATACGGCGTTATTCTGTAAAACTTGATCTACAATGGGTTTACTAATTTTTCTACTAAGATATTTCTATGAGTGTATACTTTAATATCAGCACAAACTCATTATACCCTGTACCACAGAGTGGTGTAGGGTATAAATATTGATTAAAAAAATATTGACGAAAAATAAATTATGAAAAATAATTATGTTACGTTTTATTCACCAGCTACTGAATATTTATTTTACTCACCACGAGTTGAATTATTATCCAAGTTACAAACCCAAGTTACTAAAATGTTTGGTTTTAAGAAAATTAAAACAGTAATTATTATTTTCTTTTTTTGTTAATCGTTAGCTTAAAGTCAAACTGAGGTAGCGTCCCGCAACTTTTTTAAAATTAGACACCAGCCTAAAAACATTATCATGTTTGAAAGGGAACTTTTCTTTCAAAAGAGATCAGAAAAAAAATAAAAAAATATCAAAAATACTCAAACAATAAAAAGGAAAACATTCAGAAACCTAAAATTTTATTTTTGATTTTCCACATTATCATGATGAGATTTTTTTTTTTAATAATCCTATGATCCAATCTAAACTAGCTAAATGACATCTAGAATACCTTTATTCTCATCACTGTGCAATGTGAGCAATAAAACTAAAAAAAATTGAAGTAGAAACAGAAAAAAAAAACTTTACACATGACTGCATTATTGTGGATATAGAAAAAATGTTATGACGTCAGTAAATACAACAAGAACAACAACAAAATAACAACAAACTGCTATTATATATATAATTTCCTTATACATCCACCAACACCCATACACATCAAAACACACACTCACACAGACAGACACCTTTTTAAGTGGTTTGAGTGAGAGTGAAAAATTAATGTATAGATATTTACAAGGATTCTAAACTTAAACAAACATCAACAATAGCAATAACAACATCAACACCAACAATAATACAAACAACAACACGAAACGACAACAACAATGTTGTTAACAAAGTGCTATTGTTGGTGTGTGTGTGTTATGGATTGCATGTGTGTGTGTATTTGTTTGTTAGTGTGCTTTTTTGTGGCAATGTTAAACAAGTGATGTCACTGTTATGAGGGGTAATTTTAGTTTGTATTAAACAGAAATTTCTCTTTCTAAGCAGAAATTTTACTAAAATTCTCTTAATTTTAAGTTTTTTGTTGTGATGAAAATGCTCTTATGAATTTTCTTTTATTCTCTTTATTTAAGGCCAACTAACAGCTGTTAGCTTTTCTTAACAAAAAAAAAAAAATATTGTATTTGTTTTCTTATTTAACATATATTGACTTTTTATTTATTACATGTGTGTGTAGTTGTGTGTGTGGGGATGTGTGTGATTATAGTGTAGTGGTAGAAGTTTCTGTATTTGTATGTTTTAAGAAATTTAATCCATATCTATTGACAATAAAATCCTTTAGTGAGTGTATCCTTTGCTATTGTAGTTGTTGCTGCTTTTTTTTTTAGTTTAATGTTGTTAAGATTTTGTTTTACTTAACCCATCATGATTTCTTGTGCACTCCATCAAATATTTTATTGGTATATTCACTTTGTGATCACGTTTGTAACCATTGCAATGGGTTTCTTCCGATTTAGAAGAATTTGAGGCCAATAGGATTAAATTAACCCGTAGCGCCCGGCGATCTAAGTTTTGGATTTTTGAAAATTAAAAAAAAAAATCAAAAAAAAAATATGTCTTGGTACACAACATGTTTATTGATTGTGATGAGCTGAGCACGAAAATCCAAAAAAAAATATTAAAATCGCTTGAATTTCGTTTTTTTCGACGTTCAAGGAATTTTTTAAAAAATTTCAAAACTTCTTTCCTTAACACTTTCATAGATCTTGAGACAATCTTTAATTTAATCTCAATTTAGGCAAAAAACGATAATTTTATTCAGTGGCGCCCTTTGATCAGAGTTTTGGAGTTTTGAAAAATGTTCACTAAAATTTATATTATTAAATATTGAAAATATAAAAAAAAAATCTTGTCGTACTTTATTTTTATCAATAAATTTGTCATGTTGAATTCAAATATTTAAAAAGTTCTGAAATCGGTCGAGCGGTTTTTGAGATGTCGCCATTTGAAATTTGTCAAAAATTTTCCAAAAATGAAGTTTTTTCCTTATTTCAAGAAATTTAAAAAAAGAATCTAAAATTTTTTTTCCGTTGACTATTTCATATTGTTGGAGACAAACTTTTATTTAAACCCAATTTGAGCCAACTTAAAAAATTTTAACACATGGCGGTTTTCTATCAAAGTTAAGAGTTTTTGGTGAACGTTTTCTAAAAATTCTAAATTTTGATTGAAGGGCGCGGCGCGAGAGGTTAAAATTATCGGATTTGGATAAAATTAATTTTAAAGGAAAGTTTTTCTCAAGCTCTATAAAAGAAAGGGTCAAGGAAAAGAAATTTTATGACTTTTAAAATAATTTCTTTAATGTAGGAAAAGACCGCCATTTTTTGCAATTCTCAAATTACGATATCTCAAAAACCTTTCTAATGATTTTATTATTTTTTTTTAATATTTGTGTTCAGCGAATTAAAATTAATAAATATGATGAGCTGCAAGTTATTTCTTTTTTAGCATGATTATATTTTAGGCTGGTGTCTAATTTTAAAAAAGTTGCTGGACGCCACATTGGTTTGACTATATTAAGTAGCTAAAATGAAACAATTATTGTTCATAATATCTATGAACAAATTTCATAAAACAAAATTCATCAAATCTATGAAACAATTCATTTGCTGAATGAATATTCATTAGTATTGTGAAATATTTCATAAAATTTTATTCATAGAATTTGTTAAATTCATAGAAAACAAGTAAGAGTGTTACATTCGGCTGTGCCGAATCTTTTATACCCTCCAACACGTTAAAAAAAAAAAATCACAGGGGCGTTTTTTTTTGGTGGTGGGGGGTGGGGGTTGGTGAAGTTGGTGGGGGATACCTGTACCCCCGCTATATATGTTTACAAATTATTTGTTTATGATAATTTACGCTTAAATAATAAGTTTTTATCGTTATTTTTAATGAATTTCTATAACCACGCCCCCAAAGGGGGGCGGCCTGAAAAAAATCGAATTTTCTAACCCCCTTGGTCCAAGCGCAGGTCTATGAACATAATATGGCATAAAAATGGTACATTTGTTGAGCAAAAATTAAAAAAAACTCGTAAAAATATCGTATTTTTCAGGGGTCGTTTTAGTTCTTCAAGGGGGAACTTTTTTTCCCCTGGTCCGATTTTGCCCATCTTCGAACTTAACCTTACCAGTAACATAAGAGATATTCTTGCCCAATTTTAGGCGTCTAGCTCTTTTGGTTTGGACTGCATCGTTATTTCTACAGACGGACGGACGGACGGACATCGCTAGAATGTCTTAGATTCTATCATGGATCAATATTATATATACTTTGTGGGGTCCCCGACCGATATTTCGATGTGTTACACACGGAATGACAAAGTGAGTATACCCCCATACTGTGGTTGGAGGGTATAAAAATTCATGGAATTAATGAATGCCATTCATAGAAGAAAATGTCATCGATATATCTTTTAATTATTTTAATAATTAAAATAATGTTACAATAACACTGTGCTACGAAAAACACAAAATCGAATATAATTTAAAATGAGGTAGTTTAGGTTGTAGGTCTCGTAGAAAATATCACAAAAATGCCCATCAAACTTGCCAGAATTTCACTTTCAAATTTTAAAGTTATTGTCAAAAAACGATTTTTTGGGACTTTTCTCACTAAACCACGTGTAACTTAAACATTTTTCAACCGATTTTTAATTTTTCAACTGTTTTGGATAGAAGAAGCATTTGGCTTTTCATGTGTGTGAATTGGTCTATACATATAAAAAAGATATGTATTGATTTTTTCAACAATATCTAATTTTTTTGTTATTTTTTGAAAATTTATTGAGTTTTTCGATTTTTTCTGCTATAGTTCGTTCAACAACATTTATATTTAAAAAACGTATTCTTAAAGAAAATTTAATTGTGAATACGATGAGCTTTATGCCGAAAAAATCGGATAACAATTGACAGAGTTGTGATAATTTTTCTAAAAAAGAAAGTTACGATTTTGCTTGAAATTGCCGTTCGGATACACTGAAAAAAAAGACATAACTAAAATTAAGGAAAAAATGTCTTTGAAAATGTATCATGAATTTTCCTAAAATTTAGTTAAATTTAACTTAAAAATGAGAAATTTTCTTAACTATGAGGAAAATATTTTAGTTCATTTACTTATAATTAGTTCATAGTTTTCTTTAAATGGATTTTTTTAATATTAGGAAAAAAATTCTTACTTCCAAAGAAATTTTCCATAAATCTAAGATTAAGACATATTTCTTAAAAAACAATTTAGTTCAAGTTTAGTTAAAATTTACTAAAAAAACATCATCGTATTTCTCTTCTTTGAATTGAGGAAGTGTACTTCTAAGTATTTAGTTAATGACTTCTGAGAATTTAGTAAATAACTTCTTAGAATTTAGTTAAAAATTCAAAATGGCGATATCTTGAAAACTAAGCGAGATAGAGCGAAATGGATGAAATAGCCTAGGTCTGCATATCTGTCGGGGTCTCAAGACCCTAATTTTAGATCTAAAATTTGAAATTCCCGAGATTTTATATATGCACATATCTCGGTAAATACTGCCAACACGAGAAAAAGTCCAACGGCATTTTTGTAGCTCGTGACTCGTAGTACACTTCCGCAAAATACCCGAAAGCCCCCCGATTAATAGTTTTTGAGTTATCCGGTTTTTAAGATTCTCAAGACCCTATCAGGCACCTTATTACCGTATCTCAAAAACTAATCAATTTAGAGCGAAACGGACACAAGTTTTGGTTTAAAATCTATGGGGATCCTTATAGGACCCAACGGGGTCTCGAGTTAAATGGGGTCCGAACCCATGGGTCCCGGGTCTAGACCCAATCTATTTCAAAAATGTGAAGTATAATTTTTCCCATTCTCTAGTTAAAATTGGCTTTAAATTAAATAACTTTGTTTTCCTCATTTTTGGGAAAATCATGAACTATCCAAAAAAATCTATCCAATCCAAAAAAAAAAATCTTTGGAGCCAAATCATTCCCTCTTTTTCTCAAAATTGAGTTAATTTTCCCAGATTTTAGTTCACTTTTTTTTGAGTGTAGACCATTTCACACACATGGAAAGCCCCATCCTTCTTCTATCAAAAACAGTTAAAAAATTTAAAATCGGTTGAACATTTTCTGAATTACACAAGGTTTAGTGGGAAAAGTCCCTAAAAAAACGTTTTTTGACAATAACTCTAAAATTTGAGGGTGTCTGGCAAGTTTAATGGGCATTTTTGTGATCTACTAGACAAGACCAAAAACATATACTATGTCACATGGGAAGTATTTTTTCATTGTAGCACAGTGTAATTAAAATAGTTGAATAAATACATAAAAAATAAAAAAAAAAAACATAAAAAACATTAACCATATCGCTCCTTTGTATAGTGTCATAACTCAAAAAATTCGTTTTTTGAGTTAATGATGCAGAATAATTCTTTATATCATGCTTTATATTGTGTCAAAAATTCGTATTAATATCTTTTAAACTCACCGTTTGAGAAGAGTACACACCATTATTACATTTTCTATGTACCGGCCTTTTTCAATTAAAAACCAGTTTCAATAGTAAACTTTAAACGTGTTTTCTGCAAAATCAAATATTTTGAGTTGTGACACTACTTATACAAGTAAAGGAGCGATATGTTAAAGCAGAATATTACGCAAAATAGATTTGAAGTGTTATTATTTGTTTAAATACCTTAGCTAAGTGGTTAGAAGATAAGTTTCACAAACAACTGGTCCGGTGTTCAAATCTCGGTGGGAGTAGGTTAAAAAACACATAAATTTTCAGAAATAGAAAATTGTAAATAAATAAAATAAAAAATGAAATAAAAAAATTGAAATAATAAAATAAATAAAAATAGAATTGAATATTAAATTTTTTTTATAGCCTATGAACTTTTTCATATCGTCGAACTATATTCAATAAATGCCAACTCGAAAAAACTTACTGTTCAGGAGAGCTAAAAAACTAGTTATTTCGCATATTATTGCAAAAATAAACAATGTACCTTCCACAAGATGGTTTAAATATTCTAAACAATTTTTACCTATGCAAAAATTTTCATATTTTGCACTTGTTTGCGTATTTCTCAGAGATGGCATTTATTACTATATCAAAAAACAAATATTTTTTTAGAGTTGGCATATTTTGTCGGAAAATAAAAATATATTTTTTTTGGAAAAATTTAAAAATTTTTTTTTTTTTTGGTTTTTGTTATCCTTAGTACGGACATTGCAAAAACTGAACAAAAAATTAAAAATCTTTGCATATTTTTAAAAGTTACTAGCTCCGAAAGCCTTTTAATCTCAGGGTGGTCAACTTTGGCACTCTGTAACTCACACTGTATTGCAAAAGTGTCACTCCAAACCAGCTATTTTGAAAGCTTATATCATTGACTTTATTTGCCCCATCCATAATGTTTCAATCTGATAAATAGTTTGAAAGTTACATAAATATAAGCAATTTTTTTTTTTGCAAACACTATTTACAGATATTTTTAAAATGGCAATATCTCGAGAACCAGTCATTAGATATCAAAATCTTTACAAGATTCGTGTTTAGCATGGCAAATGCAATAAGATATGTGGTCTAATTTTTTTTAAAAAATTTTTTGAAAAATTTTTGGAAATTTACAATGGGAGTTGGCATTTATTTCCACCAAAAAAATATGTACTTTGAGTTAGCAGAATAACAAAAATGGATGTAAAACGACAACAAATTATTTTTTTGCTCTGAAATTTTTATGGCAGATAGGTATTACATAGGGGAGCTATTTGCCATCGGAAACTCATTTCCGTCAAATTTGAGTTGGCATATTTTGAATATAGGTTCACGATATGTTTCTGGTTTCCATGAATTTGTTTCATAGATTCTATGAAGGGCATCATTGGCACACTTCTAATGACTGTTTTCATAGAATCAATGTACGTTTTCATAGCCGTAATGAACAAAATTCTCTCAGTAACGATTAACAAAAAAGAAAACATGAATTGCTTTTAATTTTCTTAAAACCAAAATTTAAATTACTTGAATTTCTAACTTGGGGGGGGGGGTGTGGAACTTGGATAATAATTCACCTCGTGGTGATTAAGAACAATATTCACGAACTGGTGAATAAAATGTAGCATAATTTTTTTTTTTTATCAATACGTTTTTAAATCAATAATTTTTTTCATCAATATTTTTTCCATTAAAATTTTTTTTTTAATATTTTTTTCATCAATATTTTTTTTTATTAATATTTTTTTCATTATTTTTTTTATCAAAAAATTTTTTTTGTGTAATCAATTTTTTTTTCGTCCATATTTTTTCATCAATATTTTTTTTATCAATATTTTTTCTCATAATTTTTTTTTTTTTTTAAATGTTTTTTTTCTCAATATTTTTTTGCATCAATATTTTTTCTCATCAATATTTTTTTTCATCAAAATTTTTTTTTAATATTTTTATATGTCGCAGGATGCCACTAGAGATGGCAAATGAAAGAGGAGGATCTCCCCTAATTTTTCTATTTTATTATTTTTACATATCAGGCTAAAAGAGTTAAGTTAAGGCCTTTCAAATGGCAAAATAAAAAGATTGAACAATTTGGGAAATCCTCATCTTTCATTTGACGTCACCAGTGTCATCTAGGACAAGTACAAATATTTCAAAAATATTTTATAAAATGTATCCTTCAAAACTTTGAAGTCCTTTTAAAATGAAACAGGATCACGAAATGAAAAACTGTAAATGCAGTTTTACTCCATTTGATTTCTACTTTCAGAAGTATACCATCCGGCTCAGGTTTAATATTGGCTGTCGAACGATGTAAATAATAATGGGATCATCGACCGATATCTCCATGCGTTTTGCATGGAATGATTTTTTCCTAGAAAAATTTTGCTCTGGAAAGCACACCTATTTACACAGCAAAACATCAACATGATTCAATGGTTCGCAGACATTTTTTTTTAGTTTTCGAAAGTCTCAAAATTTGATCGCCGGGCGCCACAGATAATTTAAGCTCGATTGGTGTCAAATTTATATCAAAAAACGTTTAGGTCTAGTAGAATAAATATTTTCCCGTACACTTGGAAACATTGAAAGTTAAAGAAATAATGTCAATCTAAGGAAGGATATATAAAATTCGTTACAGCCGATCATAAAAATCTCACTTATTTTTCATGACGTTTTCTTATTTATCTTTATCTTCTTGTTCTTGAAGTTTGTTTCTTGATTTTTTTTTATGTATCGCTAGTGTTGTTTTTGTTTATCTTTTTTGTCATTGCCTTGAAATTGTTGTTTTTTTTTTGTTTTGTAAGTATTTGTCCTTAAAGGATATTAACCTCGTCATCATATTTTGGTTGTTTAAAGTTGTTATGTTTTTCATATACTTTATTTTTTTTTCTCCATATAATGTTTATGAATGTGTGTATTGTACATTATTTAATGTTTTCTATGTATGTGTTTTACTCCATTAACTCGTTTATGATTTTTTATTGAATTTTTATACCCTCCACTTAGTGATAGAGGGTATATATAAGTTTGTCATTCTGTTTGTAACTCATCGAAATATCGATCTGGGACCCCATAAAGTATATATATTCATGATGCCCGATCGATTTTAAGACATTCTAGCGATGTCCGTCTGTCCGTCTGTCCGTCTGTCCGTCTGTCTGTCTGTCTGTGGAAAATGCTGTCGCGGACAAAATATTGCACAGAGATGACTGAAACTTAACATGTTTATTGGAAGTTCTCCCGAGAAGTTTGGTATTGCATTTGAGCGATATCGGTTCAGCGGTTCAAAAGTTATGAACGAAAATGTAAGCACACCTCAAAAATTTCAGTACATTCAACATAACCTAAAAATGCAAAATGCTTTAATTCGGCTTCTGGTTGTCATATATGAACATAAATGAACACCAAATGGTATTTAAACAAGTACGAACATATTTTTTGACAAAAAAAGAAAAAAATCGCGGATTTTTTTTTAACAAAATTTTTTTTCGCGGAAATTTTTTTTTCAAAAAATTTTTTTTTCAAAAGTAATTTTCTTTTAAATAAAGTTTTTTGCAATTACCTTTTTGAAATTGTGGAGGGTATCACTACATTCGGCAAGGCCGAATTTAACTTTTTTACTTGTTTTTTTTTTCATTTTTTCTTATTTTTTTTTTTGTAAAAAATATCTGTCGTAATAATAACACATCATAATATTTGTGTTAAAGATTATTTGCTTTTTATATGGTTGATTGGTCTTTATCGTTATTTAAGCAAAATTATTTTGGTTAAGTTATAATTTCTGTTAAGTTATTGATTTTGAAAATGTTTTTAGAGGGACTAAGAAATTATAGAATATAGGTTATCTAAAAAAATCTATTATTCTAAAACAATTTCCTACAGAAAAAGTCTCTGATTTTGTGACATTTTTCTTACAGAAAAAGTCTGTGATTCTGCGACATTTTTCCACAGAAAATTTTCAGATATATTTTCTATAGAAAATTTCTTAGATGCCAAAATATTTTTCCTCTAGAAAAAAATCTGAGAAAATTTTCCTATTGAAATAAATTTCTGGCTCTGAAATGGTTTTATAGAAAATTTCTCAAATACAATAACTATTGTAAATAATTAAGGCGTATGCGTGATATTATATCGAGTTGATTGAATTAATATCAATCATACGCTACGTGTGTCTACAAATTTGTTATATTTGTTTTGCTATTGAGGCGTATGAGTGATTTTTTATTAAATTATTTAATTTCATATTAATCACACGCTTATGTATTTCCATTGCAGTTTCAAAGATTTTTTATTGATTGATTGACTTTATTTATAGATTAATAAAAGTCAATCTACAGCCTTTAATAAGCTACAATTGAATAGTTCATGCGAATAAGGACGAATAGACCACTTTTTTGCAAACACGTTTTTTTGCATAAATACATTTTATTAGCAGAGCCCTACAACCCTATGCAGAAATTTTGGAAAAATTTTGACTTTTAAGGCTAAAAAAATGACTTTGAAAGTGCAATAATTCGTATATTTTTATATTTTTGTTTAAATTGGGAGTGAACTAACGCACAATTTTGATTAAATACAATACAAAAACATAAAAAAATTTTACTTTCGGTAACAATGTGTTAAAAGAACATTACGAGGAACAAACCACACTTATTATATTGGCAAAAAATTTTACCGTTCTTGAGTTATAAGACTTTAAAGTGTGGAAAGCAAAAAGGGCGAATATCCATCCTTAACAAAATATTATATAAAAATTATTTAGCTGCGAGTTTAAAATTGATATTAGCTAAAATTTGAATTGTACACAAAAAAAAAAACAATCTTAGCACATACAAACATTTGGTGTTAATACTGCATCCAATGTCAGGAATAAAAAACAAAATTTTTTCATGTCCTTTTATGTTACGTCGTAATATGCAGTCAAGGGTTAATATTATAATTCCTAAAAATGTATTTAGTGTCATAAAGAATTACTACTGCATCAAGTGGCAGGAATATTAAAAAAAATTAACAAAAAAAAATTTTTTTTGCATGTCCTTGCAATCCTTAAAAAGTGTATCCTTGAAGTCCTTAAAGTGTTAGAAACAAATACCAACCATAGTTCGTCAAGTTTTGCAAGTCTCATGAAAATGTAGTCAAAATCTGCTGCAAAATAACACATTTTTATTCAAATTTCAATAATTTTTTTGGATATTCGCCCTTTTTCCATTTAAGCAAAAAATTGAAGTCCAATTTTTGACAAGTTCTCTTTCGAATACCTTACTAAAATTTTGTATATAGGTAGATGTGACTTAAATCTTTAAGCTTATACCAAAAAGTTGACAAAAATATTATTTTTTAACCGTTTCCTGCGTTTTTATTGTCCCCTGTAAAATTCTACAAATGGTCTATTCGTCTTTATTCGCATGAACTATTCAATTGTTGATCTATAATTTTTATTAATAAAAATACTAATACTAGGAATATACAAACAATATGTACTTATGAAGAAGATTCCTAGTATTCCACTGACTTAAATCATTGCATTTTATAACAATAAAGGATTTTCACATGCATTGTTAAATAAGGTGGACCTTATTTTAGGAATTTTGGATTTTCGTTACTTTTGAAACATGGATTTGTTAAACGACCTAAAATTATTACATCGTAAAATTTTGAATTAAATCGGTTTAGTCTTTTTTTGCGCTAAGATCCGCCAAAGTTTCGGGATTTTGACAAAAATTAACTTAATTTAAAAACAAATACAATTTAGAAAAAACATTTCGAGAAAACCGTTCAACCGATTCAATATCGCTATTTGAAATTTGCAAAAAATTGCATTTTTTCTTCCTACAATCAAGAATTTTTAAAAAAATGTCTGCGAAGTGTGTACTCTTGCCCAAACCATTGAATCATAATAATATCATTATTTTCTTTACTAATTAAAACCAAGATATTCTCATAGCATAATTTTCAAGAAAATTATTTTTATACCCTCCATTTAGTGATAGAGGGTATATATAAGTTTGTCATTCCGTTTGTAACTCATCGAAATATCGGTCTGGGACCCCATAAAGTATATATATTCATGATGCCCTATCGATTTTTAGACATTCTAGCGATGTCCGTCTGTCCGTCTGTCTGTCTGTGGAAAATGCTCTCGCGGACAAAATATTGCACAGAGATGACTGAAACTTAACATATATATTGGAAGTTCTCCCGAAAAGTTTGGTATTGTATATGAGCGATATCGGTTCAGCGGTTCAAAAGTTATGACCGAAAATGTAAGCACACCTCAAAAATGTCAGTACATTCAACATAACCTAAAAATACAAAATGCTTTAATTCGGCTTCTGGTTGACATATGTGAACATAATTGAACACCAAATGGTATTTAAACAAGTACGAACATATTTTTTGACAAAAAAAGAAAAAAATCGCGAATTTTTTTTTTTTACCAAAATTTTTTTTGCGGAAATTTTTTTTCAAAAATTTTTTTTTTTTCAAAAGTAATTTCCTTTTAAATAAAGTTGTTTGCAATAATCTTTTTGAAATTGTGGAGGGTATCACTACATTCGGCAAGGCCGAATTTAACTTTTTTACTTGTTATGTTTTAAATTTATTTATGCTGGTCATTTTTGCAAGACTTAATCGACACGTGTTTCGGATTTTGTCAGATTCCATTGTCAAGATTATTTAGCAAAAATAGAAACGATTTACTACAAAGTAGCAAACGAGTCTAATGACAAACTAAAATATTAATACATATTCGACTCTATCCACAATGGGAATTAGAAGAAATTGTACTATACTAGTAAGGCAACGATTGTTATACTAGTAAACCAACAAAAATATTTAAGCAATTTTACATATGATAGTCCATTGGACCACAACAATATTTTATTTGTTGTGAGTGTAATAATCCATATTAGGGTTATTCATCACTGTTATTTTTTTAATAAAAATTAATTAGGTTTTGCTGTATAAATAGGTGTTATTTTTAAAGCAAAATTGTTCTAGAAAAAATAACGCTATATTAATTTGTCATTCAATGCAATACAGATTGAAATATCGGTCAAGGACCCAATTGTGATTATATATTATTGATTCTTAAAGGTTTCTTAGACATTCTAGTGATATTCATCTATCTGTTTGTCTGTGTATTGATAAAAAAAATATTGAATTAAAAAAAAATATTGATGGAAAAAAAATATTGTTGAAAAAAAAAAATATTGATGAAAAAAAATATTGATAAAAACAAATATTGATGAAAAAAATATTGATGAAACAAAATATTGATGCAAAAAATATTGACACAAAAAAAATTTTTGATGAAAAATATCCATCTATCTGTTTGTATGTGTATTGATGAAAAAAAATATTAATAAAAAAAAAAAAATTGATGAAAAAAAAAAAAAATGTTGACAAATAAAAAATATTAATGAAAAAAAAAAAAAAAAAACAAGTAGAAAAGTAAAATTCGACTTTGCCGAATCTATGAATACCCTCCACAATGCATTTTTTAAAGGGGAGTACATTTTTTAACTTAAAAAAATTAACAATTTTGAATAGAAATATATTATTTTGAGTAAAGAACTCTTTTTTTGACATTTTAAAAAAAAATACTAATTTTATTTTTTGAGTGTAAAATTTTTTTCGAGTGTAATGTTTTTTTACTGCAAAAATATTTCTGAGTGAATGCACGTACGTGTGTACCCAAAATATTGTCATTTTTGTAAAAAAAAACTAATTTTTTTTGAGTGTAAATTTTTTTTTGAGTGTAAAATTTTTTTTTGAGTGTAAAATTTTTTTCGAGTGTAATTTGTAAGTTACCAATGCTTTTAAAACTAAACCAGTTTAAAAAGCATTGCTTTAAAATTAAAATTAGTTACCACCAATGCTTTTAAAACTTGTTAAAACACGTGGCATTTTAGATGAAACTAATCTGAAATTCAGAGTTTTGCTTATAACTTTTGAACTACTGGACCGATTGAGCTGAAATTTAATACCAAACAGACCCGTGGAACGGCAAAGATACTTGCCAAGCTTCAGTAGTCTCATTATTGTCTTTCGAAAGTAATCGTGTTTTTTATCTCGTAAATTCGCGAAACACCCTTGCCGAAATTTACTCTTTTGCTCATAACTTTTGAACCACTGGACCGATTTGGCTGGATTGCAATACCAACCTGACCAGGTAAATGACAAACATATATGCCAAACATTCAGTAGCCTCTGTAAAGTCTTTCAAAAGTTAGCGTGTTTTCTACGGACAGACAGACGGACGGACGGACATCGCTAGATCGACTTAAAATCGATCGAGGATCATAAATATATATACTTTATGGGGTCCTAGACCAATATTTCGAGGTGTTACAAACGGAATGACAAACTTATATATACCCTCTATCACTAGAGTGGAGGGTATAAAAATTATATCAAGTGAGAGAAAGAAATATTAAGAGATGTTTTGAATTGGCAAAAAAAGTGCGGCAGTGAAGTGTCAAAAGTGTTTCCCAAAATGTATCAATTGTCGTTCACAAAACTGTGTGATACTTTATTATTAAAATTTTTTTGCTAAAAATTTGAATTAATTATATTTTAAAATATGTTTTAGGACCAAAATAAATCATGTTTCATTGAATTTTATAAATAAAACCAAGCTTTTATGCGTGGTGGTATGATTATCATAACACATCCTTTCGCAGAATCCTTGAAGGACAAAATTTTTTTGAATGCATTTTTTCATTAAATTACCATAATTAATAGTT
Source organism: Pegoplata infirma (assembly GCA_963921195.1). NCBI lineage: Eukaryota > Metazoa > Arthropoda > Insecta > Diptera > Anthomyiidae > Pegoplata > Pegoplata infirma. The sequence goes on along the minus strand of OY992538.1, from coordinate 29,796,198 downwards.
TTTTTAATAATAATAATAGTTTTGATCACATGATCAATTATTTTTATTTATTTTTTCTAATTATTTACAACTCATTTTTAATAAATTCCACCTAACCGAGAACTGGTAACAATGACCGTCGTCTCGTTGTAGCGAAAAAAACCAAGGGTTCTGGTGGGAATCGAACCCACGACCCCCACGTTGAAATGCTGGCACGCTACCAACTAGCCTACGGGGGCCCCTTATTTATAGTATAAAATAAAAATTTTGTTTGGTTTTTACCGATTTAATGTAGTGCCCCGGAAAGGGTTAAAAAAAAACATTTTGCATTTAAGTGGCAATCCTGGAAATTCTAGTTCACCAACTTGCATGAGTGATTCATTTTTTTTTTCGTGAGTTTGCTTGAATTGATTTTTAATTTTTACTAACTTAAATCGTTTTTTTTTTTCTTTTTTTACCAAAATAATATTTTTTAGCATTTTTAGTTTTTTGGTACGAAAATTCAATAGCGTTAGAAGAGCTTGTGTGATTCACTCGTGATTGAATTTGCCGTAAGTCTTTTTTTTTTGCTCACGTGATTAAACAAAAAATTTGCTTGAGTGATTAGTGAGTGTTTTGATTATAGTTTGCGTGAGTGAGTGTGAGTCAAAATCAACTCACGTGCCCATCTATAGTTTAAAGTCATGCACTTTGTCTCAGGAGATTAGAAAATGTAGTTTTTTCTTTTTTCTAAATTTCTAAAAAATTCTAAATTTGTTATTGCACATTACAGAGTCTTAGCAAACTGAGTCTGCTTAAATCTGCAGATTTATCATATGGCTCAAACTCGATGTAATTTCAGCAGATTTTTGTTTGCTGAAATCAGAAGATTTTTCTGCTAAAATCAGCAATTTACTCTGTTGTCTCGACAGATTTCTATATAGCATACCGCGTCTGCTAAAATCAGCAGATTTCTCATATGACTAAAAATGGGTGTATTTTCAGCAGATTTTTCTGCTGATTGGACAGAGAATTTATCTTACAAGATTTTTTTTTACTGTACCTACCGCCCTAATGTATCGTATTGTATTTAATACTAAATACAAACAGCTTTACTGTTTTGATGCTTCTTAAGCTTTTGTTTAAGGTTGAGACAAAACAGTGTACATAAAATGAACAAGTTTTTTTTTAATTTTGATTTGTTAAAAATTTCAAGTACTTTTATGAAAATCAGTGTATTAGAAATACTCTTTTATTCATTAGAGGTATTCAGAATACTGCTTGCCAGCCCTGTCACTGATGGTAAAAGAGCACTTTTTGAAATTACTTTTAACATTTCATGTATTTTTTGAAAGAAGTCCTCTTTTGCTATATTGCCAGGGCTGGCAGCAAGACTCTGAATACCTCCATTGTTTAAGATGACAAAAATAAATAATAAAGAAAAAAAAATTTTGTTGCTTGGGAACAGGATTGCTAAGTATGCCTGTGAGTTAAAATTTTGTGGGGGAAGGGGGGTGTGTGTTTGTTTAAGTGTATATAGGCACACACACTTAAAAAAACACAAATGTGTTGTTAAAGTATATTTTATAATCAATGAAGTGCAAAAAAAAAATACACAAAAAATGAAAAATTTACACACACTTACACAATAAAGTACCAACATCATTGTTAACTCTTATCAAAAAAAAAAAAATAACACTAACACCCACACATGCACATAAACATGCATATAAATTTTGAATCATAATCAAACGAAAAAAATTTTAATGTATTCTGCATACCAAACATATTATCAAAATCTTATTTATGCCTATGTAGCAATAGAGTGACATTTTTTCTTCAATTTTTGATTTTCCCAAGTGTCCGGGCAAATTTTCATTCTACTAGACCTAAATGATATGTGTTACTAATTTGAGGCCAATCGGATTAAATTAGCATGTGGCGCCTGGCAATCAAAGTTTTGGATTTTTAAAAATTAAAAAAAAAAAAAAAAATATGTCTTTCGACACATCATATTTATTAATTTTGATGTTCTAAATACGAATAAATATAAAAAATATTAAATTGATCAAACGGTTTTCGAGAAATCGCCATTTTAAATTTCCAAAAAAAAAAATTTTTTCCTACGCTAAATAGATTTTTTAAAAAAAAATTTCAAATATTCTTTTCCTTGACGCTTTCGTAGATAAAAATAATATATCGCAAGATATTTTTTATATCCTCCGATCTAGTGATAGTGGGTGTATATAAGATTGTCATTCCGTTTGTAACACCTCCAAATATTTTTTTTTTTTTTTACAATTTTTCAACGAGATCGGTCAAGGACTCTCTGAGTTAGAGGGGGTCGAAATTTTACATTTTGGCAAAAGAGGTTTTTATTCTCATCCATGTTACTCCTTACCTATTGTTTTTAGCAAAATGTGTCCCAAATAGTTCAGATAGCTATTTCTTCAGTTTTTCAAAAAAAAATTTAAAAAAAAATAAAAAAAAAATTTTTGATTATTTTTCTTGAAAATTCCAAACTTTTTTGACTTTTTCCTCAAATTGGGCCCTTTTTTTCTAAACTATTTAGAACATATTTTGCTAAAAACAATAGGTAAGAAGTTACATGGATGAGAATATACACCTCTTTGGCCGAAATGTAAAATTTCGACCCTCTAACTCAGAGAGTTCTTGACCGATCTTGTTGAAAAATTGTGTCTGAACTACTATCCAATAGGACTAACCTTGGTGCAAATTTTATCGCGATCGGAAGACATCGGTTTCAAAAGTTGTGTCAGTTGACACAAAAACCCCCATATTCATGATACTCGATCGAATTTAAGACGATCTAGCGATGTCCGTCCGTCCGTCTGTCTGTCTGTCTGCAAAACCGTAAATTTCAGATTAGGTTCACCTTAAATTCACGTGTCGAAACCCCGTTAAACATGTTTTAAATACATTCGTAAGTCACAAAAATATTTTACAACGTATTTTTGTCACTCAAAAATATTTTTACACTAAAAAAAAATACACTCGAAAAAATTTTACACTCAAAAAAAATTTTACACTAAAAAAAAATGTTAACAAATTTAGTAATATATATTTTTTTTTTAAATTACTAAAAAAAGTTTTTTTACACAATATAAAATATTTCTAATCAAAATTGTTATTATTTTCACGTTAGAAAATTTACTATAACTTAAAAAGGGCATTGTGGAGGGTATTCATAGATTAGGCCAAGTCGAATTTAACTTTTCAACTTGTTTTTTTTTTAATTTTTAAATCCAAAATATTTAACCGAAGGGCGCTACGGATTAAAATGATCGGATTTAGCTCAAATTAAGTAGAAATAAAAGACTGTCTCATAAGAAGTGCCTAACAAAAAAAAAAAATAAAATTATTTTTTTTTTAATTCCTTGAACATAGGAACACCCGCCATTTTTTTGCAAAATGAAGATATATTTTTTGTCATACAAAAAAATGTCAGTCTAATGTTACAACACTAGTCATTCGATTAACATGGTAATTTGAAATGCCAATTCACTTTTACACGGGTCTTCCGTTTTTTTTTTAAGTCAAGAAATTTTAAATTTTAAACAAATATATATTTTTTGTGTTAAATTTACTTAAGTGATGGCAGAAAACTGTTTTTTACCATTCTGTAAGAAAATATAAACATTATGTTTGTTTTTACACATAAAATGTGTAATATTACACAAGCACAAATGCACTCAATTTACTCATAAATTAATAATACATATGTGTTCACACTAGAGCTTCCCGTAAAATCTAAACTTTCGAATTTCGTGTCGTGATAATTGATGAACTATGGCCACGGGACAGATGATTATGGGAAAATGTATGAAAAAATTTTGCAAGTGCATCTTCAGTCGGCAACCAGCGGTCAAATTTTAAAAATTTAGTTTTTCGGTCAAAATTCATATCTGAATTTTAACCCAAATCCGGCTAAAAAATTATGATGTTTTGCGTACTTTATAGGAAAAATATTTAAAAATATTGATTTTGGTCCACAGATCCTGATTTTTAAACATAAAAAATATTTTTTAACCATAAAAAAAATTCTTTATTTCTTAATCAAAATTTAAAGATAAAAAATATCAATTAAACAAGTATAAAAGTTAAATTCGACTTGGCCGAATCTATGAATACCCTCCACAATGCCCTTTTTAAAGGATAGTAAATTTTTTAATGTAAAAAAAATTAACAATTTTGATTAGAAATATTTTATTTTGAGTAAAAAACTTTTTTTTTGTCATTTTTGTAAAAAAACAAAATAATTTTTACTATTTTTTTTTTTTGAGTGTAAAATTTTTTTCGAGTGTAAATTTTTTTTTTTAGTGTAAAAATATTTCTGAGTGACAAAAATACTCTGTAAAGTAATTTTGTGGCTAATAATTGTTTTTAAAGCTTGTTTTTTAAAACTCGGGGTTTTCAACACGTTAATTTTAGGTGAAACCAATTCAGGGGTTTGCTTATAACTTTGGAACCACTGGAGCGATTTGGCTGAGATTTGAAACGAACCGGGACAGAGGAACGACAAATATATATTACCTTCCGTGACACTCCTATACAAATGTAAGTAGATATTCAGTAGATAAGAAGTACTCCGGGAAGTAGTTGGAAGTTGTTTGAAAACTCGGAGTACTTCTTATCTACTGAATATCTACTTACATTTGTATGGGAGTGTGGCGGAAGATAATCATTTAAGAGCTGAATATCAACTTTTTATGGAGTAGAAAAGAATGCCTTTGCGTTTTTTCCTTGAGTTTTTTGTTATTTTTGTTGTATTTCATTACATTTGTTATAGTTTTAAAGCACTCCAAATAGAAGTACTCCGCACACTTTTTGCTGGGTACAGATGCACGGCTCTAATTCTATTTGTACAGACATTTTTGGCATTCCCATACCGGATTAAAACACTTCCAGTTATAAGTTTTATCTTTAGTAGAATTTAAAATTTTGGTTTGTTTTCTTCATCAACAACATTTTTATTTATCAAAAATATTTTTTCAACAATTTTCTTTTTTGTTTATTAAAATTATTTTTTTTTTCCAAAATTTCTTTTTAATCAAAAACATTGGCCCTTACCACAAGAAAACAAAAAGTCTATTTTAACAAAAGTTTTATTTTAAATTTCAAATTTTCAATACATTTTTTGAAAGTCGATTTTAAAAACAATTTGTATGGAAATAAAATTAAAAGCTCATTTTAAATTTATTTTATATTCTTGTGGTAAAGCTGATTATTTTTTACATCAAAAACCTTTTTACTTCACTCAAAAAAATAAAACTGTAAAGTTAACAAAATTTTTTTTGTTAACTCGGGTTAACTGACTTTTTAGCAAATTTTTAGTTAAAATCAGCGTTTTAACTACTTTTTCTAGTTAAGTTTAATTTACGAAAATACTAGTTTTGTACAAATTTTGAATTAATTTTTTTTGTTGACTTTAAAACTGAGTTTACAAATTTTTACTAATAAATTTGCTGATTTTTTGTAACATTTTTGTCAAGTGAAAAATTTTAAACATTTCTTGTGTAGCCTCCTATGCAAATCTCATAAGTCCTACTTAAGCTGAACTTAATGCTGTGAAAAAAAGGAAAAAATAAGTGAAGTGTTAGTGTTTAAAACCAATATTTAACAAATTTAAAATTTTTTACAAAAAGTTTAGCTGAATTAAACTAATAAAAAATGTTACGAAATTTTCAGCTGAATTTTTAGTTAAAATTACGTTTTTTTTTTGCTACATTCATTCTACGAAAAGTTAACTAAATACTTTTTGTTAAATTAACTAGAAATTTAGTAGGTTCAAAATCAGGTGTTTTTTAGTTAAATTTAACTAAATTTTTTGCTAACTTTACAGTTTTTTTTTTTTGAGTGTTGTTTTAACAAAAATTTTTGGTTTCATCAAAATTTTTTTTTTCCTCCAATTTTTTCCCCCCCTAATGTTTTTTTTTCATCAAAATTTGTTTTCCATTAAAAAATTTTGTTTTATTTTTAAATCGAAATTTTTGTCACAACAAGTTAATGCTGTAAATTGAGGAATACTTGTATTTGTTCCATACAATATCTTTTTACAGAAATTATGGACATTCTGAATTAAAAAAACAAAACTTTATGCAAAATTATAAATAAAGTTTGTTGTAATAAGATAAGATTTTCATTTTCCATTCGTTTTGCCAGTTTAAACTGAATTTTAGTTTAGTCATGCATGAAAATAAATATGCCAATGATTAAATTGTTTGTGAAAAAAAAAAAATCAGTAACTGATTGATTGATGTGATTCATCATTTTTTTTTTAGTTTCATCGAAAAATAAAGATGATGTAAATAATAATTTAAAAAAAAAATGATTATAAAAAAAAAAAAAAAAAACTTAAAAATTCTTAAAAATTCATATTATGGGTTTGTTTCAGTCTCAGATGATGTGATATTTTTCATATAGAAAAAAGTCTCAGATTCTGAGACATTTTTCTTATAGAAAAAGTCTCAGATTCTGAGACATTTTTCTTATAGAAAAAGTCTCAGATTCTGAGACATTTTTCTTATAGAAAAAGTCTCAGATTCTGAGACATTTTTCTTATAGAAAAAGTCTCAGATTCTGAGACATTTTTCTTATAGAAAAAGTCTCAGATTCTGAGACATTTTTCTTATAGAAAAAGTCTCAGATTCTGAGACATTTTTCTTATAGAAAAAGTCTCAGATTCTGAGACATTTTTCTTATAGAAAAAGTCTCAGATTCTGAGACATTTTTCTTATAGAAAAAGTCTCAGATTCTGAGACATTTTTCTTATAGAAAAAGTCTCAGATTCTGAGACATTTTTCTTATAGAAAAAGTCTCAGATTCTGAGACATTTTTCTTATAGAAAAAGTCTCAGATTTTGAGACATTTTTCTTATAGAAAAAGTCTCAGATTCTGAGACATTTTTCTTATAGAAAAAGTCTCAGATTCTGAGACATTTTTCTTATAGAAAAAGTCTCAGATTCTGAGACATTTTTGTTATAGAAAAAGTCTCAGATTCTGAGACATTTTTCTTATAGAAAAAGTCTCAGATTCTGAAACATTTTTCTTATAGAAAAAGTCTCAGATTCTGATACATTTTTCTTATAGAAAAAGTCTCAGATTCTGAGACATTTTTCTTATAGAAAAAGTCTCAGATTCTGAGACATTTTTCTTATAGAAAAAGTCTCAGATTCTGAGACATTTTTCTTATAGAAAAAGTCTCAGATTCTGAGACATTTTTCTTATAGAAAAAGTCTCAGATTCTGAGACATTTTTCTTATAGAAAAAGTCTCAGATTCGGAGACATTTTGCTTATAGAAAAAGTCTAAGATTCTGAGACATTTTTCTTATAGTCTCAGATTCTGAGACATTTTTCTTATAGAAAAAGTCTCAGATTCTGAGACATTTTTCTTATAGAAAAAGCCTCAGATTCTGAGACATTTTTCTTATAGAAAAAGCCTCAGATTCTGAGACATTTTTCTTATAGAAAAAGTCTCAGATTCTGAGACATTTTTCTTATAGAAAAAGTCTCAGATTCTGAGATATTTTTCTTATAGAAAAAGTCTCAGATTCTGAGACATTTTTCTTATAGAAAAAGTCTCAGATTCTGAGACATTTTTCTTATAGAAAAAGTCTCAGATTCTGAGACATTTTTCTTATAGAAAAAGTCTCAGATTCTGAGACATTTTTCTTATAGAAAAAGTCTCAGATTCTGAGACATTTTTCTTATAGAAAAGTCTCAGATTCTGAGACATTTTTCTTATAGAAAAGTCTCAGATTCTGAGACATTTTTCTTATAGAAAAAGTCTCAGAATCAGAGACATTTTTCTTATAGATAAAGTCTCAGATTCTGAGACATTTTTCTTATAGAAAAAGTCTCAGATTCTGAGACATTTTTCTTATAGAAAAAGTCTCAGATTCTGAGACATTTTTCTTATAGAAAAAGTCTCAGATTCTGAGACATTTTTCTTATAGAAAAAGTCTCAGATTCTGAGACATTTTTCTTATAGAAAAAGTCTCAGATTCTGAGACATTTTTCTTATAGAAAAAGTCTCAGATTCTGAGACATTTTTCTTATAGAAAAAGTCTCAGATTCTGAGACATTTTTCTTATAGAAAAAGTCTCAGATTCTGAGACATTTTTCTTATAGAAAAAGTCTCAGATTCTGAGACATTTTTCTTATAGAAAAAGTCTCAGATTCTGAGACATTTTTCTTATAGAAAAAGTCTCAGATTCTGAGACATTTTTCTTATAGAAAAAGTCTCAGATTCTGAGACATTTTTCTTATAGAAAAAGTCTCAGATTCTGAGACATTTTTCTTATAGAAAAAGTCTCAGATTCTGAGACATTTTTCTTATAGAAAAAGTCTCAGATTCTGAGACATTTTTCTTATAGAAAAAGTCTCAGATTCTGAGACATTTTTCTTATAGAAAAAGTCTCAGATTCTGAGACATTTTTCTTATAGAAAAAGTCTCAGATTCTCAGACAGATTCTGAGACATTTTTCTTATAGAAAAAGTCTCAGATTCTGAGACATTTTTCTTATAGAAAAAGTCTCAGAATCAGAGACATTTTTCTTATAGAAAATGTCTCAGAATCAGAGACATTTTTCTTATAGAAAAAGTCTCAGATTCTGAGACATTTTTCTTATAGAAAAAGTCTCAGATTCTGAGACATTTTTCTTATAGAAAAAGTCTCAGATTCTGAGACATTTTTCTTATAGAAAAAGTCTCAGATTCTGAGACATTTTTCTTATAGAAAAAGTCTCAGATTCTGAGACATTTTTCTTATAGAAAAAGTCTCAGATTCAGAGACATTTTTCTTATAGAAAAAGTCTCAGATTCTGAGACATTTTTCTTATAGAAAAAGTCTCAGATTCTGAGACATTTTTCTTATAGAAAAAGTCTCAGATTCTGAGACATTTTTCTTATAGAAAAAGTCTCAGATTCTGAGACATTTTTCTTATAGAAAAAGTCTCAGATTCTGAGACATTTTTCTTATAGAAAAAGTCTCAGATTCTGAGACATTTTTCTTATAGAAAAAGTCTCAGATTCTGAGACATTTTTCTTATAGAAAAAGTCTCAGATTCTGAGACATTTTTCTTATAGAAAAAGTCTCAGATTCTGAGAAATTTTTCTTATAGAAAAAGTCTCAGATTCTGAGACATTTTTCTTATAGAAAAAGTCTCAGATTCTGAGACATTTTTCTTATAGAAAAAGTCTCAGATTCTGAGACATTTTTCTTATAGAAAAAGTCTCAGATTCTGAGACATTTTTCTTATAGAAAAAGTCTCAGATTCTGAGACATTTTTCTTATAGAAAAAGTCTCAGATTCTGAGACATTTTTCTTATAGAAAAAGTCTCAGATTCTGAGACATTTTTCTTATAGAAAAAGTCTCAGATTCTGAGACATTTTTCTTATAGAAAAAGTCTCAGATTCTGAGACATTTTTCTTATAGAAAAAGTCTCAGATTCTGAGACATTTCTCTTATAGAAAAAGTCTCAGATTCTGAGACATTTTTCTTATAGAAAAAGTCTCAGAATCAGAGACATTTTTCTTATAGAAAAAGTCTCAGATTCTGAGACATTTTTCTTATAGAAAAAGTCTCAGATTCTGAGACATTTTTCTTATAGAAAAAGTCTCAGAATCATAGACATTTTTCTTATAGAAAAAGTCTCAGAATCAGAGACATTTTTCTTATAGAAAAAGTCTCAGATTCTGAGACATTTTTCTTATAGAAAAAGTCTCAGATTCTGAGACATTTTTCTTATAGAAAAAGTCTCAGAATCATAGACATTTTTCTTATAGAAAAAGTCTCAGAATCAGAGACATTTTTCTTATAGAAAAAGTCTCAGATTCTGAGACATTTTTCTTATAGAAAAAGTCTCAGATTCTGAGACATTTTTCTTATAGAAAAAGTCTCAGATTCTGAGACATTTTTCTTATAGAAAAAGTCTCAGATTCTGAGACATTTTTCTTGTTGAAAAAGTCTCAGATTCTGAGACATTTTTCTTATAGAAAAAAGTCTCAGATGCTGAGACATTTTTCTTATAGAAAATGTCTCAGATTCTGAGACATTTTTCTTACAGAAAAAGTCTCAGATTCTGAGACATTTTTCCATTCTTATAATTTTTCCTATAAAACTCGGTATTCGTTACAGCCCTTTATAGCGTCTTATAAGTTTTATGTATGTATTGTGGTTTGAAAAAGCCAAAACCATTTCAAAGTTAAACTTGATTAAAGTAAATTTGTAAAAAAAAAAACTTAAAAGTTTTCAATTTTATTTTTCAACCGAAAATTTTTTTGTTCCAATTAAATGGTTTTACATTTTCCAGTCACTTTTAAATATTTTGTTTTGAAAATAGTAAAACACAAAAAAGTGTTATAGTATTGATTGGATTTCAGAGAAAAAAAAATGTATGTATATCGCTTTTTGATGGAAGCTACAAAAAGTCAACTCTTTATTAAAACCCAAATCAAAAAAAAAACAACATTTTTGTGTGATATAAAAAGGCAATAAAAAAGTTTATTTTAATTCTAGCAAAAAAATTAAACGCACAAAGTATGCACATTGGTACAAGCATACAAAAATTGATATCGAAAGTATGAACCATAAATACAATCACTCAAACATTCTACTCTGTGGTGGAAACTCCTGCAAAAATTTTTTTTTAAGGCAAATTTTTTTCTTGCGATTTTGAACTTTCGCACAAGTATTTTATTTTCTTAGGCCAACAAATTAAACCATGGCGACCTGTAATCCAAGATTTGGATTTCTCAAAATTAAAAAAATAAAAAAAAAAATATAAAAAATATCTGTCTGAACACCACATCAAAACATAGCAAAATCAGCCATTCAAGGTATCGCTATTTAAAATTTTTCTAAAAATGGTGGGTTTTTCCTACGTTCTAGAAATAAAAAATAACCGAAAAAAACTTTATTTGAGCCAAATCCTATAATTTTGACCCCTGGCGCCCTTCTATAAAAATTTTTGATTTCTGGTAAAATTTAAAAAAATTCAAAACTTTAATCAATGGGCTGCATAACTTCTTTAGATGATCTAATTTGACTCAAATTAAGTTTTCATAAAATATTTTCTCAAGCTTTATAAAAAAAAATAACAAAAATAATGTTTTTTGCAATAATAATTTTTATCAACACATTCGGCGAGGCCGAAAAACATGGCAAAATCGGTCAAACGGCTTTCGAGGTATCGATATTTAAAATTTTGCTAAAAATGGCGGGTTTTTCCTACATTCTAGAAAAAAAAATCCACAAAACTTTATTTGAGCCAAATCCGATCATTTGGCGCCCTTCGATCAAAATTTTTGATTTTTTAAAAAATGTTTAAAAATTCAAAACTATGATCAATGAGCTGCATAACTTCTTTAAATTATCGGATTCGTCTCAAATTAAGTTTAACTAAAAGTTTGTCTCAAGCTTTATAAAAAATAAAAAAAAAATTAAAAAAAAATAACGTTTTCTTCAATAATAACACTGTGCTACAGTGAAAAGTTACTTCTGATGTGACATAGTATAAGTTGCTGGTCTTGTCGAGTAGATCACAAAAATGCTCATTAAACTTGCCACACACCCTCAAATGTTAGAGTTATTGTCAAAAAACGTTTTTTTGGGACTTTTCTCACTAAACCCTGTGTAATTAAGAAAATTTTCAACCGATTTTAAATTTTTAAACTGGTTTGAATAGAAAAAGGATAGGTCTTGCCATGTGTGTGAATTGGTCGATACGTAAAAGAAAGATATCTATTGATTTTTTCTATAAAATCAATTTTTTTTGTTATATTTTGAAAATTTTTCGAGTTTATCGTTTTTTTTCTGCTATAGTTCGTTTAACAACCTTTATATTTATAAGCGTTTTTTTAAAGATAATTTAATTCTAAATACGATAAGCTTTATCCTGAAGAAATTGGATAATAATTGACAGAGTTGTGATAATTTTTCTAAAAAAGAAAATTAAGATTTTGCAGGAAATCGCCATTCAGATAACCCAGGCAAAAAAAATTAATTTATCATAAATGGTCATGTAAAATATTTTTAAAGGTTTTTGGCGCGCTGAATCCGAATCTGGTCTTTAAATTGCTCTATCTCGTCAGGTTTTTGAGATATTTAACATAAATTGATATATCAAAAACTAAATAATTTAGCACAATTTTAAGGTCAAATTAAAATTCAGTCAAAAACCTTTAAAATAAAGATACGCGACCTCTCAGTATGTTCGTTTATTTTTTTATTTTTTTTTTGCATGGGTTATCCGCACGGCAATTTCATACAAAATATTAATTTTCTTTTTCAGAAAAATTATCACAACTCTGTCAATTAATATCCGATTTTTTTGGCATAAAGCTCATCGTATTCACAATTAAATTTTCTTTAGGAATACATTTATTAATATAAATGTTGCTGAACAAACTATAGCAGAAAAAAATCGATAAACTCAAAAAATTTTCAAAAAATAACAAAAAATTAGATATTGTTAAAAAAATCAATACATATTTTTCTTATATGTATAGATTGGCTGACCATTCGTACTGATTTGATCAGTACATGTACTGATTTTTGATCACGTGTACTGATCAAAAAACGTTGTACTGATTTGTACTGATTTTTTAAAATATGTACTGATTGTACTGATTTTTAAGCATTTCAAGATAAAAATAATTTTATTCGAAAATTCTGCACAAAAACTTGAATTTCCATAATATAAGTCGTCAGATAATGAACTTATTCTAAGGAGATTAGAGTTCGTGAATCAAAAGAAAAGTTCAATGGGCCGAAAGATGATGTAAATTGCATGAACCCAAATGATTCTGAGATCTTAGATGAGGTAAATGAAAATCGGGGGCTTAAAAAAAAAGGTGCTTATTAGCTGTGAAGTTTTCTTAAAAGTTGTCAAAACTTACGGAAAAAGTCTTCAAAGTCTGAGCGATTTTCTTCTTCTCAAAACCTGTGGAATTTTGTTAAATTTTCTGCACTGAAACGATCAAAACATTCAAATGAAGTCGTTTAAAGTCAACTAAATTTTCTGCAAAACAACGACAACAGTTGTTTTTTGCAGTTGTTTTTACTCAAAATACTTGGGGTCAAGTTAGTTAAAAACTTGGGCGTACTGATTTAAGCTCAGAAAAAAATGGTCACCCAATGTATAGATCAATTCACACACATGAAAAGCCCTATCCTTCTTCTATCCAAAACAGTTGAAAAATTGAAAATCGGTTAGAAAATGTTTAAGTTACACGTTGTTTAGTAAGAAAAGTCCCAAAAAAAAGTTTTTTGACAATAACTTTAAAATTTGAGGGTGTCTGGTAAGTTTGATGGGCATTTTTGTAATTTTTTCGACAAGACCTACAACCTTAACTACCCCATTTTAAAAGTATATTCGATTTTGTGTTTTTTGTAGCATAGTGTAATTTTTATCAACACATTCGGCAAGGCCGAATTTAACTTTTTTTTGTTTAATTTGATATCTCTGGCCTTATATGTATTGTAAAGGCACTTTTTTCTTGATTTGTTACCAAGTCAATCAATGATATTTTTTTTATAAAAAAAAAAATTCCACAGATTTTTTTTTTGAGCATCAGTAGATTTTGTTATGTTGTTTTTTACGTTGTGTTCCAACAAATGTGTTAAATTTGAATTGAGTTAAAAAAAAAAACATACTTTCATATAGAGTTTGCAAATAATCGAGATATTTCATAATCGCGATTACGATTAAAAAAATTGCCGTTAATCGCGATTATCGATTAATCGATTTTTTTAAATAATTTGAGCTGCAAGAGCTTTAAAAAAAATCTTTTGCAATGTACATTTGAGAACGTACGAAAATACAAAAAATTATTGTTTTTAGGAAATAAAATTAAAAACTCGAAATTTCCCAGTAAAAATAATTCGAGATTTTGGCTTACAGTTTCTTTTTTTAGTATATCATTGCGCATCGAAAGAACGCTCGGCAACTTGTAGTCAAAGTAAGAAAAAATTACGTTTTTTGAAAAAATGTTATGCCAAATTTTTTGACCAAATCCCACCAAAGCCTTTTGAGTATATTTTCAACACAAACCTCTTTAAAACTTACTCAGATCAGAGTTTAAATTTTACTTTAAATTTGAATGACTTAAAGGAGAAAAGGAAAGAAAAATTGCAAACAAGTTAAATGAATTATGAGCCAACCCATCAACATTTTCCGTTCCAAATAATCGGTTCCAGAGCGCATCATATCATCCTACAATCGATTCTACTTAACATTCCAGAATCAATGATTTTTGTTTGAAATTGTGTCGAAAGCAATCGTTTTTCAGAGTAATTTAGTTTTTTTAAAAATAATTTTAAATAGAAACTTTAAAATGGTTTCAAAAAATTTTGGAACTGATTTAAATTCGTTATAAAAACAGTGATTTTCATAAAAAATTATTAATCGTAATCGCATGATTTTTTGTCGATTACGATTAATTGGTGCGATTAATCGCGATTACGATTACGATTTTAATCGTTTTGCAAACTCTACTTTCATACACCCCCACCTACAAACTTAGTCTGAAATACGTTCATATACAATCAAAAATATTTTTCCCTTAGGGCTACAATTGAAAAACTGTTCTTTTATATGTTTATTTTTTGTGTTTTGGAAGGCATAAATGTTTTCAGTTTCACTTTTTACACCATTTATTACAGGAAGTTTTTAGACACCTAATTTAATAATAAAATTTTAAAAATTCGATTATCTTTAAAATATTTTTTTGCTACACTCAAAAAAAAAATCTTGTCAAATTACTAGAAAAAGGCTCCGAATCCCGTTAACCAATATTTAACAGTTTCCCTTCACACAAAAAATTATTGGCTAAAAATTTTCAATTAAATCTATTAATCAACAAAATTTAAATAATGTTTTGATTACAATTTTTGTTATTTTCTTTAACTGTCGAATTACAAATTTTTAACATACCAGACATTGTTTCGCTTTAGTCAATGTTTTGATTAAATTTTTTTTGTTTTCTTTAACTGTCGAATTACAAATTTTCAATACACCAGATTTTTTTCGCTTTAATTTATTTAAATACATTAATTCAAAAATATAAAAAATTTTCGAGTTTTACTTTCTTTTAAAAATGAGTTTTTCATAATTTTATCACAAGCTTACAATTCATTCGTTAAATCAATCATTATTTTGATTGAATATAAATAAATAATTTATTAAATTTGTGATCAAAATCGCAAAAGTGTTTGATTGTAAAAATATTCAATTAATTACTCACCTACGATTTGATGATTGGTATAACAATTTGTTTAATTGGAGGAATTTTAATCAAAAAATTGATTGAATTCGCGTGTTTGTTGATTGAAATTCGTTTCAAATTCTTTCTGTGTTGTTTTAACAAAAAAAAAAATTTCGAATGAAATAATTTTTTTTTATAAATTTTACAATTTTTTTTTTGTAATTTTACAAATTTCCAGGAAAATTTTACATAAACAAGTCAGAAAATTATAGTCGGTCAAGACCGACCATATGATGCCCTATACCAGTGTTTTCCGGAAAATAAGTCCCAAGTCCAAACGTGCACCGATTGGACCTATCTTTTGTTAGATCTTTATTTAGTGTAGAAAACACACACACAGATAAAATTTTTGTGGAATTGGTTAATTTCTTTTGCCAATTGACCTATTTAACTGAATATCAGTCGAAATTTTTATATGTGGGACTAATTGTAAGTCTAACAAGTAAAAAGTTAAATTCGGCCTTGCCGAATGTAGTGATACCCTCAACATTTTCAAAAAGATTATTGCAAAAAACTTTATTTAAAAGGAAATTACTTTCGAAAAAAAAATTTTTGAAAAAAAAAAAAATTCCGCAAAAAAAAATGTTGGTAAAAAAAAAATCCGCGATTTTTTTTTTTATTTGTCAAAAAATATATTCGTACTTGTTTAAATACCATTTGGTGTTTAATTATGTTCACATATGTCAACCAGAAGCCGAATTAAAGCATTTTGTATTTTTAGGTTATGTTGAATGTACTGAAATTTTTGAGGTGTGCTTACATTTTCGTTCATAACTTTTGAACCGCTGAACTGATATTGCTCAAATGCAATACCAAACTTCTCGGGAGAACTTCCAATGAATATGTTATGTTTCAGTCATCTCTGTGCAATATTTTGTTCGTGACAGCATTTTCCACAGGCAGACAGACGGACAGACGGAATCGCTATTATGTCTTAAAATCAATCGGGCATCATGAATATATATACTTTATGGGTCCCATATCGATATTACGATGAGTTACAAACGGAATGACAAACTTATATATACCCTCTATCACTAAGTGGAGGGTATAAAAATGGTCCAAATGTATTCCGATGTGATTAGGTTACTAAAATACACGTTTAACACCTGAAAATAAAATGTTAATCAAATGGAAGGGCTTACTGCAAAAACTTGTTAAGCAACATTTTATTTTTTGGTGTTTTTCGCCTTCTAAGTACTGATGTTCCATTGACAAATTTTTGACAGCAGAACCCTTCGTACAAGTATCTTGAGAATGAAAATTCTGCAAAAGTTATATTTTCTACATTATTTGAAAAGTTTTAAGGCAAAAACCACCGTAAAATGAAATGTTGCTTATCGAGTTTTTACAATTAGCCCTTCAAATATTTTCATTTTTAAGAATTTTGAGGAAATTATTGAATATCCCGATATTGAATATCGGGAGGGTGATTTGTATAGGAACTAGAGATGGGCACATGAGCAGATTAGAGCTTGATTCACGTAAATCACGCGTGGTCACGCGTGAGTGTGAGTAAATTCAATTTTACTCACATGATTGTGAGTGAGTGTGAGTGGAGAAAAAAATTGCGTGAGTGAGTGTACGTGAGCAAGATTTTTGCGTGAGTGATTGTGCGTGAGTCGATTTTTTTGCGTGAGTTTGCGTGATCTATTTTCTCTTTATATTTCCTTTCGTACCAAAAAAATTAATAAAAAAATTTTAAAATTTGGCTTAACTTAAGATTTCGTCCCGAAAAAAGCAAAAAAAAAATGTAAAATTTCGCTGAACTTTAAATTTTGCTGAAAATTTTGAAAGATTTTTGAAATTATAGTTTTTGAAATTTTTTTTGCATAAATAAGATATTCGTGAATGTGAGTCAACGTGAGTGTAAGTGAAGCTTGCGTGAGTGCACGTGAGTGTGAGTTGTTTGCAATTTACTCACGTGATTGTGAGTGAGTGTGAGTAGAAAAACTAGGCTCGTTAGTGAGTGTGCGTGATTTAAAAATTCCTGTCGTGAGCGTGAGTGAGTGTGAGTCAAAAAACACTCACGCTCCCATCTCTAATAGGAACTACGAGAAGAACTAACCCGATTCCTTTGAAATTTGGTATGATGGTTTGTGCATACAAAATTTTATTGCCTGGTAAATTTCAAAACGATACCTATTATTATACGGTTATTAGAGGCATTTAAGCGAAATTCAAAGGCAGCGGATTTATGGGGGCTTGGTCTTAACATGTCTTAACATTTTCCTATTTAATAGGGCTTCATTTTGGGCCAAAAAAAGCTTAAGTTTCAAATTTCAAGTGAATTGATTGAAAATTGCGACCTGTATCGTGCTTAAACCGATAGATGGACAGATGGACTAACGGACATCGCTAAATCGACTCAAAAAGTAATTCTGAGTCGATCGGTATGCTTGAAGGTAGGTCTAGGACCAATATTTCGGGTAGTTACAAACATCAGCACAAACACATTATACCCTGTACTACAGATGGGCGCTGGTCACCTGATTTGCGTCATTCACGTGAATCACGCGTGAGTGTGAGTGATATTCATTTCAATCACGTTGTTGTGAGAGAGCGTGAGTTGAAAAAAAATCTGAGTGAGTGATTAGTGAGTGAGTCATTTATCTTTCTGCGTGAGTTTGCGTGATTAAATATTTTGATTTGGCAAATTTTTTTTTAATTTTTTGAAAAAAAAATTTTTTTTGGAGTTTTTTTTTTGGTAAAAAAATTTTATTGCATGCGTAGATTTTACGTGACTCAGGCGTGAGCGTGATTGAATCTAGCGTGAGACACGCGTAAGCGTGAGTAAGATTTTTATTACTCACGTGAATAGTGAGTGAGTAAAAAAAAATTGAGTGAGTGATTAGTGAGTGATTCGATTATTTTTTTGCGTGAGCGAGAGTGATTGTGATTAGTAGAGTTGTCAATTATTCGCCTTTTAACTTTGTTCGAATAATTCAAATAATTGTTTTTGTTCGTTCGATCAACGATTAAATCTAAAAAATTATTCGATTAATCGATGAGAAAACCAATAAAAAAGTGGTTATTAGAAATATTATTAAAAATATTTTTATTAATTAAAAACAAAATAATTGATATTTTATTAACAAAAAAAACTTATAAATTGAATAACTGAATTTACTTTTTTAAGTACAAAATGCATAAAAACTTAAATTTGAATAATTTAAAGTTTTAAGTTGGTGGAAGTCGGCGGGGGACGTTGGAGAACACCTTTTCCCTCTTCATAAATGTTTACAATACATTTTTACGATATTTACGCCTAAAAAACACCTTTCATTATTTTGTTTTATTTTCTAAAACCACACCCTTAAAAGGGGGCTGGCCGAAAAAATTGCATTTCCTAATCATCTTGGCCCAAATGCAAGTCAATGAACTTCATATGGCATTAAAATTTTATTTTTTTTAAGAAATATACAAAATAAACTCGTAAAATATTGTGCTTTTCTGGTGGTGTTTTAGTACTTTAAGAGGGAACATTTTCCCCCGTCCGATTTTGCTTTCGAACTTAACCAGCCTATGACCATAAGACATAATTGTGCCAAACTTCAGGAGCTATATCTCTTTTATTTTGGACTGTATCGTGTCCTCCCAAGACGGACATTGCTAGAATGTCTGAGAATCGATTACTGATCAATAATATATATACTTTATGGGGTTCTATACCGATATTTCGATACTGTAGTTGACGGGTATAAAAAAAATTATTGTTCGATTAATTGACTTAAATTACTTGTCGATTTATTCGTTATTCGAAAATCGTCATTTTTAAATTAATCGAACAAGAGTTTGGTTTTGTTTGATCGATTAATCGAATTATTCTTAATCGGATGACAACTCTAGTGATTAGTAAGTGATTCGATTATTTTTGCATGAGCGTGAGTGAGTGTGAGTCAAAATCCACTCACGCGCCCATCTCTACACTGTACCACAGAGTGGTGTAGGGTATAATTATATCTTTAGTAGGTTTATTCTAGCTCGAGGTCATTATTTCCTTAACTAATTAAAACTATGATATTCTAAATTTTCAAGTAAATTATTTTGCTGTTTTAAATTTATTTATATTGGACTTAATCGACACGTGTTAAAAATTGTCAAAACTGCCTGAAACTAAAAGCAATAAGTCGGACGGCACTACAACGATAAAATTTGCGAAATGACATTGGGTGGGTATTTAAAAGTGTTACAGGGCTGGGCATAATTCGTAAAAAATTCTTTAAAAAATTTTTTAAACTCATTTGATGCTATCGTTTAGAAAAATATAAAACATATGTAAATTGTCAATGGTGCACATATTTATCATTTTATTTTCCGAAAAAAAAAAATAAAAAGGAATTTATTTAATTGTATGTTCTTATGTATTATTTTCTTTTTTTGACTGCGGTCACATTTGTAGGGTTTTCTTGTATACTTTGAAAAACTTTTTTTTATATTATTAATAGAAATCAATCTTATAAAAAAAAAAACAAAAATTGTAACATTCCTTAATACTTGTCGGTTTTTGGTTTATGTATATTGTATGACAAAAAAAAAAAAAGTTTTATTAAAAAACTTTTTGATTAGGATGTTTTTGGTATCCTTAATACCGCAATTTTTTTTTTTATTTTTAGTTTGCGTGCGTGGGTATGCCAAATAAAACCAATGAATTATTAAGAAAATTTAAAATTTTTACTACCGGTTTTGAATATCAAATTATAAATAAAATGTGTGTTAATTAAAGTTAAACGTAGTTAACCTATCCTAATCAAATGACGGAAAACTTTTTAATAAAGGATTAAATAACAATTTAAAGTTATTTTTAGGGATTTTTTAAAACATAAATAAATTTATGAGAATATCATACACTCAAAAAATAAAAAACCTTGGAAAACGACAAAAAAAAGTTTGTAACTTTTTTTTTTTTGCTGCCTCCTATTTAACAACAATTCCTTGTAATTTTAAAAGCTTTTTGCCAATAATTTTGTAATTTTACAAGTTTTTACCAATAAAATTGTAAATTTACAAATTTTTTGACGCGATAAAACTTACAAGGAGGTTTCGTGTTTTTACTTGATTTTTTAGATCCTATTTTACGAGATTGTCTTAGTAAAAATTACGTACTTTTTCGTAATTTTACAAGATTTTTACCAATTTTTTTAACATGATAATGTTTTTAGGCTGGTGTCTAATTTTAAAAAAGTTGCAGGACGCCACCTTAGTTTGAATATATAAGCTAACAATTAACGAAAAAGAAAATGAGACTTACTATTTTCATTTTCTTAAAACCAAAAATTTTAATAACTTGGGTTTGTAACTTGGATAATAATTCACCTCGTGGTAAATAAATAAAACCGTTTTTCACCAGCTGGTGAATAAAATGTAACATAATTATTTTTCAACAAAAAATTTTTTTTTTTTCATCAATTTTTTTTCCATCAAATTTTATTTTTCCATCAATTTTTTTTTTCATAAATTTTTTTTCATCAAACTTTTTTTTTCATCAAATTTTTTTTTCATAATTTTTTTTTTATCAAACCAGTTTTTTTTTCATTAATTTTTTTTTCATCAATTTTTTTTTTCATAAATTTTTTTTTTTTTATCATTTTTTTTTCATCAAATTTTTTCATTAAATTTTTTTTTTCATCAATTTTTTTCCCATAAAATTTTTTTTTTCCATCAAATTTTTTTTTCATAATTTTTTTTTTCTTCAAACTTTTTTTTTCATAAAAATTTTTTTTTTTCATAAATTTTTTTTTTATCAAACTTTTTTATACCCTCCAACCACAGTATGGGGTATACTCACTTTGTCATTCCGTTTGTACCGCATCGAATTATCTATCGGAGACCCCATAAAGTATATATGAGGCATTCCACACCAAATGTCCAGCGAAAAAAAACACGTGTACCGTAAACTTCTGAAGAGGTAGTATGAATAGCAAATTACAAAATTGTTATGAAATTTAAAGTTCAAATGCGATTTTCTCGAAAAAAAACGAAGAACGTGTTTCTGAATTTTTTTGTGTGGATGGACAAACATCTAAACTTTTTAAAAAAAATTTAAAAAAGAAAAAAAAAGTTGCATGTTTTTTAATGAATTGACATTTTTAAAAAATGAAAAATTTCAGAACGGGTTCTGAAAATTTTCAAAAAAAAAAAAATTTTAATCGATAGCCAATACAAAACTATATAAGAATGTAAATTTTTGAGATTGTGGTGCATTCCGTTTTAATGTGATAAATATTTAATCAAGGCAACTCGCCACAAATTTTACAATTTTTCCAATATTTGACCACGCCTTCTAAGCCCAGTTTTTGAAAATTAGAAAAACCAAACAAAACGCAATTTTCTTAGTTCCATATAGAGCTATCCAAACAACCTATTCAGAAATTTAAGGGACACATGTTTTTCTGTAGCGGGACATTTGGTGTGGAATGCCTCATATATTATTGATCCATGATCGATTCTAAGACATTTTGTGAATGTCCGTCTGTCCGTCCGTCCGTCCGTCCGTCTGTCCGTCCGTCTGTCTGTAGATAACACAATGCAGTCCAAAATAAAACAGCTAGACTCCTGAAATTTAGCACAAATATGTCTCATGTTCATAGGCAGGTTAAGTTCGTGAATGGGCTAAATCGGGCAAGGGGGAAAAAGTTCCCCCTAGAAGAACTGAACCAACCTGTGAAAAAATACACTTTTTTATACACTCCAACCACAGTATGGGGGTATACTCACTTTGTCACTCCGTTTGTAACGCATCGAAATATCGGTCGGGGACCCAAAAAGTATATATGGGGCATTCCATGTCAAATCGGACACTTTGAAATTTTTTTTTTTTAGATTTTCCCAATTTGTTAACTGTTTTTAGTACCCTTCAAAAACTCCTTCGTGGTAAATTTTCAGATTTTTTTGATGATCCGTTCAAAAGATATCGAATTTTTAAAAATTTGTAGTTTGTTTCTTTACTCAAACTTCTTGTACTCATAACTTCTTCAATAATGATCCAAATTTCAAATTTTTTTCTTCAAAATTTTTGTTTTTTTACGTACTTTTTAAAAAAAATCCTAAAAAATTCTTAAAAGCGCTCTAGTAAGCGATTTTTAAGTTTTAAAATTTAAATCTCATTTTTGAAAATGTTTGTACTCTTCGATTTTTTTTTTTAATTTTTTTTTGTGTAGAACATCTATCGATTCTACAAATTTTTTGCCCAGGCGGATCGTGGGATAACGATTATTACTATTTTTAGGCTCCCATACAAAATTACAGTTTTGATATTTGTATGGTAGGGAGCCTACTTAGGGAGTATAGATAGGGCGTAGGTATGTTTTAAAAAACTGTTGTAGGGTAAAAATAAATGGGGGTCGGTCTCACTAATGACCCCTCTCAGACGCACCATTGGACCGGTAGAAGCTGATTAAATAAAACAAATTTACAAAAAATAAAAAAAATTGTATGGGGACCGCCTTAACAATTAGAGATAGAGGGTAGGTGTGTTCAGAGAAAATGTTTGGACTAAAAAAATATTGTGGGTTGGTCATACACTTTGTTGCTCTAAGGGCACTATTAGGGCAGTTAGAGCGGTTGGAGCAAATTTTAAAAAATGTCGTTATTTGTGGGAGCCCCCTTAGAAATTGGAGATAGTGTATTAGTTTGTTCCTAAGAAATGTTAAGACGTAAAAATTAATGGGGGTCGGTCTTATAGAGGACCCCTCTATGACGCACCATTGGAGCAGTAGAAATGATTTTAAGATTAGAAAATTACAATAAAAATTTTTCAGAAAATTTTAAAAAATAGTAATAATCGTTATCCCACGATCCTCCTGGACAAAAAATTTGTAGAATCGATAGAAATTTTACACAAAAAAATTTCAAAAAAATCGAAGAGTTCAAACATTTTCAAAAATGAGATTTAAATTATTGACCATTATTGAAGAAGTTATGAGTAAAAGAAGTTTGAGTAAAGGAACAAACTACTAATTTTTAAAAATTCGATATCTTTTGAACGGGTCATCAAAAAAATGAAAATTTACCACAAGGGAGTTTTCGAAGGGTACTAAAAACTGTTAACAAATTGGGAAAATCTAAAAAAAAGTTTTTCAAAGTGTCCGATTCGACATGGAATGCCCCATATATGAGAAGTTCCGTCGAAGACTTAAATTTTGAAGTAAAAAAGATGTGATTTTTGTTTTGATGGCACATCGATGAAAGTTGGCATAAATATTAGAAGCTATTTAAGAATACGAAATTCGTTCGCGTCAATTAAATCGCGCAAGGGGGTCAAAAGTTATGGCGGTTTTAAGATTTAGCGGTTTTAAAAAATCTTAAAAATATTTTATATATTTTTTTTCTACACATTTGTTGCATGCGTTATTAAAACATGCCAGGATATATCATTTCTTCTAAAATATATGATATAAATTTAACCCTTTAATGACCAAACGATTTAAAAAATATATATCTAAGTACCTAAAATCGCGATTAATTCGCGGTAAAAGAAAAGTTTGACAATTTTTTATAACATATTTAGGCAATGCGCATTGGTTTTACTGAAAAAAAAAATCACGGAAAATCGTATCATTGTACCAGTGTTTAAAAAAATTGGTGATGCTTTTTTATAACAAGAAAATTTAATATGGTCCAAAAAATCTATAATCATCAAAATTTTTTAACCCGCCTCTGATTTTATGATGACACATCAAGTGGGCTTTCATTTAAAAAAAATTTCATCCGATTTCCGATTTCATCCGGCCTTGTATGTGCCAGATCAAAACAGGTTTAGATAAAATCATCGCGCTTTCCGCTCAGAATGGCTTAAAGTAAAAAGTCAAAAAGCAAATCAGTTCTACTCGTTAAGGCACGTCTTTTGGTGTATTAAAATGAACATGATGCATTAATTGCTACTAAAAAAATGGAAACAGATTTGCAAATTTCGCTCAATTTTCAAAAATGCCATAAAATTTTCGCAATTTATTTTTTATAAACCCGCCAGTAATTTTTTTATGTAAACTCCTAAAAAGCTCGGTTTACGCAAGAGTCCACCAAATTTCGAATGAAACCGCGAATGTGCCTCGCGAAAAACTGGTATTTAAAAAAAAAAATACGTTTTTTCTTTCGAACTTTGATCTGCTGAAACTCCTTAACTATTCGTGGCACATTAACGGGATTAATTCCAAAATGTTAAGAATTACAACAGCTACCAACTCTAGTTCAACTTTTTTCATTTTATAGAGGGGGCCGAAATCCCTGATCAAAAAACCTCGAAAATTTAAAAACTCTTAATTTTTGGTTTCAAAACTTAACCGTCTTATAACTAATTACCAAGCGATGAAGCATCTATCAAGCCAACATTAAAATAATCTTTTATATGTACTGACTTTGTGTTATGCCGGAAAAGATTGAAATATAAGAAGAACTTAAAAAAAATGCGAAAGAAGGTAAAAACTATGGATTATTTCAAGCCATTTTTATCGATTTTTCAAATTTAACCCTCTGTAACTTTTACGGATAAAGTGGGGTAATCCTCAAACATTGCTTAGTGATGGTTCAAGGTCTTGTTTACACAACTGCATTTACAGTTTTTCTAAATTCCAAAAACTGCCGGTTTTTTTAAACATTTATTTCAGTTTCACTGGGTTGAAATTTAAAAAAGATTTCATGATATGTTATTGATCCATGATCGATTCTAAGACATTCTATGAATGTCCGTCTGTCCGTCCTTCCGTCTATCTGTAGATAACACAATGCAGTCTAAAATAAAACAGCTAGACTCCTGAAGTTTGGCATAAATATTTCTCATGTTCATAGGCAGGTTAAGTTCGTGAATGGGCAAAATCGGGCTAGGGGGAAAAAAGTTCCCCCTTGAAGAACTGAACCAACCTATGAAAAAATATACTTTTTTACAGGTTTTTTTTTTTAATTTTTGTTAAATAAATGAAACATATATATATTTATATATATATTTATATTTATCGCGATTGGAAGGTGCTCTCAAAGTCCCCTACTGACCCCCATCACCGCCCCGCCCACCCCCCAAAAAACAACGCCCCTGACAATTTTTTATTTATTTTTTTTACATTTTGGAGGGTATAAGAGATTCGGTAGAGCCGAATTTAACACTCTCACTTGTTTTTAAATAAATTTTAATAAAACCGAAAAACAAAACTTAAGAATGCAAACTATTTCTGTAAAATTACAAAATAATATACTAAAAATATGTTCAAAAATATCGTTTTGATTGCATAAAAACAAAAAAAAAAAATAAAAAAACACCTTGAAAAAAATTAACCAAATTTTCTTGAAGAATGACAGCAAACTATTTCTGTATATTTAAAAAAATAGCCTGCTTAAAATATGTTCAAAAATATTTTAAAATTCAGCAAATTGAATCAGTAAAAACGCAGTAAAATTTCTGTTATTTTGTAAAACAGAAGGACAGAGATTTTAGTAAAAACATCCATTTTAGTAGAAAAATCTGCTGAAAGTTGGCTAAATCAATTTGAAAGTCGTTTTACAGATTTTTTTAAAGAGTTTTTCGTTTGAGTGCAAATATGCCTATGTTAAATTTTGATTAAATAGTCGTAAAACGTAAAATACGGAAAAAGGCTAACTTCCCCCGACTTCCCCTCTAAAAACGAGTTTGAGCCGATAAAAAAGTAGGTGTCGAACTATTTTCGTTTCGAACAACATATCGAAATTTCAGGAAGATCGGAGTTTTCCCTTGTAAGTGGAGGGTATAAAAATATTTTTACGTTTGACTTTTAATATATTTCCATCCCTTCCATGGAAAAAGCCATCAAAAATTT
This sequence comes from Pegoplata infirma, assembly GCA_963921195.1. Taxonomy (NCBI): domain Eukaryota; kingdom Metazoa; phylum Arthropoda; class Insecta; order Diptera; family Anthomyiidae; genus Pegoplata; species Pegoplata infirma. The sequence continues at coordinate 29,770,166 of OY992538.1, read as the reverse complement.
ATGCATTAGAGGGTAAAACTTTATTTTATTTCATTTAAATAAAAATATTTAAATCCAAATTCTGCTTGAAGTTGATGTAGGTCAGTGTATTAATGTACGTAACTATCATTAATTTTATAGCAATTCTTTACATTTTATTCCATTTATAACTTGTCAAATAAAAAACAACACAGAAAGAAGGAAAATAAATAAATACAATACTATCTACACATGTATGTACTAGTATGTGTGCACAAACATTGAAAGGCATTAAATGATTTTCATCATTTACTATTATGCACCCACTCCTACATACACAAATGCTCATACAAACACAGTTACAACAATCAACTCACACATACATACATACAAATACACATATTTTTGCAATAAAAAATGAAAATGTATGTGTGTGTTTGTCGCCATTTATTTGACGCCATTATTTTGGTTGATTGATTGCTTGATGGTTTGATGCATACAGACAGACGGCCAGACAAATACACCCTTTGGTACTCATACACTCAAAAGAAAAGTTCTGCGAGAAAATCTGGAAAACCCGCTACACCAATTATTGCAGTAATTCGAAGACTCTACTTGTAATTCGAAGAAGAAAAAAAGATCAATTGAAATTCGAGGATTCTAATTGTAAATCGAAAAATATCAACTGAGTTTCCATTGATATTTTTTGAATTGGAAACTTCGAATTACTATTGATCTTTTCGAATTACAATTGATCTTTTACGAATTAAAATTGTTCTTTTTCGAATAACAATTGATGTTTTTATACACTCTAACTACAGTATGGGGGTATACTCACTTTGTCATTCCGTGTGTAACGCATCGAAATATCGTTCGGGGACCCCATAAAGTATATATATTATTGATCAGTGATCGAGTCTAAGACATTTTAGCGATGTCCGTCCGTCCGTCCGTCTGTAGTTAACACGATGCAGTCCAAAATAAAATAGCTAGACCCTTCAAGTTCGGCACAAATATATCTCATGTTCCTAGGCAGGTTAAGTTCGGAAATTGGCCAAATCGGACCAGGGGGAAAAAAGTTCCCCCTTGAAGAACTAAACCAACCTCTAAAAAAATACACTTTTTTACAAGTTTTTTTTGTATTTTTGTTAATTAAATGAAACATTTGGTGTATTTATCGCGATGGGAAGGTGCTCTCAACGTCCCCCACTAACCCTATATACCCCCCGCCCCCCCAAAAAAAGAAACGCCCCTGACAATTTTTTTTTTTTTTTACATTTTGGAGGGTATAATAGATTCGGCACAGCCGAATTTAACACTCTCACTTGTTTGAATTACTTTTGATCTATTCGTACCTACCACTTACAAGGGAAGACTCCCTGGTGTCACCCTACGATATTCATGAAATTTAAATATGTTTTTCACAACGAAAATTAATTCGACACATGTTTTTTTTTAAGCAACCCAAAATCCCTTTTAGAGGGGTCAATTTGTATGTAGGTGAGGAAATCGACCTTTTTCAGTTTTACTATTTCCGCATATTTCGAAAAATCTGCTGAAAATACACCCATTTTGAGCACTATGAGAAATCTGATGATATTATTAGACACGGATTACTGAAAATCAGTCATGATAATCTAGGCGAAATCATCAGAGAAATCTGTCAAAACAGTAAAGAAATCTGCTAAGACATTTTCTAGAAAATTTTTGTTTTTAGAAAATTTGTTCTCATGAAAACTTTAATAGTTTTTTATACCCTCCACTCTAGTGATAGAGGGTATATATAAGTTAGTCATTCCGTTTGTAACACCTCGAAATATTGGTCTAGGACCCCATAAAGTATATATGGGGCATTCCATGTGAAATCGGACACTTTGAAAAACTTTTTTTTTAGATTTTCCCAATTTGTTTACAGTTTTCAGTACCCTTCGAAAACTCCTTCGTGGTAAATTTTCAGATTTTTTTGATGACCCGTTCAAAAGATATCAAATTTTGAAAAATTGGTAGTTTGTTCCTTTACTCAAACTTCTTTAAATCATCTTCTTCAATAATGGTCTCTAAGTAGGCTCCCATACAAATAACAGTTGGAGCAAATTTTATAAAAATGTAATTTTGTATGGAAGCCTACTTAGGGAGTTGAGATAGGGCGTAGGTATATTTTGAAAAAATATTGTAGGGTAAAAATAAATAGGGGTCGGTCTCACTAATGACCCCTCTCGGACGCACCATTGGACCGGTAGAAGCTGATTAAATAAAACAAATTTAAAAAAAGTAAAAAAAATTGTATGGGGACCGCCTTAACAATTAAAGATAGAGGGTAGGTGTGTTCAGAGAAAATGTTTGGACTAAAAAAATATTGTGGTCGGTCATACATTTTGTTGCTCTAAGGGCACTATTAGGGCAGTTAGAGCGGTTGGAACAAATTTTAAAAAATGTCGTTTTGTGTGGGAGCCCCCTTAGAAATTGGAGATAGGGTATTAGTTTGTTCCAAAGAAATGTTAAGACGTAAAAATTAATGGGGGTCGGTCCTATAAAGGACCCCTCTATGACGCACCATTGGAGCAGTAGAAATGATTTTAAGATTGGAAAATTACAATAAATTTTTTTCAAAAAATTTTAAAAAATAGTAATAATCGTTATCCCACGATCTTCCTGGGCAAAAAATTTGTAGAATTGATAGAAGTTTTACACAAAAAAATTTCAAAAAAATCGAAGAGTTCAAACATTTTCAAAAATGAGATTTAAATTTTAAAACTTAAAAATCGCATAATAGAGTGCTTTTAAGAATTTTTTGGGACTTTTTTTTTAAAAGTACGTAAAAAAACAAAAATTTTGAAAAAAAATTTGAAATTTGGACCATTATTGAAGAAGTTATGATTAAAAGAATTTTGAGTAAAGGAACAAACTACCAATTTTTAAAAATTCGAATCTTTTGAATGGGTCATCAAAAAAATCTGAAAATTTACCACGAAGGAGTTTTCGAAGGGTACTAAAAACTGTAAACAAATTGGGAAAATCTAAAAAAAAGTTTTTCAAAGTGTCCGATTTCACATGGAATGCCACATATATTTATGATCCTCGATCGATTTTTAGTCGATCTAGCGATGTCCGTCCGTCCGTCTGTCTGTCTGTCCGTTCGTAGAAAACACGCTAACTCTTGAAAGACTTTACAGAGGCTACTGAAGTTTGGCATGTATGTGGGTCATTTACCTGGTCAGGTTGGTATTGCAATCCAGCCAAATCGGTCCAGTGGTTCAAAAGTTATGAGCAAAAGAGTAAACTTCGGCAAGGGTGTTTCGCGAATTTACAAGATAAAAAACACGATAACTTTAGAAATACAATAATGAGACTGCTGAAGCTAGACAAGTATCTTTGCCGTTTTCCAGGCCTGTTTAGTAATAAATTTCAGCTCAATCAGTCCAGTGGTTTAAAAGTTATAAGCAAAACCCTGAATTTCAGATTAGTTGCATCTGAAATGCCACGTGTTTAACAAGTTTTAAAAGCATTGGTGGTAACTAAACAATGCTTTTCAAACTTGTTTAATTTTAAAGCAATGCTTTTTTAACTTTTTAGTTCTAAAACCATTGGTAACTTAAAAATTACACTCGAAAAAAATTTTACACTCAAAAAAAATTTTAAACTCAAAAAAAATTTTACACTAAACATTTTTTTTTTTTTAAATGACAATATTTTGTGAACATACGCACGTGCATTCACTCAGAAATATTTTTACAGTAAAAAAAAACATTACACTCGAAAAAAAATTTAAAATTTAAAAAAAAGTTTTTTCCCAAAATAAAATATTTCTAATCAAAATTGTTTATTTTTTCACGTTAATAAATGTACTATCCTTTAAAAAATGCATTGTGGAGAGTATTCATAGATTCGGCAAAGTCGAATTTAACTTTTCTACTTGCTTTTAATTTAAACTTAAAAAAAAATAAACAAAATTTTTTTTTCTGTAAAACTAGCAATATTCTACTGATTTTTTTTTTTTTTAATTTGTCAATTACTCCGTCCGACAGCCAATATTAAATATGAACCGGATGATATACGTCTAAGAGAAGAGATAAAATGGAGTAAAACTGCATTTAAGGTTTTTTATTTCGTGATCTTGTTTCCTTTTAAAAGGACTTCGAAGTTTTAAAGGATACATTTGTAAAATATTTTTGAAATATTTGTAATTGTCCTATGATGATAGTGTTGATGGCAGATGAAAGAAGAGGATGTCCCCTTATTTTTTTAATTTTTATAATTTGCCATATCAGGATAAAAGGATTTGAATAAAGTCATTTGAAAACTTTAACAAAATATTTTTTTGAAAATTTTGAATGATATTGAAGGACACATTTTTGAATGGACGTAAATTGCCTCCTTTTTCCTGAAATGTAAAAATTAAAAAATAGGAAAATTAGGGGAGATCCTCATCTTTCATTTTCTATCAAAAGTGACATCCTAGGACAAGTACAAATATTAAAAAAAAATTATAAAATGTAATACTCTAAAACTTTGAAGTCCTTTTAAAAGGAAACAGGATCACGAAATGAAAAACTGTAAATACAGTTGAAGTACATTTAATCTCTAGTTTCAAACGTATATTATCCAGTTCGTATTCAACGACTTTTTTCATTTTTGTCGGACGGTGTTATAGCAGAAAAATCTGCTGAAAGTTTGCTAAATCAAATTTAAAGTTTTACAGATTTTTTTGACAGAGTTTTTCTTTTAAGTGTAGCGATGTCCGTTTGTTAGATTATCCGTCATTCTTTCTGTCTGTTGAAATGGCGATCTATGCAAAACTAAAATTTTGGGCAAATGTTTATGTTGAAATCAACTTTGCTGATATAACTGAAGTTTTTGAGCTGTCCTGTCTGATTTTTTTACTGATTCGATGGCCATTTTATTTTCAGTGTACTTGTCAACTTTAGTACTCAAATCCATACGTACTTTTGATATCAAATATTGTGTGTTTCATTTTTAAATGTGTTTGTTTTTTTATCTGTCTTTCTTTTTTTATTGATGAGTATTTATTTTTAGTTGTATGGTCGTGTATGTGTGTTTTAACATTCATACATAGACAAATACAAATGTGCACTATAACACTAACACTGACATCTACAAAACTTAAACTTTTATGTACTTCATCTATCTAAACTTTAGTTGGTTTCTTGCATTATTTTTATACCATGAATGAAGTTTTTATTGTTTGTCCTGATTTTTGTTTGGCTTCTGGCAAAAACCACTCTTAACATAATTTATATGTCGCATTGTTGGAGATGACAATGATTATGAAAATGACAATGGTGATGAGAATGATGACGTTGATGATGATGATGTTGTTGTTAAGCATAATCAATTTTTGCATTATTTTTTTTAAATAATTTTTCATTAATGTTTATGTTGTTATTGTTGACCATATGACATTTTTGCATATTATGAATTAATTCATGGCTGAAATACTTTCAACACTCTAATAACGTAATAACAAAAGAGCATACAGTTAGGCTCTTAAATTTCAATATAATTCTCTTAAGAGTATGTATTTTTCAAGTTTTTATACTCTCTTTAAATTTTGTATTAAAAAGAAAATAAAAATGTTTAATGTTAATTTAATTCCCTTAAACTACATTAAAAATTTTAAGATGATAGAAATTTATGATCAAAACAATCCTTTTTCTTTATTATGTTACTCTAAGGTGACATAAAAAAAAACGTAATTCTAAGAAGGGTAGTTCAGATTTGTATCAAAGTTTTCCAAAAGTAAGATTCTGATTAAAAAAAATATATAAGAAATACTACACTTACCTTGTCAAATTACTAGGAAAAGTCTCGAAACCTTATTTGACCACACAGAAAACAATGTTGTATATTTTATTTTAATTAAAATTTTAATTGTTTTTAAATTTAATATCAATTACATTTTTAATAAAACAATTAATTGTTTAATAAAATTTTTGATTTTTTTTTTAATTAACATTTTATTTTTTTTTTAATTTAATATTAATTAAATATTTAATTAATATAATTAATTTGTTTAATTACATTTTTAGCTTTACTTATTATTTATTTTTTTTTTGTTTTGTTTTCCGTGTGTGCGAGTATGTGTTTTTTTCTTGCATTCTTTTACAAATACAGAAATATAAACAGTTTGTTGAAAGTTTTTGATTTCTCATATAGATTTTGGAATTCTCATTTTGTTAATAGCACAGTGCAACACCCAAAATCGGAATGGGATGAAACCAAAAGCAAATGAAAGTTGACATATTCCATAACAAACCCCTCAAGGCTTTTTTCTAGTTCAGAGCTAGATTTTGTTTTACGCGCATTTGAAATTAGTGCACTTTTATTATAATTATAATAATAAATGCTTGAAAACAGTATCAGTGGCGAATGATTAATATTGTAATTGCCTTTTAATAACAATCATACGCAACGGTGTCCAGTGATTTATATTAATAATTGCCTTTAAATAACAATCATACGCAACGATGTACATTGGTTTATTTTAATAATTTGGCTATTCAGTAAATAGGTACTGGACCGATTGCAGCAAAATTCATACTAGTCATAGCTGAAGTAATTTTGAGCTTAAGTTTGGAAACTGGACCCTACATGTTCAATAAGGGCACCACCAGGGGCCTTTAAAGTAGGACATGTTTAGTACACAAAAACTTTAATTGCTTTAAAATCACCAACTTTAAATGCGTGTAAAATAAAATCTAGCTCTGACCTAAAAAAAAGGCCTTGAGGGTTTTGTTATGGAAAACGTCAGCTTTCATTTGCTTTTGGTTTCATCCCATTCCGATTCCGAAAGTTCGATTTTGTATCACTGAGTAGTTTTATGTGTATGTATATAAAAGGTTTTTACCTAACTTTTTAAAATTGACTCACTGACTATGTCTTTACGACATAAATATGTTTAGTAAACTTAAAAAAGATATTTTATTTAAATATTTTTATTTAATTTTTTTTTTTTTAATTATTTATTTTTTATTTTTTTTTATTTTTTTCTGTGCAATTTTTGGCAGTTTTCCATGTTTTTACACAACAAATCTTGTATTTTTGTCGATTGAAATTTTCCACTAATTTTTCAAATTTTGAAATTTGTACCTTTGCAAGTTAAGTTTGAATTCAAATGGTTACAGAATTGTGATTTGGAGTATAATGTCTCTCAGATAATATTCTAAAAACTGAAATCAGTTGAAAATCAGCCAAATTCCCCATGCATTGAACGTATGGCGGAACAATTGATAAGGGAATACGAGCCCAATTTTAAAAATTTATTGAAATTATTTACTTTAATGAGATTTTTTTCGTTCAAGTTCCAATATAATAAATGTTTGATTTTTTCTAGTTTCTTTACAAAAATGTGTGCGAATTTTGTACTCTTGCCCAAACCATTGAATCATGATAATGTTTTGCTATATACAGTGGTTGCCCACTTATTAGAAACCTTTCTATAGTATTACTAATTAAAAACGCTTCTATAGTATAATACTCAACGTTATTATTATCAAAAGAGTATAATTTAAAACAAGTAGAAAAGTTAAATTTGGTTTGGCCGAATCTATGAATAACCTTCACAATGCCGTTTTTAAAGGACCGCAAATTTTTTAACGTGAAAAAAAAATTAACAATTTTCATTAGAGATATTGTTATTTTGAGTTAAAAAGTTTTTTTTTTGCATTTTGTAAAAAAAAGAACAAAATAAAAATTTTTTTTTGAGGGTAAAATTTTTTTTTAGTGTAAATTTTTTTTTAGTGTAAAATATTTTTGAGTAGCAAAAATACTTTTTAAAGTAATTTTGTGGTTTTCTAATGTTTTTAAAGCTTGTTTTTTAAGGCTCGGGTTTTTCAGCACGTGAATTTACACTACTCTGTGGTATAGGGTATAATGAGTTTGTGCTGATGTTTGTAACTACCCGAAATATTGGTCCTAAACCTACCTTCAAGTATACCAATCGACTCAGAATTACTTTTTGCGATGTCCGTCCGTCCGTCCGTCTATCCATCTATCGGTTTAAGCACGACATAGGTCGCAATTTTCAATCAATTGACTTGAAATTTAAAACTTAAGCTTCTTTTGGCCCAAGAACGAAGCCTATTGATTTGGAATTGGAAAAAATCGGTCCATGTTAAGACCTAGCCCTCATACAAACGCCCCCTTTGAATTTCGCTAAAATGCCTATAATAACCGTATTATAATAGATATCTTTTTGAAATTTTCCAGCTGATAAAATTTTGTATGCACAAACCATCGTTCAAAGGAATCTGGTCAGTCCTTCTGGTAGTCCCCAAACAAACCACCCTTCCGATATTCACATAATTTTCTCAAAATTCATAAAAATTAAATAATTTGATTAAAATTTTATTTGTAAACGTGTACTTTGGTAACCTTATGAAATCGGAATACATTTGGACCATTTTTGGACTTAGTCCTCCTTATAAAAATTTCGACCGATATTCAGTTAAGTCGGTCTATTGGCAAAAAAACTTAACCAATTCCACTAAAATTTGATCTATGTGTGTTTTCTACATTAAATAAAGATCTAAAAAAAGATTGGTCCAATAGGTAGGCTGACCAAACGTACTGATTTGATCAGTACATGTACTGATTTTTGGTCACATGTACTGATCAAAAAACGATGTACTGATATGTACTGATTTTTTGAAATATGTACTGATTGTACTGATTTTTGAACATTTGAACATAAAAAATTATTTTATTCGAAAACTCTATACAAAAACTTTAATTTCAATAAGTCGTCGAGTAGTTTTCAATAACTTAAGTCTGACAATGATATAATTTCTATTGAATTAACTCCAAGAAGTTAATTTGAGAACAGAATCTTTAAGACTTTTTTATAACAGCAAGTTTACAGAGTTTTTGGAAATATAATGTAATTGCATGAATCCAAATGATCCTGGGATATTTCATAAGGTAATGTCATCAGCATTTTTTAGAACAAGCTCTCAGAACATAAGGCATATTTAAAAAAATAACGTGTTAATTTTCTGAGAAGTTTTCTAATAGGCAGATAATATATAACTTAAGGGAGAAAGTCTCAGAACATGAGAAAATTCTTAATTCTATAAACCTGCGGTGTTTTGATGTTTTATCTACTCTGAAACGATTTTGTCGGCAAATAATTCAAATGAAGTTGTTTGAAGTCAACTAAAACTTGCATATAGGAAGTAGGGGAGCAAAATAAGAGTTACCCGTTTTTTTATAGCTGCCCAATCACAAATATAGCGGGTCAAAGGGGAGGGGGAAAACGGGATTTTTTTAGTATTTGATGATTTTTCTCATTTCTATAAATTAAACTTTATGAAGATTTTATATAGGTCGAAAGGTGTTTTGAAGGCCTATCCACAGGTGTATCGGTCTTGTCCAAATTCGGCTTCGTTAAGTTCGTTATTGTCAAAAATGTATTTTTTCGCTTGGCTAAATTCTTGCTAGATCGGCTTTTATACGGATTTTCCCGAAACCCTCCCTGTTTCATAAGGTGGCAACTGTTTTTTAAATTTGAGATTGGGCTACTATAAAAAAACAGGTAACTCTTATTTTTCCCCCCTCATTCCGAAATTCAAGTTTTAGGACAATCGGTGGGTGCACTGTAAGATACTAATTTTTTGAGTGTTAAAAAATTTCTTCAGTGTTTTCACATAGGAAAAAATTTTTAGTGAGTTATTTAAAAAAAAATAATTACTTGGGCGTACTGATTTGAGTTCGAAAAAAAATGGTCACCCTACCAATAGGCCCATTAGGGTGTTTCATCAAAAACATTTTTTTCTTTTATTTTTGCTACTCTTGAAGCGGAATATGAATTCTTATGTCCTAAAAGATTTTTGAGATTTTTTTCAGATTTTTGGCGGGCCGGGATCAACTCGCTCAAATCGATTTTAAGTATGCTAAAAATGAGGTTATAAAACATAATTTTTTTTTTTTATGGTGCCTTATTTTTACAAAAGTGGATAAATTACTTGAAAATATTGCTAGCCTCCTAAAAAAAAATATTCGCGGTAAAAATGATAAGGTCAAAGGCCAATAATTTGACCTTAAAAGTAAAAATTTTGAATTTTCCAACTTCAAAGCTCAAGAACTTAAGAAATATGCAACGTAGGTTCGTGATGTTGACACCGTTTAATAGATATTTTAAATACCTTTCATTTAAATATAAAATGACGTCTGTCATTTTAGTAGAAGTATTAAAAAAATGAAAAAAAAACTAACTTAACCCATTTTTTTTTTCTTACATTTCACATGAGCTTAACAAACAAGTATATATGTAAGTTTCTTAATAATCCAAGTTTGCTCTCCTTTGTAAGTAAATACAATTATTTACATTTTTTTATTATTAAAAATTTTAATATGCTGAAAATAAGATTATTCATTAAATAAGTAAGTAAAAATAAATGTAAACCCATTTTCTAAGTTTTTATATAAATTTCATATTCATAATTATAATTCTTAAATGATATTTTTAGATATGGAAAAGAGTAGTACCGAAATCTCTAAAGAGTTTTGGCTCGTCGGTAAAGGAATACAAAAAATGTCGAATAATGAGCTACCGTCGAACAACACAGTACTAAGAAGATGTTTAAGTTTGAAACATAAATTTAAATTCTTTCAGAATATTGCAACAGTAGTGGCGGGAGAATTTATACAAATTTGGGATAAACACAAAATTCCATCAATTCAAAAACAAAATATAATAATAAAACTTAAAAAATTGCATTTGGAGTGGATTCAATTAACAAAGAATAAAAGTCGGAGCAGCCAAACTGAAATCCAGAAAAGGCATTTTCTCTAAATTTTTATACCCTCTAACCAGAGTATGGGGGTAAACTCACTTTGGCATTCCGTGTGTTACACATCGAAATATCGGCATAGGACCACATAACGCGTATACATAAATGATAAGCTATCTATTCTCAGACATTCTACCGATTAATAAGATACTAACATATGTACTTGTTGGTTAAGCTCATGTGAAATGTAAGAAAACAAAATGGGTTAAGTTAGTTTTTTTTAATTTTTTTAATACTTCTACTAAAATGACAGACGTAATTTGTGATTTAAATGAAAGGTATTTAAAATATCTATTAAACGGTGTCAACGTCACGAACCTACGTTGCATATTTCTTAAGTTATTGAGCTTTGAAGTTAGAAAATTCAAATTTTTTATTTTAAGGTCAAATTATTGACCTTTACCCTTATCATTTTTACTGCGAATATTTTTTTTTAGGAGGCTAGCAATATTTTGAAGTATTTTATCCACTTTTGTAAAAACAAGGCACCATAAAAAAATAATATAAAAAATTATGTTTTATAACCTCATTTTTAGCATAAAATAGCCAAAATTCTGAAAAAAATCTCAAAAATCTTTTAGGCCATAAGAATTCATATTCCGCTTCAAGAGTAGCAAAAATAAAAAAAAAGTTTTTGATGAAACGCCCTAAGGCCCATGTTTGGACTTGGGGCCCATTTTCCGGAAAATACTGGTGTAGGGTGTCATATGGTCGGTCTTGACCGACTATAACTTTCTTACTTGTTTATCTTGTAAATTCGCAAAAAACCCTTGCCGAAATTTACTTTTTGCTTATAACTTTTGAACCACTAGACCGATTTTGCTGGATTGCAATACCAACCTGACCAGGTAAATTACAAACATATATGCCAATTTTCAGGAGCCTCCGTAAAGTCTTTCAAAAGTAAGCGTGTTTTCTATAGAAGGACATTCAGACAGACAGACGGACGGACATCGCTAGATCGTCTTAGAATCGATCGAGGATCATAAATATATGTATTTTATGGTGTCCTAGACCAATATTTCGAGGAGTTACAAACGGATTGGCAAACTTATATATACCCTCTATCACTACACCATTTCCAATTATATTTCAGAAATTTTCAATTGTATTTCAGAAAACTATCAATTGCATTTCAGAAATTATCAATTCTATTTCAGAAGTTATCAATTGAATTTCAAAATTTATCAATTATATTTCAGAAATTATCAATTGTTTTACGAACGTTTTTGAAATACACTTGATAATTTCTGTAATACAATTGATAATTTCTGAAAAACAGTTGATAAATTCTGAAATACAATTGATAAATTCTGAAATACAATTGATAACTTCTAAAGCACAATTTATAATTTTTAAAACACAATTGATAATTTCTGAAATTATCAAAACAATTGAAAAAGGTGTAGAGTGGAGGGTATAAAAAATTGGAAAATCAGTAAATTAGGAAAAGCACAGAACAACTAAAACATTTAGAAAAGTGCAGACAATATTATTTTGAGAAAAAAATTCAGTAAAAACACGAAAATAGCGAAAAACAAGTAAAAAATTTTAAAATCCCGAGTAAAAATAAACATATATTACAATACATAACTTGATACAAACATAATAAATTATATATGATTATACATCCGTGAGATATTTTCTAAATTTTTTTAATGCAGTCATATGTAGTAATATATAATTGAATCATGATTCGGATTAAAGGGTGTACGGTTGATATAATTATATAAAATTACATGAGGGTCAATACAAAATTTGTTTTTCTGTATAATTTAATATAAAATTATATATATCCTATTTTGTTCCATATATAACACTATATGTTTTTAAGGCAAAGTATAAGAAACTTTTTAAAATGTTCCTAAACATTTCCTTGTTAGGGTTATGTATATCACCTATCTGGTTCGAAGCGTACCCGAACATTTTTTTTTTTAAGAAAATTATATGTACGTTTGGTGAATGTATCGTTGACCTGTGGTGTAACTCAACCCAAACCAAAAAACACCAGGATTTTACATGTTTTTATGCAATTAGATCTAATTAGATCCACTATTATATGGCAATGTCTGGTCAAAACTCGGATTAAATCAAATCATATTTTATACAAATTGATCTTTTTTAATGCAAAAAATTGCGTTTAATTATATATTGTACTAGCGTACCTGTTTTTGCAAGTTTTACCCACTTAGAATCAACATTTCCAAAACCCAAGCCTTAGTGGACCTATTTTCCGGTAGGTGCATCTATGTTCCAAATTGCAAGTCTCTAGCTTCAATGGTTTGTGGAAATATAAAAAGTACCAAAATACCTTTTTTACCCCTGTTCACTAGAACCAACATTTCCAAAAACACAGCCTTAAAGGATCTATATTTCGGGAGGCGCACTTACATTCTAAATTTTAAGTCCCCATTTATTTCCCATTTTTATTCCATTTCATTCATTCCGATTAGACCTATGCGGCTTTCATTCCGTTCCGAATATGCGCTTACATGCGCTAAAAAACAAAAAATTCTTTGCCTTTTTTAAAAGTCTTTTTTCGCTAAATGACATTGAAAATTTTAAGTTTCCAGGACCATTATTTCAGGAATTATAATAAGTACCAAAATACACTTTTTTTACCCCCTTAGAATCAGAATTTCGAAAAAGTTCTTTTCAGAATTTTTCCCATTGTTGGAACTAACATTTTAATAATTTTTTGTAAAACCTTAATTTCCAAAAATTTAGAAAGTACCAAAGTACATTTTTTACAACTTTTTACCCTTAGGAGCCCGAATTTCCAGAAAAAAATGTTTTTATGTTAGATTCCAATTTTTAAGTAAATAGAATTTTTTTCAGAAAAATTAAAAAGTGCTCGCTTTTTACCCCCTAAGAATCGGTATTTCGAAAATGAACTTTTTCAGACTTTTTTTGTTATTGGAAACAACATTGCCAATTTTAATTTTTTTGTAGGACTTTAATTTCAAAAAACATAAAAAGTACCAAAGTACAATTTATTACCCTTAGAAATCCGAATTTCCAGAAAGTACGTTTTTTGAGAATGTTTTTCCGTTAGAGGATCCTACATTCTAATTTTCGAATTAATAGGATTTTTTTTTTTTCAGAAAAAATAAAAAGTACCAAGTACTGGCTTTTTTACCCTCCTTAGAATAGGAACTTCGAAAAAGTACGTTTTCTGATTTTTTTCGTTGAAAACCACCATCGAAAATTTTAATATTTTTGTAGGACCTTAATTTCGAAAAATATAAAAAGTACCAAAATACCATTTTTTACCCCTTTTTACCCTTAGGAATCCGAATTTCCGGAAAGTACTTTTTTGGGGATGTTCTTCCGTTAGAGGATGCTACATTTCAAGTTTCAAATTAATTAAATTTTTTTTTTTTCAGAAAAAAATAAAAAGTACCCAAGTACTCGCTTTTTCCACTTTTTCAACCCTTCGTTTACCCCTTAAAATCAACATTTCCAAAAACCCAGCATTAGCGGATATGTATTCCGGGAGGTGAAATTACAATCCAAATTTCAAGACTCTAGCTTCAGTGGTTTGGGCTGTGGGATGATGCGTGATTAGTATGTCAGTCAGTCATCAGTCAGTCACGTAACGTCTTTATATATATAGATTACATATCAATATATATTGCATCATATAAAAATTTTTACTCGGGATGTACAGAAAAAACTAAAAACCCAGAAAAATTAAACAAATAGACAAAAAATTTAAAAAATTTAAAAAATTTAAAAAAATTAAAAAAAACACGAAAATATCAGGAAAATTTATAAAAAAAATCAGTTGGATTCGGCACTTCTCAAATGTTTTGTTTGAAAATGTAGCTATCTATCTTTTTCATACAGAACACTTTCATTTAGAAATATTTCAGATTCTTTGATATTTTTTTCTCTAGCAGAAAATTTTTTAATATCCTCAAAATATGTTTAACATTATAAAGGGTTTGTTAGTCTAGATGTATGATGAGGTAAATGTATGATGAGGTATAGTAAGATGAGGTAGGATTTTAGTGGTGTTAGTTTTCACGTAAAATCGTGTCAGCTGTTTTTTATTTTAATGTATTTTTTTTTGTTTAAATTTATTGTAAATGTCTTAATTAAATTAATTATCTATTTTTTTGTTCAAATAAAAGCTGAAAATTCTTTAATTTTTTTATTTCGAACAAAAAAATGTGTTTGTTTACTTTTTTTGTATTTATTTTATCAGCTGTGTATGTGAGGTGGAGCAGTAAAGTAAGAAAATTCTATTTTCTACAGAAAACTACCTCACCTCATTATACCTCATTATACCTCACATCAAAACAAACCACTTATATGTTCTCACCATAAAGCAGAAGTAATCAGCTGACACCTCAATATACTACACCTCTAAACTAATTATGCCTTAACTGTTAATGTAAGCTACAATACTTTCTCTTTACCTTTTAGAAAATCTACTCTTATGTTTAAACAGATTTGCAAAAATTTCTCTTTGTCTAATTTTACCTCTAAAGAAAATTCAATTTAAAGAGGAAAATTTTGTGCTATACCATAACAAGAGAAATTTTTAACAATATGATAAATTTATAAAAGTAAATGTAAACGTGGAAAACATTTCAGTTTCAGTGGAGCAGCCGGCGATAAAATACGATAAAAAAAAAGAAAAAAAAAGTAAAGTTTATAGTAAAACTAAAAAAATAAAAAAAAACATATATAATAAAGATAAAATAATTTAAAATAAAAAATATGCAACAACAATATATTTAGAGAAAAAAAATATTTAAGATATAAATGTTTTATATTATAAAAAATGATTAACAACTAAAATTATAATTATTTTGATTAACAAGATAAACAAAAGATAACAAAAAAAAAATAAATAAAAAATTTAAAAAATAAATATTAAATTTATAAAAAGAGAGATATAAATTATACAAGAAATCTAAAAAAAATTCCAAAAATTTTAGATCTAAAAAAAATTTAAATTTGTGGACACTTGTACAAAAAAAAAAAAAAAAAAAAAAAAAACTGATAAAATTATTTTACTTTTTCCAACTCATCATTTAAGTGTTACCAAATGTTTATGTGTGGGTGTTAAATTTAATTTCTGTTTTTTTTTTGTACAAAAACAAAAAAAAAAAAAATATATTAAATAAATATAAATAAATATTTTGTCGTGGCTTTAATTGTTTTCAATTATTGGTGGCAAACAAACAAAATAAATAAAAATAGTAAAATAAAGAAAATAAATGATAAAATTAAATTAAAACAACACAATTTAATTATTAATAATACAATATTATGATGATGATGATGATGATAATATTTATAATATTTATATTATGACAGATGCGTTTTTCTTTTTTTTATCATTAATGTGTGTGTCAAAAATAGAAGTAGAAAAAATAAAAAAATAAAACATATTTAATGTTAATTGAATGTCAAGCCATAAATGTATTTTAGTTGTCGCCTGTCATAATTTTCTTGTCTATTTTTTTTTATATTTAACTAAATAAAAAATTTCGCTTCTATACAAAAAAAATAAATAAAAAAAGAAATACTAAATTTCCTTCTATTTGTGTGAGATTTTCAAATAATTCAAGTCATAAAATTTTTTTTTTTTTAAATCAACAAATTACACAAAGTGAAAAAACAAACAACAACATACAAAAAGGTAATTTTTTGAAAATAAAGAAATATTAAAAACACAAATTAGTATTATTTATAAACAATAGCAGCAAAATTAAACAAAAAACGTGCTTTATTTTGTAAAGGTTGTACACGAATTAAAAGTTTTTCTTTGAATTTTTTGTAAATGTTGAAACTCATTAAGTTTAAAATTTAGTTCTCAATTTACTAATTCACCACAGGGGGTTTTAATTAATTTTAATTATCTGTGATATTGTAATTTGCTTCATTTCCAATAATTACACCGGCCTTTACAAAAATAAACAATTATACTAAATTGGTGTTGGAAATTTCTAAACTAAAAATTTTAAATGGTTGAGTAACACGGTGCGACAATTGTTGATTAATCAAATATTATCAGAATGGATCAACGCAAAAAGGAAATACACTCAAAAAAAACTGTAATGTAAGCAAAAAAAGCTTGTAAACCTACAGGAAAATTTGCTGATTTTGAACCCACAATTTTTTTGCTAAAGTTAGCAAAAATGTTTTGCCAAAAATTAGTTAACTGATTTTTTTTTATTTCCACTTAGTTCATACACATTTAAGGACCCCATTGGGTTCGGACTCGATAGGTCCCAGACCCCGATGGGCCTAGACCTAGTTGGGTTCCTTTAAAATCGTCATAGTTTTTGATCCAAAATTTGTATCCGTTTCGCTCTACCTTGCTTAGTTTTTGAGATACGTGATTATAGGGGACCACTGGGGTCTTGAGAATTAAAAAACTCGATAACTTCAAAAATATTACTCGGAGAGCTTTTGACTATTTTGCGGTCTTGTTCTACGTACAAAAATGCTTTTGGACTTTTTGTTGTGTCGGCAATATTTACCGAGATATGATCATTTTAAAATTTTCGGGAACGCTAACTTTTTTGGATCCAAAGTTAGGGCCCATTAGGGTCCACACATGTGAAGAGGACCGGCGATACTATTGAGAGCCCGAGAACCAAAAATGACCTCCATTTTGCTCTATCTGGCTTAGTTTCCGAGATAGCGCCAATTTAAGTTTTCTGAAAATAAAAAACAATTTACCATATATTTTGCTAATATTAGCAAAAAATCTTGTAAAAATGTTGTCAACTTAATTTCAAATTTAGCAAAAGAAAGTAGGTCAAAGTTTGTTTAAAATTGCTAATGTGCTTAATGAAGTTTACAATAATTTTTTGCTAACATGCTAATCTCAACTAACTACTAACGTATTTTTTTGAGTGTATTGTAATTTACTTCATTTTCAATAATTACATCGGCCTATACAAAAATAAACAATTATACTAAATTGGTGTTGGAAATTTCCAAACTTAAAATTTTAAATGGTTCAGTAACACGGTGCGACAATTGTTGATTAATCAAATATTATCAGAATGGATCAACGCAATAAGAAGGAAGGTCTTTTAGAGGGCACCCACCGATTGTCCTGAAACTTGTATATGGCAATGAGGGGAGAAAAATGAGAGTTACCTGTTTTTTTAGCTGCCCAATCTCAAGTTTGAAAAAGGATAGCCATCTTATGAAAAATGCGGTCTTTCGGGAAAATCCGAATAAAATCCGAACCAGCAGAAATTTCGCCAAACGAAAAAATACGGGTCAGTTTAATTTTAATAGAGATTATTATATGAGCAAATCCTTGGGATATTTAACTAACGGATCACTGATTTTGTTTATTTTTGGGTATTTAATAGAGCTTCGTAAATGATTAAAACCCATATATGTTTTTTTTTTTTGGATTAAAACTTTGGACAATATTGACATTTAGACAGTTTTTAACATTTTTGTGCTCGGAAACCATAAGTCGTTCGTAAAAGCTTCTAATAACAATATTGTTCATAAAATTATAAAGATTTAAAATTTTGAAAATTATTTTTTTTTAAATTTCAACAAAAAATTTTGAAAACCATATTTGAATGTGCTTTTTTCAGGGGCGTCTTCTCTTTTTTGCTTTGGGTGGTGGGGGGGGGGGGGGGGTGGGGGGTCGGTAGTGGTCTTTGGGTGGGCAAATTTCCTCTCGAATATGTGTTTAAAAATTCATTCTTATGCTTCTTGCTATAAAGAAATACAAGTTTATCACTATTTATATACTTTTTATTCCACGTTCATAAAAGAGGGCGGATCGAAAAAAACGACATTTTCTAATTCTGTGGGTCCAAATACAGGACTTTGAACATCTTGCAGCAAAAAAATGTTGCAGTTGTTAAACAAAAACACAAAAAATCATGTAAAAAAAATGGTATTTTTCAAAGGTTGGTTTAGTTCTTCAAGGGGGAACTTTTTTCCCCCTGATCCGATTTTGGTCATTTACGAACTTAACCTGCCTAGGAGCATAAGACATATTCGTGCCAAGTGTCGGGAGTCTAGCTCTTTTATTTTGGACTGCATCGTGGTAACTACAGACGGACAGACAGACGGGCATCGCTAGAATGTCTTAGAAGCGACTACTGATCAATAATATACATATATACTTTATGGGGTCCTAGACCGATATTTCGATGCGTTACACACGGAATAACAAAGTGAGTATACCCCCATACTGTGGTTGGAGGGTATAAAAATCAAAAATTTAGCTTTAATTCCAACTGTGAAAATTTATTGCTCGACAATACGAAAAAAACACCTCCCTGAAATTTTAACAGCTTTAAAAGGGCATTCTAAACTTTGATAAAAAAATTTGGTTTTGAAAATACATGGTGTCCTTGACAGGAGAAAAGGAAAATTTTCTGCATCAAATTTCACTAGGGGTTGTCGAAGATCAAAAATTCGTGCAAAAAGTGCAAAATGCTTAAAAAAGTAAAATTGAGATTTTCGATCCAATACTAAGACAAAAATTGTAGCCAAGACAATAGTTAAGAACTCTTTAGTACATCGAAAAAGCTTCAGGCAGTTTTGGCCAAATTTTTGCACTTTTGCACTTTCACAAGGCCAAAACTGCGGAAGGAGCGTTCCAACGCTTTTGCGATGTACTAGAGAGTTCTTAACGTTATAGTTCTTTGGCTGTTATAGGCCAAATTTACAAAAAAAAAGTGACAAAACGTGGTGAATTTTCTACATTTTTGACCATCAAAACGAAGATTTTTATACCCTCCAACTACAGTATGGGGGTATACTCACTTTGTCATTCCGTGTGTAACGAATCGAAATATCGGTGGGGACCCCATAAAGTATATATATTATTGATCAGTGATCGATTCTAAGACATTCTAGCGATGTCCGTCCGTCCGTCCGTCCGTCTGTCTGTCTGTCTGTCTGTCCGTCCGTCTGTAGTTAACACGATGCAGTCCAAAATAAAAGAGCTAGATCCCTCAAGTTTGGCACAAATATGTCTTGTGTTCCTAGGCAGGTTAAGTTCGGAAATTGGCCAAATCGGACCAGGGGGAAAAAAGTTCCCCCTTGAAGAACTAAACCAACCTCTAAAAAAATACACTTTTTTACATGTTTTTTTATATTTTTGTTAAGTAAATGAAACATTTGGTATATTTATCGCGATGGGAAGGTGCTCTCAACGTCCCCCACTGACCTTATCAACCCCCCCCCCCCAAAAAAAAAAAAAGATACGCCCCTGACAAATTTTTTTCTTAATTTTTTTTTTACATTTTGGAGGGTATAAAAGATTCGGCACAGCCGAATTTAACACTCTCACTTGTTTTAAGTAATATGTTCAAAGAAATTGTAGCCCGAGACAATATCTACAACTTTATTTTTGAAAATAAGTCAAAATTTTAAATAGTTTACGAAATATGAGGCCGAGAAAATTTGCAAATTTTCCAAATAAATGAAGTCTGAGAAAAAACTGCAAGTCAAAAATTGAAAGCTCGATTTTTACCGTAGACTCGATTTTTACCGTAGAAAGGACTTTGTTGCTCAGTACAATCCCAAGAATCAGAAACGCGAAGCGCCTATTAAGATGTTCAAATCGCCCCACCCCATAAGGGTTTTTGTAAAAAGGACAAAAATGACCACTGAAAATGGGAGATTGAGGGTTAATAAGTTCTAAGAAAAGAACCGCCATCAAATTTTTATTATCGAATTTTAGCTCAGAAGCAGATTAATAAAATTTGTTCGACTTATTTCACACGACTTTAAAAAAAAAACAATTTTAAAGTATGCGATAATTTACAATTTTATTTTTTTAAGCATTTTAAACTTCTCGCACAAACTTTTGGTCTTCGATAACCCCTAGTGAAATTTTATGCAAAACAATTTTGTAGAACATTAAAACCCTTTTATCGCACGTTTTATTGTTGTTCTATGAGGATATTTGAAAAAAGGACCAAAATAACCCCCAAAAATGGGAGATAGAGGGTTAATATATTCTTAAAAAAGAACCGCCATCAAATTTCACTGAATACATGTCTCAACATTATTTACCTCAGGACTAGATTTAATACTAGTTTTTTGAGTTATTTAAAACGCCATTAAAAAAAATGAAAAACTTCAGTGGGCCATAAAACAAGAACTCGAGCTAAGTTTTAAAAATTCTTCAGGGATTTTGTTTTACTGTTGGTATAATTTATTTTGGTTCCATTCAAGTTACAAAATCGTGTTGCAAAGTGTAATCGAGCTCAAGCCAGTGTTTTATTTAATAATCTTCTTTATTAACTTCCAATTTTTTGATCCTCATCGAGGAACATCATCAGGTAGTTAAAAGCTATTGATTCTCCTTCTTCGTCATTAAATATTGCACTGTGCAACAAGAACAAGTTTTTTTGCGTTAAAAATCCAATTTTAGATGTTTGTCTATTCACACAAAAATTCAGACATGTGTTTTTGGTTTTTTTTTCGAGAAAATCGCATTTAAATATTAAATTTCATAACAATTTAGTAATTTGCTTGTATTTTCTTGTTTCAACATAGCGTATGAGTAACATTTATGCAAATATTTAATACTCATTCGCAATGTTAAAACAAGAAAATACAAGCAAACTACAAAATTGACGAGTGTGCGGTGGTGAGTTCGATTCTAACTTACAACGAGACAAAAGTCATTGCTACTAGTTCTCGGTTATGTAAATTTAGTATATAATTTGTAATAATATGATAATTCTAAATAAATAAAATTAAAATTATATTTCTCAACCACAAACCAATTAAAATTTATAAGATTTGACTCGGCATGTAGTCAAAATTTGTGTAATATTTGTGAAGCGCCATGCAACTGTGGGTTAATCATTTCAAATTCATTTCATTGTGTATTTCTTTCATTTGCTAATAATATTGTTAGTGTTTTTTATTTGTTAGAAATTTTCATCACAAATTTTAATAGTTTTTATAGTTAATTTTATTCTTAGAATTTAACATATTTTTACTTTTTTTTTGGAAATAAAAATTTAGTTTAATTAAATCTGTTGCATACATAGTTCATAAACTAGGAAAATAATGAATACTACACATTTTTATTTTATAATAAATCTGTGATACAATAAAAATTTCAAATGAAATTCATTTAAATACGTTATGTGAAAGTTTTTATTTTTTTAATGTGTATTAAATTCTAAATACTGAAAAATTGTTTGTATTAAATTTTAAACTAATTGATTTCTTAATAATTCAATTAATTATATAAAAATTATTATAATTTTTTTAAAGTTGTTAATTTGAATTTGTAGGGAAAAGGAATTCATCCCTAATAATATTTGTTATTTATTAATTTTATTTAAATTATTTATCAAATCCTAGACCAGACGACAAGCGTCCTAGTTGGATAATGATTTTTATTAATTTATGAAACGGTCCAAATCAGACTTAAAAGTCCAAATCTGTCCTCGTTTTAATTATTTTTAGCTTTGAAATGAAACGCCGCTGTTTTTAATTTTTGACTTCATCAGTCAACAGTTCATGGACGATTGAATTTATTGAAAACTAAATTTATAAACATAACTTCCAAAATTGTAACAAAATAAAACAAAAATTCGTTTGAGTAATTAAATCAAGAGAGTTGAATGGTAAAATAAAAAAGATCATGTAAAATTTAATGTAAATGAGCAAGACAAGGAATTACAAAACAAATAGAACAATTGATCAAAGTGAAATGGCAAAACAAATAATTGAGTTTAATATGAAACATTGAGCAATTGAGTAAAATTTAATGTTCAAAAATATAATTGAGTAAAATAAACATTAAGTTACTGAAAACAGTTTTAACAAATAAAATTACACTCAAACTCTAATGATAGTAAAATCAATGTAATATGACAGTAATTTAAATGAATGAAATGAATTTAAATTTAAGGTAAAATCAAAATTATTATAAATATTATAAAATGCATTAATTAATATAAAGCGGCTGCTACAAATTTAGAATTAAAAAGAGAATATAGAATAATAAATTCAGATTAAACAAATTAAATGTAAAATTACATTTTCTTTTTGTTGTAAATTAACGACTTTTATTTGCAAGTTTCCCACGTGAAATTTAAACTGCTTCTAATAACATTCAAAATCTATAATTTGTTCGTAAATTTTTTAAAGATTCGCCAATTTTTTCTAAAATAATTTTTAAGGAAATTTTTTTCTTCAAAATGCAAACCAAATTTTGTGTACAAATTTCTTTGGCAATTTTTTTTTTTTTTCAAAAAGCATTTTTAATGATTAAAAATTTTTTTAATATTTTTTTTTAAAACTTTTTTTAACCCTCCACTCTAGTGATAGAGGGTATATATAAGTTTGTCATTCCGTTTGTAACTCATCGAAATATCGGTCTGGGACCTCATAAAGTATATGGGGCATTCCATGTCAAATCGGATACTTTGAAAATTTTTTTTTTAGAATTTCCCAATTTGTTACCAGTTTTTAGCACCCTTCGAAAACTCCTTCGTGGTAAATTTTCAGACTTTTTTGATAACCCGTTCAAAAGATATCGAATTTTTAAAAATTGGTAGTTTGCTCCTTTACTCAAACTTCTTTTACTCATAACTTCTTCAATAATGGTCCAAATTTCAATTTTTTTTTTCAAAATTTTTGTTTTTTGTGTACTTTTTAAAAAAAAATCCCAAAAAATTCTTAAAGCGCTCTAGTATGCGATTTTTAAGTTTTTAAATTTAAATCCCATTTTTGAAAATGTTTGTACTCTTCGATGTTTTGAAATTTTTTTTGTGTAAAACTTCTATCGATTCTACAAATTGTTTGCCCAGGAGGATCGTGGGATAACGATTATTACTATTTTTTAAAATTTTTTGAAAAAAAAATTATTGTAATTTTTCAATCTTAAAATCATTTCTACTGCTCCAATGGTCCATCATAGCGGGGTCATTTATAAGACCGACCCCCATTTATTTTTAAGTCTTAACATTTCTTTGGAACAAACTAATACCCTATCTCCAATTTCTAAGGGGGCTCCCACACAAAACGACATTTTTCAAAATTTGCTCCAACCGCTCTAACTGCCCTAATAGTGACTTTAGAGCAACAAAATGTATGACCGACCCACAATATTTTTTTAGTCCAAACATTTTCTCTGAACACACCTACCCTCTATCTCTAATTGTTAAAACGGTCCCCATACAATTTTTTTTTTATTTTTTGTAGATTTGTTTTTTTAATCAGCTTCTACCGGTCCAATGGTGCGTCCGAGACGGGTCATTAGTGAGACCGACCCCCATTTATTCTTACTCTACAACATTTCTTTAAAACATACCTACGCCCCATCTCCACTCCCTAAGTAGGCTCCCATACAAATAACAGTTGAAGCAAACTTTATAAAAATGTAATTTTGTATGGGAGCCTACTTAGGGAGTGGAGATAGGACGTAGGTATATTTTTAAAAAATGTTGTAGGGTAAAAATAAATGGGGGTCGGTCCCAATAATGACCCCTCTCGGACGCACCATTGGACCGGTAGAAGCTGATTAAATAAAATATATTTACAAAAAATAAAAAAAATTGTATGGGGACCGCCTTAACAGTTAAAGATAGAGGGTAGGTGTGTTCAGAGAAAATGTTTGGAATGAACAAATATTATAGGTCGGTCATACATATTGTTGCTCTAAGGGCACTATTACGGCAGTTAGAGCGGTTGGAGCAAATTTTAAAAAATGTCGTTTTGTGTGGGAGCCCCCTTAGAAATTGGAGATAGGGTATAAGTTTGTTCCAAAGAAATGTTAAGACGTAAAAATTAATGGGGGTCGGTCTTATAAAGGACCCCTCTATGACGCACCATTCGAGCAGTACAAATGATTTTAAGATTGAAAAATTACAATAAAATTTTTTCAAAAAATTTTAAAAAATAGTAATAATCGGTATCCGACGATCCTCCTGGAAAAAAAATTTGTAGAATCGATAGATGTTTTACACAAAAAAATTTCAAAAAAATCGAAGAGTTCAAACATTTTCAAAAATGAGATTTAAATTTTAAAACTTAAAAATCGCATACTAGAGCGCTTTTAAGAATTTTTTGGGATTTTTTTTTTAAAAAGTACGTAAAAAAACAACAATTTTGAAAAAAAAAAATTGAAATTTTGACCATTATTGAAGAAGTTATGAGTAAAAGAAGTTTGAGCAAAGGAACAAACTACCAATTTTTAAAAATTCGATATCTTTTGAACAGGTCATCAAAAAAATCAGAAAATTTACCACGAAGGAGTTTTCGAAGGGTACTAAAAACTGTAAGCAAATTGGGAAAATCTAAAAAAAAATGTTCAAAGTGTCCGATTTGACATGGAATGCCCCATATATATAGTTCCCGATGGATTTTAAGACATTCTAGCGATGTCCGTCTGTCCGTCTATCTGTCTGTGGAATTGGTGATCACGGCCAAAATATTACACGGAGACGACTGAAACTTAACATATTTATTGGAAGTTCTCCCGAGAAGTTTGGTATGTCATTTGAGCGACATCGGTTCAGCGGTTCAAAAGTTATGAACGAAAATGTAAGGACACCTCAAAAATTTTAGTACATTCAACATAACCTAAAAATATAATATGTTTAAATTCGGCTGCTGCTTGACGTATGTCAACATAAAAAAATCGCGGATTTTTTTTTTTAAAAATTTTTTTTTTGTGGAAATTTTTATTAAAAAAAAAATAATTTTTTCAACAGTAATTTCCTTTTAAATAAAGTTTTTTGCAATAATCTTTTAGAAATTGTGGAGGGTATCACTACATTCGGCAAAGCCGAATTTAACTTTTTTACTTGTTTTTTTTTTTAAATTGAAGTTTGAGGTTTGAGTAAACTGACTAGCTCCGATTTTTGATAACACTGTGCACCACGATTTTGTATCTTGGATGGGACAAAAAAAAATTAAAGTATACCAACAGAAGAGCTAAACCACCCAAGGGTTTTGGAAACTTTTTCAAACTTTTTCAAAGGCGTTTTAAATAAATCTAAAAATAAGTATTTAATCTAGTTCTGAGGTAAATAATGTTAGGATATGTCTTCAGTAAAATTTGATGATGGTACTTTTCTTAGAACATATTAACCCTCTATCAACCAGTTTAAGGGGTCATTACTGTCCTTTTTTTAAAGACCCTCATTAGGGTGCACTGTGGTTCCGATTCCAAAACTAGGTGGACAAAAGTATTTAAGCATGATAAATTATGTTTTTGGGGTCGCTGATTTCAAAAAAATGGTTTAAAAAATTGTATCTTCAATATTTTTGAAAATACAGTAGGTTTCACTAAAATAGCTTCAACTTAACTGGACTTTTCGCTACAACTGGAAAAATTTAATTACTTTTTGCTACTTAAGGGCACTAAATTTAAAGGAAGTATTTCAAAACGATATAAAAAGCTTTTCTTAGCATTACAGTAAAGCCCAGCTATGTCGAATTACTTTTAATGCGTAGTTTTATTAGAATGTTCGAATTAAATCCTTTTTTTTTTGCTTCTAGAGTTGCGGGAAAATAAAAATATGTGATATAATAATTATAGAAAATACTGTAGAGGTATTTATTGCAAAAATATGTGCAGAAGATCCTGAATAATATAAGAATTTTCTTGAGAGTTATAAATATTGCAGAAAAATTAATTTTTTAAAAACGCTATAAAAAATGCAGCTGGACGCCGCTGGATGAGATGAAAGATGAAACATACTCTCTGATAGTTACTTTAAGAGATGTATATAGTGGCTTGCCCGCAACTTGGAGCGGTTTTTTTGGCAAGCTTTGAAAGATTGATAATCTAATTTTTTTTTTACTTATGACCCTAACTTCAAAAACCGATATTAAGAAATCGCGAAAAAAATTCGAACCCATGAAAATTTTTTTGATAAGTATATACCCATGCCTATATAAAAAACAATTCACGGCAATCTCCTGCAAATAATTCACTTGGTATAAGCTACTTAGTTTTGTATTGATTTCCTTAGTTTTTAACTACAAACATTTTCGTGAACAAACATTGATGTTCTAGTGCTGCGGGGACAGAGTTAAACCCCTTATTTAATCAAAATATTTTGCGTCTAGTCTAGGCATGTTGTTAGCTATTTAAAACACCTACCGTTTTTTAATTTAGAGGTTCAAACTTTTTAGACTTTTGTCCACCTAGATTTGAATTTGGAACCACAGTGGGGTGGGGCGATTTGAACACCTTAATGGGCGCTTCGCGTTTCTGATTTTTGGGATTGTACTGAACAAAAAAGTCCACTAGACCATAAGTCTACGGTGAAAATCGAGCTTCCAAATTTTGTCTTGCAGTTTGTTCTCAGACTTCATTTTTTAGAAAATTTGCAAATTTTCTTGGGCTAATATTTCGTAAACTATTTGAAATTTTGACTTATTTGCACTTTGAAAACGAAATCAAGAAAAAGTTTTTACTTTGCATAGATCTACATTTTCACAAATTTTGGCCGAGAAATTACTGGCCAAAAAAAGTCGGTAGTGAAAGGGTTAAGAAAAAAAAATGTGTCTTTTCAGTGCTGATTGAAGCACTCTTTGTAGAGTTTATTTAAGCGCAATAAAAATGTAAGAAAGCCAGTATTTTTCTCCAAAAATCTTTTTGATGTTAAAGATGTCAAAAATTAAAGTATGTGCAAAATTTTTATTACAAAGAATTTTAATTATAAGTTTTTAAAAAATGTCTTAACAATAAATTCTCAAGGGCGCTCGAGCGTTCTTTCGATGCGCAATGATATACTAAAAAAGAGACTGTGGTTCCAAAATCTCGAATTATTTTTACTAGGAAAGTTCGAAAGTTTTTAATTTTATTTCTTAAAAATAATATTTTTTGTATTTTCGTACTTTCTATAATGAAAATTTCAAAAGATTTTTTTAAAGCTATTGCAACTCAAATTACACAGCTCAACAAGAAAATGCGTATTGGATTCTGGTTAGTGATTTGGATAGTGTCTCTTGCGTTGATTCCAAATCCGAAGCCCAAATTTGTGTATCACGTCAGGATTTTAAGTAATTCGCGGTTAAAGTGCCGAAAAAGGGCATTTGTGACCTTTTTTAAAAGCTTATAAAATAAGATCCTGACATGTAAATGACTTGGTATCAAGCGCATTCGAAAGCCTGCAATTTTCTCTTAAAGATAAGATAAAAAATGGTAAAAAAATCATTAGCAAAAAACCTTCCATTTTTTCAATATTTAGTTTATTTACACACTGTTTTTTTAACAAATTTCCATACAAATTCATAAGTAAATTTTAGATTTAAAGCACTTGTGGCTAACGATTTTTTTACCATTTTAGAAAATTAAATTTGAAGAAGATTTGATCTTGTCTGAACGAGAAAATTACACACTTTCGAATGAGCTTGATACCAAGTCATTTGAATGTCAGGATCTTATTTTATAAGCGTTCAAAAATAAAAATGGTCAAAATGGGAATTTTTTGACTCTTTAACCGCGATTTTCTCAAAATTGTGACGTGATACAAAAATTTGAGTGATCATTTTGGAATCGGGGCACCAAACCCTATCGACTTTTTTTGGTTTCATCCAAAACGCAGCGACAAACCTCAGATTTGAAGAGCGGTGTTATTTAAAAAATTCGATTAATCGTAATCGCGATTAACGGCAATTTTTTTAATCGTAATCGCGATTATGAAATATCTCGATTATTTGCAAACTCTAGTTAATATGTCCTAAAAAAAGAACCGCCATGAAATTTCACTGAAGACATCTGATGTCGTAATTTAGGTCAGAAGCAGATTTATAACATTTTTTCGACTTATTTCACACGGCTCTGATGAAAAACAATTTAATTGTATGTGATAATTTACAATTTTACTTTTTTAAGCATTTTGCACTTATCGCACAAACTTTTGATCTTCGGCAGCTCGCAGTGAAATTTCATGCAGGAATTTTTTTGCAGAATATTTTAACCCTTTAAACGCACATTTTATTTGTGATCTATGAGGATATTTCAAAAACGGACCAAAAAGACCCCTAAAAATGGGAGATAGTGGGTTAATATATTCCAGGAAAAGAACCACCATCAAATTTTACTGAAGATATGTCTTAACAATGTTTACCTCAGATTTATATTTAATACTTATTTTTTGTCTTTGAAAAAAATTAAAAACTTCAGTGGGCCATAAAAAAGAACTCGAGCTAAGTTTTTAAAACCTTTCATTGGTTTTAACTCAAAAAAAACTTTAAATTTGGTAAATGAGTGCATTACTAAAGTTTTTTTTTTTACATTTTGAAGAAAATAAATGATTCGGCACAGATGAATTTAACACTCTCACTAGTTTTTTGTACATTTGTTAAACAAATGGAACATTTTTATATCCGAATTTTAGACTTGGTAGAAAAGTAGTAAAAAAAAGTAAAAAAGTAGAAACATTTTTTGATGAAAAACTAAATTTTGATAAAAAAGTTTTGATGAAAAAAAATTTTTGGTGAAAAAAAATTTTTTTTGATAAAAAAAGTTTGTTACAAGGAAAAAAAATTTTTGATAAAAAAAAAAATTATGAAAAAAAAATTTTAATGAAAAGAAAAAATTTTTATGAAAAAAATGTCATGAAAAATTTTTTTTTTTTATTTGTTCAAAAGTTTCATTTAAATGGCTAATTTTAATCTCACACACATTAAGTGTGTGGCAATCGAAGGAGTGCTGATGATGGAAGGGTGGCATCTTCTGAAAGCTGTCGACATCTCCACTTAGCTTGATTTTTTTCAGATCTTCTCATTGTACAACAATTATTATTTCTCAGAAATAATTAATATGGGCTCAAACCGAACTAAATAAAAATTTAAACATGAAAAAAAGTTTTAAAAAAAGAAAAAATTTGAAAAAAAATAAACAAAATTTCATAAAAAAAAAAATGAAAAAAAAGTTTTCATAAAAAAAATTGACCAAAAAAAGTGTTGATAAAAAAAATTGACAAAAAAAAATAAAATTTGATGAAAAAAAAATTTTAATAAAAAAAAAATTGAGAAAAAAATGTGAGAAAAAAAAATTAAGAAAATTTAAATTCTTTTTATTTTTTTTTTTTAATAAGTAAAAATTTCCTTACAACTACGGATTTTTTTAGACCCTATGGAGTCCCTATGGTATAGGGTCACTATCGATTTTGATCCAAAATTTTGATCAGTTTAGCTCTACCTTCCTTAGTTTTCGAGATATGGGAATGGGGTCTTGAGAATTTTGATCATGAAATAATTCAAAAACTATAGCTCAAAGTGCTTTTGGGTCTTCGGCGGTCTTATTATATGAAATAGAAACTACAAAAATTCCTTTAGAGTTTTTTTCGTATCTGCAGCATATTCAGAGTTATAGGCATTTTAAAATTTCGCGAAATCTAGATGGGGTATCTGGATGGGGTCCCAAGATGGGGTCTACAAGATACCGAAATTATTTTTTAATTTAGTTTAGTAAACTCTTTCGTAAACTGATGAAGATAGGTTTTCAACTCAAGATAAGAAAAATAGCAAAAAAAAATTTCGTTGAAATTTTGGAGTTTAGCGTCCATATTAGCGGTCCATATACATAGCCGAGATTAATTCGCATTTTTGTTGCATACAAGTGTTACCACAGTTTTTATTAAAATGTTTAATAAACTTCAAATCCATTATTCAAAACTAAATTTTTCCATTGTAGTAATCTTCTGCTCCAATTTCTAAATTCTTTCAAAAAAATATAAAATTACAAAAATTCTTTTGTCTATTACACTTAAAGTACATATTTTCTATACTTACTACTACAAACCTCGTAAATTATGTAAATTATTGTTTAAATTATTTTTAGCGTAAAATTGTCTCATTTAAATAATAAAAAATAAAA
This sequence comes from Pegoplata infirma, assembly GCA_963921195.1. Classification (NCBI taxonomy): domain Eukaryota; kingdom Metazoa; phylum Arthropoda; class Insecta; order Diptera; family Anthomyiidae; genus Pegoplata; species Pegoplata infirma. Next base: position 29,739,578 of record OY992538.1, on the reverse strand, counting down.
AATAAATATGAGTTACACAAACAAATATAAAACGCCAAACCCAGTAATAATACTGCAGCATCTCAAAAATATTTTTAAATAAAAGAAAAGGGATGAATGAATTGGGGGTACAGAGGGGAGACAAACATGGTGAAACCTCTAAAGATAAAGAAAACTTATTTTCAAGATAAAAAGGTCAAAAAATTATAATTTGAGAAAACAGAAGCAAAACAAAAATAAAAAACAATGAAGTAAAAATAATAAAAAAACAACAACAAGAAGGCTTAAAAAACAAAATAAGCAGACAAAAATTATCAAGAACACAAAAACAACACAACAAATTAGTGGGGAAGCAATCAGAGGTGGTAAGGAGTTTCATCATTGAAATTAAACTAAGTCGATGTGTATTGTGTCTGTGCTGAATAAAAAATTTCAATATGTTCCTGTTTTTATTGGACCTTGGTTATTTCTCCTTAAGCCATTTTAGACCAAGATTCAATTTAATTTTTCTTTTTTGTAAAAAAGTACTTTTTTTGGGTGATTAGCCCCCGCTGATCTCAAAAATCTTGTCAAAAAAAAATTTTCAATGTGCCGTTATCCCAGAAAAGCCTGCATTTCAACTTTTTATGCAATTTTAATATTTGGATTTATATGCTATTTTATTAATTTATTTCATTATTTTCAAAATAAATAGTTTCAAAATACTTCAAATTACCGGAATTTGATAATAAGTTAAATCTAAAAAAAATTAAATTTATTAAAAAAATTAAAAGCCGAAAATCAAAATATGCTAAATTTTCCTTTTTGCTTGAAACAATTTCTGTGCTGATTTGCATTGCATTTCATGGACATATAAATTGCGGTGGACAAGTGGGTATATTTTTTTCAATTGCAGAAAGATGAGACTTAACATTCGTAACCATATGTTCCCGAAATTCCACCTTTTTCATATATAAATATTTTTTTGAAAAAGATGTTCTCTACTGTTCGAAAAATCGAACAGAGGATCAAAATGGGTTAACCGAGTGTCAGAGATTCTAACGTCCGTTCGTCCGTCTGTGAAGACACTATGCACACTAGGGCATCCCATCAAATCTAAGCTTTCGAATTTCGTTTCGTAATACCTGCCAAACGATGGCCACGTTAGAGTGATTGTGGAAAAATTTATGGAAAAAATTTCAAAGGTCATCTTCAGTCGGCAACCAAACGAGTTTTATCCAAGTTTTTCTCAAAAGTTGGAAAATAATAAGTATGTTATCTCAAAAATATTAAAAAAACAAGTAGAATAGTTAAATTCGACTTGGCGGAATCTATAAATACCCTCCACAATGCCCTTTTTAAGTGATAGTAAATTTTCTAACGTGAAAAAAATAACATTTTTGATAAAAATATTTTATTTTGTGTTAAACAACTTTTTTTTAGTAAATTTTGACAACAATAATTTACTAAATTTCTTTTTGAGTGTAATTTTTTTTTTAGTAAAAAATTTTTTTCGAATGTATTTTTTTTTTTAGTGTAAAACACATTTTTGATTGACAAAAATACGTTGTTAAATATTTTTGTGACTTACCAATGTTTCTAAAACATGTTTACCGGGTTTTCAACTCGTGAATTTAAGTTGAATTTAATCTGAAATTCACGGTTTTGCTAATAACTTTTGAACCACTGCACAGTGGCCGAAACACCGAATCTAGCGGCGCTTAATTCGGAAATGTAAAATAATGAAGCCCAATGCATATTTGTGATTATAAAACTTATAAAGAATTTAATTTTTAACCATATTTATTTCAGTGTTTTTATGTATTTTGGGAAATTTATGTGAATATCGGGAGGGTGGTCTGTATGAGGACTAGAAGTTAAAATGTTCCGATTCCGTTAAAATTTAGAGTGATTATTTATGGCTACGAAAAAAATTAACAATCGAATTTCAAGAGGATATTTGTTAAAATACTATTGTTAGGGCTTTTTAAGTAAAACTGGAAGGGGAAATTAACATGGGGGCTATGGGATAAAATAGACTGATTTTGTCAAAAATTTAATAGGTTTTGTTCTTTCGATAAAAAATCTTAAATTTCAAATTTTAGGCAAATCGATTGGAAATTGTGGTCTGTATCGCGTTTATACTGTTTATTTAGACAGGCAGATGGACCCTAAAAAACCGAACAACTTGCGCGAACTAGCACGCCATACTGAAACGTCACAACAAAAATAACCCAAAATAATAATCAAAACAGGAATTGGACCGAATACGATCGAATTTCAAAAGTTGCAGTCCATGAAACTATAGTTTATATCACAAATGTAAACTTCTATAATGAACTAATAATAAACTAGATACACACAGGCCACAAACATTTATTTTTTAGTTAAAACATACCTTTTACTTTCAAATAAAACTTTTTGGCTCAAAATGTATAAACAATTGACTTAAAAGTGTCAAGAAAAACTCACTGAGTAATTAGGCCCCAAATTCCTTTAATACACTTGCTGCAGAAAATGTATATTTGACAGCTTACAGCTGTGCGAATATTGAAAGCAAAACAAAAGTAAAAACGTAAATTTTTTCTGTAAAGTATAGGTAAACGATGCAGTGCAAAAACATTTATCGATCTTAATTTTTAAATTTTGACTTTAGCGCCGCTAGATCAGTGATTTCGGCCACAGTGCACTGGACCGATTTGGCTGAAATATGAATATGAATATATGCCAAGCTTCAGCATCCTTAGAATTGTCTTTCGAAAGTTAGCGTGTTTTTTATCTCATAAATTCACGAAAAACCCTTGCCGAAATTCAGTCTTTTCCTCATAACTTTTGAACAACTGGACCGATTTCGCTGGATTACAATACCAATCTGACTAGGTAAATGCCCAACATATATGCCCAACTTCATGACCCTCCGTAAAGTCTTTCAAAAGTTAGAGTGTTTTCAACAGACAGACAGACGGACGGACATCGCTAGATCGTCTTAAAATCGATCGAGGATCATGAATACATATACTTTATGGAGTCCTAGACCACTATTTCGAGGTTTTACAAACGGAATGACAAACTTATATATACCCTCTATCACTACACCATTTTCAATTGTATTTCAGAAATTATCAATTGTATTGCAGAAATTATCAATTGTATTTCAGAAATTATCAATTGTATTTCAGAAATTATCAATTGTATTTCAGAAATTATCAATTGTATTTCAGAAATTATCAATTGTATTACGAAGGTTAGTCAGATAGTTTTACGAAGGTGAGATAAATTCTGAAATACAATTGATAATTTCTGAAATACAATTGATAATTTCTGAAATACAATTAATAATTTCTGAAATACAATTCATATTTTCTGAAATACAAATTAAAAATTTCTGAAATACAATTGATAATTTCTGAAATACAATTGATAATTTCTAAAATTCAATTGATAGTTTCTGAAATACAATTGATAATTTCTGAAATACAATTGATAATTTCTGAAATACAATTGATAACTTCTGAAGTACAATTGATAATTTCTGAAATACAATTGATATCTTCTGAAATACAATTGATAACTTCTGAAATTCAGTTGATAATTTCTGAAATACAATTGATAATTTCTGAAATACAATTGAGAATTTCTGAAATACGATTGATAATTACTAAAACACAATTGATAATTTCTGAAATACAATTGATAATTTCTCAAATACAATTGGAAATAGTGTAGAGAGGAAAAAAAAATGCTGATCAGAGATTTTGGCCTACAGATGCTGATCAGCATAATAATAAAGAATACTGAGTTTTTGACATTAAGGAAAATATAAAAAGATTTTTCAAAAATCGGCCATAACAAATTGATGTGGAAATATATTAAGAGAAGTTGTTAGTAAAAAACAAGTAAAAAATTAATTTTTCGACCTTTCCGAATGTATTGATACCCTCCACATTGTAAAAAATGTTTATTTGCAAAAAAAAAAAAATTGTACATCCAAAACTACTGAACCGATTTTGATGATTTATTTTTAAATTATGAAATTTAAAAGTCTACAAACCAAAAAATTTCATGAAAATCGGTTCGGCAGTTGCAGCCGACTTTGTTCTTTAAAAACACATCCCACAATTAAGTGGCAATTTTATATAAAAATAGTTTATCTTTCAATTAACAAAAAATAAACAATATTGCGTATTTTTTGTTAACAGCTGTTTAAAAATTCTTAATGTTAAGGTATTTTTTTCAATACAATTCTTAATTTGTATCCGGTGAAAGACTGAATTCTTTTAAAATCTGCAACACAATAAAAAAAAAATATAATTAAGCTAAATAGAGTAAATTTTTTTTTAAATTGAAGGCGGATTTTTTTTTGTGGGGTTAATCTTGAAATTTAGTATAAAATTGTAAATTATAAATTAATTAATTTGTGCTGGACAAATTAAAAACGTGTAAACAAACTGGGTTAATTTTGTTTTATAATTTTTACATTAAAATTTTAAGTTATTTGACCACCATCTTACACTTAAGGGTGACCTTTAGGGAGGATTGAGAAATAATTTTTCCCAAATTTTACTGTAAGTCAAAATTAATTCCTACTCATGTGAACTAAGAAAAAAAATTTATATTTTTTTTAAGAAACACAATAAATATCCCCGCCTGAACTTGATATAGACCTAGCAATGTCGTTTTTTATAAACAGTCTCATTGCCGTTATACTAACAAAGTGACACTAATTACTTAAACTCGAAACTACGTTAGCTATAACCGGTATGAATTTCGCTGCAATCGGTCCAGTACTTACTGAAAAACCGAATTATTAAAAATAAACTATCACGATGCGTATGATTGCTATTGAAAGGCAATTACAAAATTAAGTATACGTTTATACAGTTTTTAATTAATTGTTTTTTTTATTTTTAGTTCCAAAAGTTCCTTTAAATATATTCGATTAGAGTATTATTCTGGCTCGAGGCCCAAAAATATTTATGATATTGTCCATATCATAAATATAAATATTTTTGGGCCTCGAGCTAGAATAATACTCTAATGTTTTCAATTAATTATAATTACATTTATATATAACATTATTTTACCAATTTTAAATTCGTGTAAAAAAATCTAGCACTGAACTAAAAAAAAAAACTGTGAGGATTTTGTTATGGAAAATGTCAACTTTCATTTGCTTATGGTTTCATCCCATTCCGATTTTGGTTTTTCACTGTGTAATTAATTTCCCCACTGATATCCGAGTGGTTGTTACTGACGTCATGTTATTAAATCCTTAATGTTATTTAAACCCTCATTAATTCTGTGCATATTCATCCCATAATATTTCAATAATTTTTTTTATTCACACTCGTTAACAAGCTGCGTTTTTGCGGCACGTGAGTATTAAATATAATAATAGGTATTTTCTTCTTTTTTTTATCAACACATATAAAAAAGTAAAAATAAATTATAATAAATCCCATTAAATCGTAAATCATACTTTAGATTTTCCCTCCAACACCAACTGTTCATCAAAAAGACTACTTACATAAATGAATTTACACGCATGTAATGATATTATGATTATTAAATAAATAAGTGGAGTACAGAAAGAAGAAAAGAACAATATTGAACAAATGAGAGGAAATTTTTGTTATAAAAAGCATTTACACTGTTTGCAAAATTGAGAATTTTCGTTAGTTTACTGGATTTTGTGCTACCACACACAAAAAACTTTGTCAAATTACTAGGAAAAGGCTCGTAATCCCATTTTACCAATATTTGACAGTTTTATGATTTTTATAGTTTATCGACCTTTTTCTTATTAATTATTTGATTTTTATAGAAATTATTTCTAAAACAGGCTTTTAAGGTCAGTTTTTTCTCCTAAATGTAAATAAAAGACATTATTTATTCATTTTCTATCCGACGTTTCGTTGGGATTTTTCCAACATCTTCAGGGGAATTTTTATTGAATATATAATCCTTTAGTCAGTTTTACATTTATAATTAAATAAAAATAATATTTCACGATACAAATGGTACGACATAAAACACATAATTATGTATAAATGCAAAAATAATTAACACAAAAAATATCACAGTATAATTGTTTCTTAATATTAGATCACAGTTGGAATTAAACTCTTTTTTAATTGTTTTTTAACAAACAAATTTAAATCGAAATTTACATTTTTTTTTTGTAATTTTAAAACTTTTTTTTGTAATTTTACTAATTTCCAAGATAATTTTACAAAAAAAATCTAGTAAATTCACGAGAATTCCTTGTAATTTTTATTGCCCCAAAAAACTGTAAACCCGGCTAAAAATGAATTGTATATGAGCATATATGAACACATCTGACCATACATCATTAATTCGAAAACATATATGATCATATAAGAACATATATTAAAATTGGCGCTTATTCAATATATGACCATATATGGTAAAACATACGATAATATGCGATCATATATTGGCCCATCCTTAACATACATAAATTATCATATATGATCGTACATGAGCTTGTATACATTATTTTTAGCCGGGAATTCACAATTTTATTGGTAAAAAGCTTGTAAAGCTAGTAAAGCTAGTAAAGCTAGTAAAGTTACGAAACCTCCTTGTAAATTTTATCGTGTCAAAAAATTTGTAAATTTACAATTTTATTGATAAAAACCTTGTAAAGTTACAAAATTATTGGAAAAAAGCTTGTAAAATTACTAGGAATTTTTGTCAAATAGGAGGTAGCAGAAAAAAAGTTACAAGTTTTTCTTGTAATTTTACAAGGTTTTTTTTGAGTGCAAGTCGTCAAAATTTATATACCCCTGACTCACAGCTGACTTTCCCTTTATAAAATTGCTGACATCTTCATAAAATTTTTAAAAAAGTCCCCCAACACACCCCCTTCAAGTAAGTTTAGGTTGTGTTAAAATGGTGACCAAATCGGGCATTTCACTCCTCTTTATTTTGTACTTTAAAAATCGTAAACACGAAAATCCTATCTGATTCCGTTTTCGAGTTATTGCTAAAATATTACACTGTTCGACAACAAAAACCTCCCAGTAAAATATCCGGTTCTTATAGATTTTGCTGTTAAAAAGTCAAAAAACCAATAAATTCGACCTTTTGTGGGACCACTGTTATGTTGCTTCCAACAAATTGGACTTGATTACATATAAATTGGACCTCCTGATTTGAAAACTGCTAAAAAAAATTTAAAATATTTTTTAAAATTAAAAAAAAAAATGTCTATAAAAATTATAATTCTCCAGTTCGACTCTCGTATTGCACTTATTACACTGTGCAACAAATTTTGGGTCATCGCATTGAGCCTCAATGCCTTCAACGCCATATGAAAGTAGACCATCAAGTGGACAAAATCACCAAAGGGTTTTGCAAAGTCAGTTCGGATTTCTTTTTTATAGCCCACTGAAGTTTTTATATTTTTATCAAAGGCGTTTGGAAAACGTCAAAATTACTATAATAAGAGCACATCTGAGCTTCAAAATATGATTAGATATCTGTAGTGAAATTTTATGGCGGTTCTTTTCTTAGAATATTTTAACCCTCTAACTGCCATTTTAAGGGGTCATTTTAGTCCTTTTTCAAAAACTAAAAACAGAAGTCTAATAAAACGTCCATTTAGAGGGTTAAAATGTTCTACAAATATTTTCATAACATTTATGAAAACTTCATTAAAAAGTTTTATTGGGCGAACTTTTATGACAAATTGTTTTACAGTTCTTTGAGTGTAGCTTATATTGGTAAATTGAGGTGGCGTCCTGCATCCTTTTTGATTATTAGACACCAGCATTATCATGTTAAAATATTTTCGGCTTTGACATATATGTTGGGCACTTACCTGGTCCGGTTGGTATTGCAATCCAGCGAAATCGGTCCAGGGCACAGTGGCCGAAATATCCAATCTAGCGGCGCTTAATTCGGAAATGTAAAATAATAAAGCCCAATGCATATTTGTGATTATAAAACTTATAAAGAATTTAATTTTTAACCATATTTATTTATTTCATTGTTTTTATGTATTTTGGGAAATTTATGTGAATATCGGGAGGGTGGTCTACATGAGGACTAGAAGTTAAAATGTTCCGATTTAGTGTGATTACTTATGGCTACAAAAAACATTTACCAGTCGAATTTTAAGAGGATATTTGTTAAAATACCATTGTTAGGGCTTTCTAGTAAAACTGGAAGGGGAAATTAACATGGGGGCTATGGGATAACGTGGACCGATTTTGTCAAAAATTTAATAGGTTTTGTTCTTTCGATTAAAAGTCTTAAATTTCAAATTTTAGCCAAATCGATTGAAAATTGTGGTCTGCATCGCGTTTATACTGTTTATTTGGACATTCAGATGGACCCTAAAAATCTGAACAACTTGCGCGAACTAGCACGCCATACTGAAACGTCACAACAAAAATAACCCAAAATAATAAAAAAAACAGGAATTGGACCGAATACGATCGAATTTCAAAAGTTGCAGTCCATGAAACTATAGTTTATATCACAAATGTAAACTTCTATAATGAATTAATAATTAACTAGATACACACAGGCCACAAACATTTATTTTTTAGTTAAAACATGCCTTTAACTTTCAATTAAAACTCTTTGGCTCAAAATGTATAAACAATTGACTTAAAAGTGTCAAGAAAAACTCACTGAGTAATACGGCCCCAAATTCCTTTAATACACTTACTGCAGAAAATGTATATTTGACAGCTTACAGCTGTGCGAATATTGAAAGCAAAACAAAAGTAAAAACGTAAATTTTTTCTGTAAAGTATAGGTAAACGATGCAGTGCAAAAACATTTATCGATCTTAATTTTTTAATTTTGACTTAAGCGCCGCTAGATAAGTGATTTCGGCCACAGTGCAGTGGTTCAAAAGTTATGAGCAAAAGACTGAATTTCGGCAAGAATTTTTTTTTTACTACAAACATTTTCGTGAACAAACATTGATGTTCTAGTGCTGCGGGGACAGAGTTAAACCCCTTATTTAATCAAAATATTTTGCGTCTAGTCTAGGCATGTTGTTAGCTATTTAAAACACCTACCGTTTTTTAATTTAGAGGTTCAAACTTTTTAGACTTTTGTCCACCTAGATTTGAATTTGGAACCACAGTGGGGTGGGGCGATTTGAACACCTTAATGGGCGCTTCGCGTTTCTGATTTTTGGGATTGTACTGAACAAAAAAGTCCACTAGACCATAAGTCTACGGTGAAAATCGAGCTTCCAAATTTTGTCTTGCAGTTTGTTCTCAGACTTCATTTTTTAGAAAATTTGCAAATTTTCTTGGGCTAATATTTCGTAAACTATTTGAAATTTTGACTTATTTGCACTTTGAAAACGAAATCAAGAAAAAGTTTTTACTTTGCATAGATCTACATTTTCACAAATTTTGGCCGAGAAATTACTGGCCAAAAAAAGTCGGTAGTGAAAGGGTTAAGAAAAAAAAATGTGTCTTTTCAGTGCTGATTGAAGCACTCTTTGTAGAGTTTATTTAAGCGCAATAAAAATGTAAGAAAGCCAGTATTTTTCTCCAAAAATCTTTTTGATGTTAAAGATGTCAAAAATTAAAGTATGTGCAAAATTTTTATTACAAAGAATTTTAATTATAAGTTTTTAAAAAATGTCTTAACAATAAATTCTCAAGGGCGCTCGAGCGTTCTTTCGATGCGCAATGATATACTAAAAAAGAGACTGTGGTTCCAAAATCTCGAATTATTTTTACTAGGAAAGTTCGAAAGTTTTTAATTTTATTTCTTAAAAATAATATTTTTTGTATTTTCGTACTTTCTATAATGAAAATTTCAAAAGATTTTTTTAAAGCTATTGCAACTCAAATTACACAGCTCAACAAGAAAATGCGTATTGGATTCTGGTTAGTGATTTGGATAGTGTCTCTTGCGTTGATTCCAAATCCGAAGCCCAAATTTGTGTATCACGTCAGGATTTTAAGTAATTCGCGGTTAAAGTGCCGAAAAAGGGCATTTGTGACCTTTTTTAAAAGCTTATAAAATAAGATCCTGACATGTAAATGACTTGGTATCAAGCGCATTCGAAAGCCTGCAATTTTCTCTTAAAGATAAGATAAAAAATGGTAAAAAAATCATTAGCAAAAAACCTTCCATTTTTTCAATATTTAGTTTATTTACACACTGTTTTTTTAACAAATTTCCATACAAATTCATAAGTAAATTTTAGATTTAAAGCACTTGTGGCTAACGATTTTTTTACCATCCCGGCTAAAAATCTTGTATATCATCATATATGATTTCATATATGAGACCATATACAGTATCATATATAGTATCAAATATGGTCTCATATATGAACATATTCCAAAATTGGCGCTTATATAAGACACGATCATATATGATGCAATATATGTGATCATATATTAGATCATATATTGAATCATATATTGGATCATATATTGAATCATATATTGAATAATATATGATGTTTTTAATTTGTTTTAAATTATTTTTTATATTTTTTATTTATTTTTTCATCTTAAACTATATGTAATAGGTTATTATGTATATATTCACCAGAATTGCAAACGATGTACGCAAGTATAATTAAAAATAAAAAATATTGTTTTATTCATTACTGGTGTTTTTGATATATTTGAATGAACACCTTTAGTTTGATGATTTTGATTTTTTAGTTACTATCGTTTGCATTTTTGGTGACCATATAAAAATATATAATTAAACTTATAGATACGAGAATACATTTTGATATTCAAAAAAATAAATTGAACATAAAAGATCTAATATATCAAGTTTTTCAATTGATATCAATTACGAAAGATGCGAACAAAGGGCTTGTTACAGGAACGATGATTTCCTTTGTGTTTTCTTGTTTTAGTGTTAATTTCGATTATCTTCGGACTTAGCGTTTTTGTTAAAAAAGTCAAAATCTAAAAAAATTGATAGAAAATAATATTAGTATGCATACAAGATATTTCTAGAATTTTTATTGTATTGAATTATTACCACCAACAGCATTTGGTGCTAATGGGCTAATGATAACACGAATATCCTTTAAAGATTGGCTTGATACTGCTAGACACATACATACATGTTAATGGAGTGTATTTTGTAAGGACCATGGGTTGCTTAAGACAATGAATGCTTTTTACGGAAAGGTATATTGTCTTTCAGAACTCCATCTGATAAAATATTAAAATTACTCCATATTCCTTTTTTTATTCCAGAAAAAAAGAACTTGCTACTACTAAATGCATGTTTTTTACTCAAAATTTTTTGTAGTTACATAATTACTTAAGACTTCGATTAAAAGCAATATATTAGTAGTACGTATTTTATCTTTTTGGGTTATGTGTGTAACGATGTTTGAAGGATAGGGATAAGAAACAATTTTTACTTACATCATGGCGACAATGTTCCAGGTTGTCACTTTCGCTAATTGACAGCTTTCGTGTGATTGTAAGTAAAAACGTTGTCTTTTCGAAATCGTTACTCAACCTTAAAACTGATGATACGTCCCTGCAAAAAAAGTCATTACCACTTCTCAGTGGAGTGCTTTAAAACTAAAACAAATGTAATGAAATACAACAAAAATAACAAAAAACACAAGACAAAAACACACAAACAGTTTTTTTTAGTCCAGAATACATAGATATTCAGCACTTAACTCATTACCTATCGCGACACCTCCATACAAATGTAAGTAGATATTCAGTAGATAAGAACTACTCCGTGGAAGTAGTTGGAAGTTGTTTGAAAGCTCGGAGTACTTCTTATCTACTGAATATCTACTTACTTTTGTATGGGAGTGTCGCGGAAGGTAATGAGTTAAGTGCTGAATAACAACTTTTTATGGAGTAGAAAAAACTGTTTGTGTGTTTTTTTCTTGTGTTTTTTGTTATTTTTGTTGTATTTCATTACATTTGTTGTAGTTTTAAAGCACTCCAAATAGAAGTACTACGCACTTTTTTTGCTGGGGTTTTTTTCATTTCAATTTTCTATGGCGACAGTAAGCGATTTTAAAATATTTTGTAGTGTTGGAACCGTAGTGATAACGTTATGGTGGTGCATATGCCCTCTCCTCCATCTTGAGCGAGCTTAACGTAGCTCCTCATGGTTGAATTTTATTTAAATAGTAACTCGGCCTCCAAACTTATACGTTCTTTCCATTTCCAATTTGCTATTGCGACAGTATGGGATTTCAAAATAATTTATAGTGTTGGAATCGTATTGATAACATTTCTGGTGGTGCATATGTCCTCTTCTCCAAGTTGAGTGAGCTTAACTTAACTCGGCCTTAAAACTGCTTATACGATCTTTCCATTTCCAATTTGCTATGGCGACATTAATGGTTTTTAAAATAGTTTGCAGTATTGCAATCGTAGTGACAACATTATGGTGGTGCATATGACCTCTCCACCAAGTTGCACGAGATTAACGAAGCTGCGTAGTTTAATTTTCTTCAACATCAAATTACTAAATAATATTGTATTTGCGACGTATTTACATTTACTCATTTTGAATATGATCTTGTTTTGGAATAAAATGTCCACGCTTAAACTTGTTATGACGATGAACTGGAAAAAATTAAAACATGATTTTAAAATTCAAAATTTACATGAAAAAAATGTTTTCCAACATTTTTTTCATGTAAATTTACATCATGGCGACAATGTGCCAGGTTGTCGATTTCGCTTATTAACAGATTTCTTGTAATTGCAAGTAAAAACGTTGTCCTTCCCAAATCGTTACTCAACATTAAAACTGATCAAACCTTCTTTTCATTTCGATTTGCTATGGCGAAAGTAAGCGTTTTCAAAATAGTTTGTAGTGTTGGAACCGTAGTGATAGCGTTAGGGTGGTGTATATGCGCTCCCCTCCAAGTTGAGCGAGCTTAACGTAGCTCCGCATGGTTAAATTTTCTTCAACTAGTAACTCGGCCTCCAAACTTCTTACCCGTGTAAAAAAGGTTAGATATAATTTGATAAAATTGGATCCAATATGATCGGAGTATATCTTTTCAGATCCAATATCAGATCAAATTATATGTGATGAGATCTGCTTCATATATGATTATATAAAACGATATCTTATATTTTATATGATTACATGTTATTATATATAACGATATCTCATATAATTACATCTGGATTTTATTTGAGAAATTACGAACATCCCTAATATTAAAAATAATTTATTTTAAATTACACAATTACAAATTTGTTTCTGTTTTAAAAATAGCGAAAAGAAAAAACAAAAACTTCAAAAATCAAACGAAAATAAAAACAAATTTAAAACTTCAAAACAAATTTCAAAAATAAAAAAATAAAAACTTTCAAAAATTTAATTATTAAAATTTCCAAACATTCAACAATGGTAAATGTGTAGTAAAAGCCGAAAGAACACTGCAAAAAGGTAAAAAAAATAAAATTTGTTTGCAAAATGTACCTACATATGTATAAGACATGTTTTTTTATATTTTCAGCGTTTTGGTTCTCGAATGCAACGTGGAAGAAATTTTGGAACTTTTTTGCATTAAAAACAAGGTCATCCATAAAAATGTCAACAATTACTTCTTCTATGGATAGATCTTCAAGGTGATGATAGTTATGATTTCAAATATCGACATAGCGTTTGCTATTTATGTATATTCGACGAGATAAACGGTATTCAGTAGGCAAATCGCATCTTTGGAAAATAAAGCATATAAAGCCAAGCCCTTACCACATACAAATTGCTTGTAAGATTGGATAATGCATGATTTGACAACGTTTTGCGTTCAGCATATTTTGTAAGTGCGCAAATATTGTAACAAAAAATTATAATTTAATAAATGATTGATTAATTAATAATTAAAGGTATTAAATGGTGCATTTTCATTTTCAAATTTATAAAATAGCAATAATATAAACTCAGATATGGAGTTAGATATGTTCAGATCCAATTTGATCGACTCAAATTACGGATCTGAGCTCATATCTGATTGATCATATATGATCATATCAAATTTTTTTACTCGGGTATACCTTCTTTCCATTTCCAATTTTCTATTGCGACAGTAAGGGACTTCAAAATAATTTATAGTGTAGTAGATGAACTGGAAAAAATTAATACATATGATTTTAAAATTCTAAATACATATTAATGAAAACTTACCTTTTCTAAAATTTTTTTATGCAGAATATTTTGCAATATTTGTAAAATTATTGATATATATTAAGGTATGTCAATCGTTGGTAAAGTAATAATATAATTTTAACCTAAAAAATTTTTATTTTGTAATTCTGGTTCAAATTTAACATTTTATGATAGCATATATGGTTCCATATATGATATCATATATGGCACATATTTTAAACACGACCACATATATGGGATCGTTTCTTGCATATATGATATCATATATGTTTCCATATAAGTCATATATGATCATATAAAGATCTTTATATAAGCATATATGAACATACACATTTATTTTTAGCCGGGATTTTAGAAAATTAAATTTGAAGAAGATTTGATCTTGTCTGAACGAGAAAATTACACACTTTCGAATGAGCTTGATACCAAGTCATTTGAATGTCAGGATCTTATTTTATAAGCGTTCAAAAATAAAAATGGTCAAAATGGGAATTTTTTGACTCTTTAACCGCGATTTTCTCAAAATTGTGACGTGATACAAAAATTTGAGTGATCATTTTGGAATCGGGGCACCAAACCCTATCGACTTTTTTTGGTTTCATCCAAAACGCAGCGACAAACCTCAGATTTGAAGAGCGGTGTTATTTAAAAAATTCGATTAATCGTAATCGCGATTAACGGCAATTTTTTTAATCGTAATCGCGATTATGAAATATCTCGATTATTTGCAAACTCTAGTTAATATGTCCTAAAAAAAGAACCGCCATGAAATTTCACTGAAGACATCTGATGTCGTAATTTAGGTCAGAAGCAGATTTATAACATTTTTTCGACTTATTTCACACGGCTCTGATGAAAAACAATTTAATTGTATGTGATAATTTACAATTTTACTTTTTTAAGCATTTTGCACTTATCGCACAAACTTTTGATCTTCGGCAGCTCGCAGTGAAATTTCATGCAGGAATTTTTTTGCAGAATATTTTAACCCTTTAAACGCACATTTTATTTGTGATCTATGAGGATATTTCAAAAACGGACCAAAAAGACCCCTAAAAATGGGAGATAGTGGGTTAATATATTCCAGGAAAAGAACCACCATCAAATTTTACTGAAGATATGTCTTAACAATGTTTACCTCAGATTTATATTTAATACTTATTTTTTGCCTTTGAAAAAAATTAAAAACTTCAGTGGGCCATAAAAAAGAACTCGAGCTAAGTTTTTAAAACCTTTCATTGGTTTTAACTCAAAAAAAACTTTAAATTTGGTAAATGAGTGCATTACTAAAGTTTTTTTTTTTACATTTTGAAGAAAATAAATGATTCGGCACAGATGAATTTAACACTCTCACTAGTTTTTTGTACATTTGTTAAACAAATGGAACATTTTTATATCCGAATTTTAGACTTGGTAGAAAAGTAGTAAAAAAAAGTAAAAAAGTAGAAACATTTTTTGATGAAAAACTAAATTTTGATAAAAAAGTTTTGATGAAAAAAAATTTTTGGTGAAAAAAAATTTTTTTTGATAAAAAAAGTTTGTTACAAGGAAAAAAAATTTTTGATAAAAAAAAAAATTATGAAAAAAAAATTTTAATGAAAAGAAAAAATTTTTATGAAAAAAATGTCATGAAAAATTTTTTTTTTTTATTTGTTCAAAAGTTTCATTTAAATGGCTAATTTTAATCTCACACACATTAAGTGTGTGGCAATCGAAGGAGTGCTGATGATGGAAGGGTGGCATCTTCTGAAAGCTGTCGACATCTCCACTTAGCTTGATTTTTTTCAGATCTTCTCATTGTACAACAATTATTATTTCTCAGAAATAATTAATATGGGCTCAAACCGAACTAAATAAAAATTTAAACATGAAAAAAAGTTTTAAAAAAAGAAAAAATTTGAAAAAAAATAAACAAAATTTCATAAAAAAAAAAATGAAAAAAAAGTTTTCATAAAAAAAATTGACCAAAAAAAGTGTTGATAAAAAAAATTGACAAAAAAAAATAAAATTTGATGAAAAAAAAATTTTAATAAAAAAAAAATTGAGAAAAAAATGTGAGAAAAAAAAATTAAGAAAATTTAAATTCTTTTTATTTTTTTTTTTTAATAAGTAAAAATTTCCTTACAACTACGGATTTTTTTAGACCCTATGGAGTCCCTATGGTATAGGGTCACTATCGATTTTGATCCAAAATTTTGATCAGTTTAGCTCTACCTTCCTTAGTTTTCGAGATATGGGAATGGGGTCTTGAGAATTTTGATCATGAAATAATTCAAAAACTATAGCTCAAAGTGCTTTTGGGTCTTCGGCGGTCTTATTATATGAAATAGAAACTACAAAAATTCCTTTAGAGTTTTTTTCGTATCTGCAGCATATTCAGAGTTATAGGCATTTTAAAATTTCGCGAAATCTAGATGGGGTATCTGGATGGGGTCCCAAGATGGGGTCTACAAGATACCGAAATTATTTTTTAATTTAGTTTAGTAAACTCTTTCGTAAACTGATGAAGATAGGTTTTCAACTCAAGATAAGAAAAATAGCAAAAAAAAATTTCGTTGAAATTTTGGAGTTTAGCGTCCATATTAGCGGTCCATATACATAGCCGAGATTAATTCGCATTTTTGTTGCATACAAGTGTTACCACAGTTTTTATTAAAATGTTTAATAAACTTCAAATCCATTATTCAAAACTAAATTTTTCCATTGTAGTAATCTTCTGCTCCAATTTCTAAATTCTTTCAAAAAAATATAAAATTACAAAAATTCTTTTGTCTATTACACTTAAAGTACATATTTTCTATACTTACTACTACAAACCTCGTAAATTATGTAAATTATTGTTTAAATTATTTTTAGCGTAAAATTGTCTCATTTAAATAATAAAAAATAAAAAATAAATATGAGTTACACAAACAAATATAAAACGCCAAACCCAGTAATAATACTGCAGCATCTCAAAAATATTTTTAAATAAAAGAAAAGGGATGAATGAATTGGGGGTACAGAGGGGAGACAAACATGGTGAAACCTCTAAAGATAAAGAAAACTTATTTTCAAGATAAAAAGGTCAAAAAATTATAATTTGAGAAAACAGAAGCAAAACAAAAATAAAAAACAATGAAGTAAAAATAATAAAAAAACAACAACAAGAAGGCTTAAAAAACAAAATAAGCAGACAAAAATTATCAAGAACACAAAAACAACACAACAAATTAGTGGGGAAGCAATCAGAGGTGGTAAGGAGTTTCATCATTGAAATTAAACTAAGTCGATGTGTATTGTGTCTGTGCTGAATAAAAAATTTCAATATGTTCCTGTTTTTATTGGACCTTGGTTATTTCTCCTTAAGCCATTTTAGACCAAGATTCAATTTAATTTTTCTTTTTTGTAAAAAAGTACTTTTTTTGGGTGATTAGCCCCCGCTGATCTCAAAAATCTTGTCAAAAAAAAATTTTCAATGTGCCGTTATCCCAGAAAAGCCTGCATTTCAACTTTTTATGCAATTTTAATATTTGGATTTATATGCTATTTTATTAATTTATTTCATTATTTTCAAAATAAATAGTTTCAAAATACTTCAAATTACCGGAATTTGATAATAAGTTAAATCTAAAAAAAATTAAATTTATTAAAAAAATTAAAAGCCGAAAATCAAAATATGCTAAATTTTCCTTTTTGCTTGAAACAATTTCTGTGCTGATTTGCATTGCATTTCATGGACATATAAATTGCGGTGGACAAGTGGGTATATTTTTTTCAATTGCAGAAAGATGAGACTTAACATTCGTAACCATATGTTCCCGAAATTCCACCTTTTTCATATATAAATATTTTTTTGAAAAAGATGTTCTCTACTGTTCGAAAAATCGAACAGAGGATCAAAATGGGTTAACCGAGTGTCAGAGATTCTAACGTCCGTTCGTCCGTCTGTGAAGACACTATGCACACTAGGGCATCCCATCAAATCTAAGCTTTCGAATTTCGTTTCGTAATACCTGCCAAACGATGGCCACGTTAGAGTGATTGTGGAAAAATTTATGGAAAAAATTTCAAAGGTCATCTTCAGTCGGCAACCAAACGAGTTTTATCCAAGTTTTTCTCAAAAGTTGGAAAATAATAAGTATGTTATCTCAAAAATATTAAAAAAACAAGTAGAATAGTTAAATTCGACTTGGCGGAATCTATAAATACCCTCCACAATGCCCTTTTTAAGTGATAGTAAATTTTCTAACGTGAAAAAAATAACATTTTTGATAAAAATATTTTATTTTGTGTTAAACAACTTTTTTTTAGTAAATTTTGACAACAATAATTTACTAAATTTCTTTTTGAGTGTAATTTTTTTTTTAGTAAAAAATTTTTTTCGAATGTATTTTTTTTTTTAGTGTAAAACACATTTTTGATTGACAAAAATACGTTGTTAAATATTTTTGTGACTTACCAATGTTTCTAAAACATGTTTACCGGGTTTTCAACTCGTGAATTTAAGTTGAATTTAATCTGAAATTCACGGTTTTGCTAATAACTTTTGAACCACTGCACAGTGGCCGAAACACCGAATCTAGCGGCGCTTAATTCGGAAATGTAAAATAATGAAGCCCAATGCATATTTGTGATTATAAAACTTATAAAGAATTTAATTTTTAACCATATTTATTTCAGTGTTTTTATGTATTTTGGGAAATTTATGTGAATATCGGGAGGGTGGTCTGTATGAGGACTAGAAGTTAAAATGTTCCGATTCCGTTAAAATTTAGAGTGATTATTTATGGCTACGAAAAAAATTAACAATCGAATTTCAAGAGGATATTTGTTAAAATACTATTGTTAGGGCTTTTTAAGTAAAACTGGAAGGGGAAATTAACATGGGGGCTATGGGATAAAATAGACTGATTTTGTCAAAAATTTAATAGGTTTTGTTCTTTCGATAAAAAATCTTAAATTTCAAATTTTAGGCAAATCGATTGGAAATTGTGGTCTGTATCGCGTTTATACTGTTTATTTAGACAGGCAGATGGACCCTAAAAAACCGAACAACTTGCGCGAACTAGCACGCCATACTGAAACGTCACAACAAAAATAACCCAAAATAATAATCAAAACAGGAATTGGACCGAATACGATCGAATTTCAAAA
Source organism: Pegoplata infirma (assembly GCA_963921195.1). Taxonomy (NCBI): domain Eukaryota; kingdom Metazoa; phylum Arthropoda; class Insecta; order Diptera; family Anthomyiidae; genus Pegoplata; species Pegoplata infirma. Next base: position 29,720,342 of record OY992538.1, on the reverse strand, counting down.
GTTGCAGTCCATGAAACTATAGTTTATATCACAAATGTAAACTTCTATAATGAACTAATAATAAACTAGATACACACAGGCCACAAACATTTATTTTTTAGTTAAAACATACCTTTTACTTTCAAATAAAACTTTTTGGCTCAAAATGTATAAACAATTGACTTAAAAGTGTCAAGAAAAACTCACTGAGTAATTAGGCCCCAAATTCCTTTAATACACTTGCTGCAGAAAATGTATATTTGACAGCTTACAGCTGTGCGAATATTGAAAGCAAAACAAAAGTAAAAACGTAAATTTTTTCTGTAAAGTATAGGTAAACGATGCAGTGCAAAAACATTTATCGATCTTAATTTTTAAATTTTGACTTTAGCGCCGCTAGATCAGTGATTTCGGCCACAGTGCACTGGACCGATTTGGCTGAAATATGAATATGAATATATGCCAAGCTTCAGCATCCTTAGAATTGTCTTTCGAAAGTTAGCGTGTTTTTTATCTCATAAATTCACGAAAAACCCTTGCCGAAATTCAGTCTTTTCCTCATAACTTTTGAACAACTGGACCGATTTCGCTGGATTACAATACCAACCTGACTAGGTAAATGCCCAACATATATGCCCAACTTCATGACCCTCCGTAAAGTCTTTCAAAAGTTAGAGTGTTTTCAACAGACAGACAGACGGACGGACATCGCTAGATCGTCTTAAAATCGATCGAGGATCATGAATACATATACTTTATGGAGTCCTAGACCACTATTTCGAGGTTTTACAAACGGAATGACAAACTTATATATACCCTCTATCACTACACCATTTTCAATTGTATTTCAGAAATTATCAATTGTATTGCAGAAATTATCAATTGTATTTCAGAAATTATCAATTGTATTTCAGAAATTATCAATTGTATTTCAGAAATTATCAATTGTATTTCAGAAATTATCAATTGTATTACGAAGGTTAGTCAGATAGTTTTACGAAGGTGAGATAAATTCTGAAATACAATTGATAATTTCTGAAATACAATTGATAATTTCTGAAATACAATTAATAATTTCTGAAATACAATTCATATTTTCTGAAATACAAATTAAAAATTTCTGAAATACAATTGATAATTTCTGAAATACAATTGATAATTTCTAAAATTCAATTGATAGTTTCTGAAATACAATTGATAATTTCTGAAATACAATTGATAATTTCTGAAATACAATTGATAACTTCTGAAGTACAATTGATAATTTCTGAAATACAATTGATATCTTCTGAAATACAATTGATAACTTCTGAAATTCAGTTGATAATTTCTGAAATACAATTGATAATTTCTGAAATACAATTGAGAATTTCTGAAATACGATTGATAATTACTAAAACACAATTGATAATTTCTGAAATACAATTGATAATTTCTCAAATACAATTGGAAATAGTGTAGAGAGGAAAAAAAAATGCTGATCAGAGATTTTGGCCTACAGATGCTGATCAGCATAATAATAAAGAATACTGAGTTTTTGACATTAAGGAAAATATAAAAAGATTTTTCAAAAATCGGCCATAACAAATTGATGTGGAAATATATTAAGAGAAGTTGTTAGTAAAAAACAAGTAAAAAATTAATTTTTCGACCTTTCCGAATGTATTGATACCCTCCACATTGTAAAAAATGTTTATTTGCAAAAAAAAAAAAATTGTACATCCAAAACTACTGAACCGATTTTGATGATTTATTTTTAAATTATGAAATTTAAAAGTCTACAAACCAAAAAATTTCATGAAAATCGGTTCGGCAGTTGCAGCCGACTTTGTTCTTTAAAAACACATCCCACAATTAAGTGGCAATTTTATATAAAAATAGTTTATCTTTCAATTAACAAAAAATAAACAATATTGCGTATTTTTTGTTAACAGCTGTTTAAAAATTCTTAATGTTAAGGTATTTTTTTCAATACAATTCTTAATTTGTATCCGGTGAAAGACTGAATTCTTTTAAAATCTGCAACACAATAAAAAAAAAATATAATTAAGCTAAATAGAGTAAATTTTTTTTAAATTGAAGGCGGATTTTTTTTTGTGGGGTTAATCTTGAAATTTAGTATAAAATTGTAAATTATAAATTAATTAATTTGTGCTGGACAAATTAAAAACGTGTAAACAAACTGGGTTAATTTTGTTTTATAATTTTTACATTAAAATTTTAAGTTATTTGACCACCATCTTACACTTAAGGGTGACCTTTAGGGAGGATTGAGAAATAATTTTTCCCAAATTTTACTGTAAGTCAAAATTAATTCCTACTCATGTGAACTAAGAAAAAAAATTTATATTTTTTTTAAGAAACACAATAAATATCCCCGCCTGAACTTGATATAGACCTAGCAATGTCGTTTTTTATAAACAGTCTCATTGCCGTTATACTAACAAAGTGACACTAATTACTTAAACTCGAAACTACGTTAGCTATAACCGGTATGAATTTCGCTGCAATCGGTCCAGTACTTACTGAAAAACCGAATTATTAAAAATAAACTATCACGATGCGTATGATTGCTATTGAAAGGCAATTACAAAATTAAGTATACGTTTATACAGTTTTTAATTAATTGTTTTTTTTATTTTTAGTTCCAAAAGTTCCTTTAAATATATTCGATTAGAGTATTATTCTGGCTCGAGGCCCAAAAATATTTATGATATTGTCCATATCATAAATATAAATATTTTTGGGCCTCGAGCTAGAATAATACTCTAATGTTTTCAATTAATTATAATTACATTTATATATAACATTATTTTACCAATTTTAAATTCGTGTAAAAAAATCTAGCACTGAACTAAAAAAAAAAACTGTGAGGATTTTGTTATGGAAAATGTCAACTTTCATTTGCTTATGGTTTCATCCCATTCCGATTTTGGTTTTTCACTGTGTAATTAATTTCCCCACTGATATCCGAGTGGTTGTTACTGACGTCATGTTATTAAATCCTTAATGTTATTTAAACCCTCATTAATTCTGTGCATATTCATCCCATAATATTTCAATAATTTTTTTTATTCACACTCGTTAACAAGCTGCGTTTTTGCGGCACGTGAGTATTAAATATAATAATAGGTATTTTCTTCTTTTTTTTATCAACACATATAAAAAAGTAAAAATAAATTATAATAAATCCCATTAAATCGTAAATCATACTTTAGATTTTCCCTCCAACACCAACTGTTCATCAAAAAGACTACTTACATAAATGAATTTACACGCATGTAATGATATTATGATTATTAAATAAATAAGTGGAGTACAGAAAGAAGAAAAGAACAATATTGAACAAATGAGAGGAAATTTTTGTTATAAAAAGCATTTACACTGTTTGCAAAATTGAGAATTTTCGTTAGTTTACTGGATTTTGTGCTACCACACACAAAAAACTTTGTCAAATTACTAGGAAAAGGCTCGTAATCCCATTTTACCAATATTTGACAGTTTTATGATTTTTATAGTTTATCGACCTTTTTCTTATTAATTATTTGATTTTTATAGAAATTATTTCTAAAACAGGCTTTTAAGGTCAGTTTTTTCTCCTAAATGTAAATAAAAGACATTATTTATTCATTTTCTATCCGACGTTTCGTTGGGATTTTTCCAACATCTTCAGGGGAATTTTTATTGAATATATAATCCTTTAGTCAGTTTTACATTTATAATTAAATAAAAATAATATTTCACGATACAAATGGTACGACATAAAACACATAATTATGTATAAATGCAAAAATAATTAACACAAAAAATATCACAGTATAATTGTTTCTTAATATTAGATCACAGTTGGAATTAAACTCTTTTTTAATTGTTTTTTAACAAACAAATTTAAATCGAAATTTACATTTTTTTTTTGTAATTTTAAAACTTTTTTTTGTAATTTTACTAATTTCCAAGATAATTTTACAAAAAAAATCTAGTAAATTCACGAGAATTCCTTGTAATTTTTATTGCCCCAAAAAACTGTAAACCCGGCTAAAAATGAATTGTATATGAGCATATATGAACACATCTGACCATACATCATTAATTCGAAAACATATATGATCATATAAGAACATATATTAAAATTGGCGCTTATTCAATATATGACCATATATGGTAAAACATACGATAATATGCGATCATATATTGGCCCATCCTTAACATACATAAATTATCATATATGATCGTACATGAGCTTGTATACATTATTTTTAGCCGGGAATTCACAATTTTATTGGTAAAAAGCTTGTAAAGCTAGTAAAGCTAGTAAAGCTAGTAAAGTTACGAAACCTCCTTGTAAATTTTATCGTGTCAAAAAATTTGTAAATTTACAATTTTATTGATAAAAACCTTGTAAAGTTACAAAATTATTGGAAAAAAGCTTGTAAAATTACTAGGAATTTTTGTCAAATAGGAGGTAGCAGAAAAAAAGTTACAAGTTTTTCTTGTAATTTTACAAGGTTTTTTTTGAGTGCAAGTCGTCAAAATTTATATACCCCTGACTCACAGCTGACTTTCCCTTTATAAAATTGCTGACATCTTCATAAAATTTTTAAAAAAGTCCCCCAACACACCCCCTTCAAGTAAGTTTAGGTTGTGTTAAAATGGTGACCAAATCGGGCATTTCACTCCTCTTTATTTTGTACTTTAAAAATCGTAAACACGAAAATCCTATCTGATTCCGTTTTCGAGTTATTGCTAAAATATTACACTGTTCGACAACAAAAACCTCCCAGTAAAATATCCGGTTCTTATAGATTTTGCTGTTAAAAAGTCAAAAAACCAATAAATTCGACCTTTTGTGGGACCACTGTTATGTTGCTTCCAACAAATTGGACTTGATTACATATAAATTGGACCTCCTGATTTGAAAACTGCTAAAAAAAATTTAAAATATTTTTTAAAATTAAAAAAAAAAAATGTCTATAAAAATTATAATTCTCCAGTTCGACTCTCGTATTGCACTTATTACACTGTGCAACAAATTTTGGGTCATCACATTGAGCCTCAATGCCTTCAACGCCATATGAAAGTAGACCATCAAGTGGACAAAATCACCAAAGGGTTTTGCAAAGTCAGTTCGGATTTCTTTTTTATAGCCCACTGAAGTTTTTATATTTTTATCAAAGGCGTTTGGAAAACGTCAAAATTACTATAATAAGAGCACATCTGAGCTTCAAAATATGATTAGATATCTGTAGTGAAATTTTATGGCGGTTCTTTTCTTAGAATATTTTAACCCTCTAACTGCCATTTTAAGGGGTCATTTTAGTCCTTTTTCAAAAACTAAAAACAGAAGTCTAATAAAACGTCCATTTAGAGGGTTAAAATGTTCTACAAATATTTTCATAACATTTATGAAAACTTCATTAAAAAGTTTTATTGGGCGAACTTTTATGACAAATTGTTTTACAGTTCTTTGAGTGTAGCTTATATTGGTAAATTGAGGTGGCGTCCTGCATCCTTTTTGATTATTAGACACCAGCATTATCATGTTAAAATATTTTCGGCTTTGACATATATGTTGGGCACTTACCTGGTCCGGTTGGTATTGCAATCCAGCGAAATCGGTCCAGGGCACAGTGGCCGAAATATCCAATCTAGCGGCGCTTAATTCGGAAATGTAAAATAATAAAGCCCAATGCATATTTGTGATTATAAAACTTATAAAGAATTTAATTTTTAACCATATTTATTTATTTCATTGTTTTTATGTATTTTGGGAAATTTATGTGAATATCGGGAGGGTGGTCTACATGAGGACTAGAAGTTAAAATGTTCCGATTTAGTGTGATTACTTATGGCTACAAAAAACATTTACCAGTCGAATTTTAAGAGGATATTTGTTAAAATACCATTGTTAGGGCTTTCTAGTAAAACTGGAAGGGGAAATTAACATGGGGGCTATGGGATAACGTGGACCGATTTTGTCAAAAATTTAATAGGTTTTGTTCTTTCGATTAAAAGTCTTAAATTTCAAATTTTAGCCAAATCGATTGAAAATTGTGGTCTGCATCGCGTTTATACTGTTTATTTGGACATTCAGATGGACCCTAAAAATCTGAACAACTTGCGCGAACTAGCACGCCATACTGAAACGTCACAACAAAAATAACCCAAAATAATAAAAAAAACAGGAATTGGACCGAATACGATCGAATTTCAAAAGTTGCAGTCCATGAAACTATAGTTTATATCACAAATGTAAACTTCTATAATGAATTAATAATTAACTAGATACACACAGGCCACAAACATTTATTTTTTAGTTAAAACATGCCTTTAACTTTCAATTAAAACTCTTTGGCTCAAAATGTATAAACAATTGACTTAAAAGTGTCAAGAAAAACTCACTGAGTAATACGGCCCCAAATTCCTTTAATACACTTACTGCAGAAAATGTATATTTGACAGCTTACAGCTGTGCGAATATTGAAAGCAAAACAAAAGTAAAAACGTAAATTTTTTCTGTAAAGTATAGGTAAACGATGCAGTGCAAAAACATTTATCGATCTTAATTTTTTAATTTTGACTTAAGCGCCGCTAGATAAGTGATTTCGGCCACAGTGCAGTGGTTCAAAAGTTATGAGCAAAAGACTGAATTTCGGCAAGAATTTTTCGTGAATTTACAAAATAAAAACACGCTAACTTTCGAAAGGTAATTCTGAGGTTGGCGAAGCTGGGCCCATATAGTTGTCGTTCCCTTGGCCTGGTTCGTATTTCAGCCAAATCGGTCCAGTGCTTCAAAAGTTATTAGCAAAACCGTGAATTTCAGATTAGTTTCACAATAAATTCACGTGGTGAAAACCCATTAAACATATTTTAAAAACAGTGTTAAGGCCGCTGTTCCAAAGAAAGTAATTCACATTAAAAATGTGAAAATGAAAATTTCCGAATTTTTTTGTTGTTCTAGATTTCACATCCGAATTTCTTTTTCGTTTTGTTTCACATAAATAAAATTTGGTGAAAGTAAAACAAATGCACTTTTTTCCTTATAATTTTTTAAATTTAAATTATTCGATTTCAACTTCGGATGAAAGCGTGATCAACAAAACACTAAATTTGATTTCATACAATTCGGAAATTTTCATGTGAATTGAAAAGTTGTGAAAGACAGAACAGAGGCCTAAGTCACAAAAATATTTTACAACGTATTTTTGTCACTCAAAAACATTTTTACACAAAAAAACTTAAAAAAATACACTCGAAAAAAAATCTACATTAAAAAAAATTAGTAAATTATATTTTTTTTTTTCAAAAATTATTAAAAAAAAAAATTTACACAACATAAAATATTTCTAATTAAAAATTTTATTTTTTCACGTTTGAAAATTTACTATCACTTAAAAAGGGCATTGTGGAGGGTATTAATAGATACGGCCAAGTCGAATTTAACTTTTCTACTTGTTTATATTTCACTCAGTTTTCTCACGTGAAATTGTACTATATTCTGAAATTTTAATACATAAGTAAAACCTCGAAATAATAGAAAACAACTCGAGTTTTAGTAATTATATAATTAAATTAATACATTTAATTTTAAGTTTCGTAAAAAAATTCTAAAAAACCACAAAAAAACTCGTGCCGCTCTATTAGCTGTTTGTTAGTTGTTATTAGAGTTGTCAGTCGATTAAGAATAATTCGATTAATCGATCAAACAAAACCCAACTCTTGTTCGAATAATTCAAAAATGACGATTTTCGAATAACGAATAAATCGATTAATTAATGTCGATTAATCGAACAATTTTTTTAATTAAAAAATTAAATAAATGATTAGAATTTGATTTATTCTCATAAATTTTGAAAGATTTTATACAAAATGTAGGAAAGTTAAAATATATTGTAGCCATAGCCCTGGATAGCACATCCATTATAGAATTAGAGGGAGTTATCAAGTTTTTAATAAATAATTTAGAAAAAATTAATAATTCTTTTGCATCAGACTTACTAAAACGTATTAAAATAATAATTAATGAGAGACGTATTAAAGTGTTAAATACGTTAATAATTTTTCTAAATTCTGGAAATTTTCCGAGCAATGAAAGTTTCTTAAAATATTCTCCAAAAAGCGAAACAAAAGAATATGCAAATGAATTATACTCCAGATTATTTTATGTTGAAAGTAATCACAATAATTCAGATAAAAGTATTGAAATAGAGCAAGTTATTAGTAATGAAAATAATAATCTTTTATGCAAGTTAAATAACACAGCTCAACAAGAAAATGCGTATTGGATTCTGGTTAGTGATTAGGATAGTGTCTGTTGCGCTGATTCCAAATCCGGAGCCCAAATTTGTCTATCACGTCAGGATTTTGAGTAATTCGCGGTTAAAGTGCCGAAAAAGGGCATTTTTGACCCTTTTTAAAAGCTTATAAAATAAGATCCCGACATGCAAATGACTTGGTATCAAGCTCATTCGAAAGCCTGTAATTTTCTCTTAAAGATAAGATAAAATGTTCTAAAAATTTAATTTTCTAAAATGGTAAAAAAATCATTAGCAAAAAACCTTCCATTTTTTCAATATTTAGTTTATTTACACAGTGTTTTTTAACAAATTTCCATACAAATTCATACGTAAATTTTAGATTTAAAGCAATTGTGGCTAATGATTTTTTTACCATTTTAAAAAATTAAATTCCAAGAAGATTTGATCTGGTCTGAAAGAGAAAACTACACACTTTCCAATGAGCTTGATACCAACTCAATTGCATGTCAGGATATTATTTTTTAGGCGTTCAAAAATGGTCAAAATGGGCCTTTTTTGACACTTTAACAGCGATTTTCTCAAAATTGTGACGTGATAGAAAAATTTGAGTGACCGTTTTGGAATCGGGGCACCAAACCCTATCAACTTTTTTTGGTTTCATCCAAAACGCAGCGACAAACCTCAGATTTGTAGAGCGGTGTAATTCAATTCAAAGTATTAAAAATTCAGAAAATAAAAAGGATTTCAGCGATATATCAGACGATATGTTATATTTGGAAAAATCTGGAAAAAAGAACAGAAAAAATAGATAAACATTTTTATGCTCTTCTTACTATACACCTACTTCAACAATTAGCGAAAGAGTGTTTTTAAAATTTAATTTAATAAAAACAAAAACCAAAAATCGTTTGAAAGCAAAAAAATTGAGTCAACTTTTATTTTTAAAAGATTATTTCTTAAGAACAACTTAAAATGTCTTATTTGACAAAAATTAAAATCATTTATGATATATTTTGTCTGAATACTTCAAATAATAATTTGTATTTGAATTATTTCTAAACAAGTATTAAAATCGACATCCATTAATTAAAAGTGATCTCAGTTATTCAATTTTTAACTTTTTTTAACTTTTAACTATTTTATTTTTAAGTTTTGTATGCATTTTTTCGTTAATAAAAATTTTAACTTTCTTATTTTAAGATTTTTTATATGAATTGTTTATTTTTTTTTGTTAATAAAAATATTTTTTAAAATAATTTTTTTATTCGTTATTCTCTTCGATTAATCGAATAAATTTTAATCTTTAATCGTTTGATCGAACGAGGAAAAACAATTATTTGAATTATTCGAACAAAGTTGAAAGTCGAATAATTGACAACTCTAGTTGTTATGGACTGAACAGACGCTACTCGGCAGATGTCACAAAACAGCAAGTTTTATGTACAAAATTTAATGAAATTTTTTAATGAAACTATGAAATCTAATGAAGCAAATTTTATGAAAGTTATTCCAAATATTCATGATATTTTATTAAGCTTATGAATTCCTTCATTTGTTAAATGAAAATAAAATAATGAATCGCGTATTTGCGAGCGTGCGTGAGTCAAAATTTACTCACTGGCCCATCTCTAGTGTCAAAGATCATTTTAAAGACCATTTAGCAAATATAAGAACTTTAATGTACAAATAAAACTAACTAAAATTGGAAATTGTGTAATAAATTAAATAAAAACATAATAATAAAACATAAAACAAAACATACAATGAGTATAAACATCTGTTTGTAAAGTAAATTGTTTATGAAATTTTATTGCACAGTATTTTTTCGATATATTTCTCTATATAATCAATCATTGTTTAAATAGCTGAAGAAGTGAAATAATGTAGAAAAAAAAACTTAAGAAAAACTTGTATAAATGTGTTGATGATCTTGAAAAGAAGATTTTGTTTAAAGTTTTTCTTTTTTACTATTGCCAGCTTTTACTTTTTTGTTGGTGAAGGCCAATGACGAAAAACAGAGCTAATTAATTAATAGTATTTGTTAAAAAATAAAAGAAAAACGTAAACAATATCAAAACATTTTTAAAATTAAATAATTAAGTGTTGCAAATCAAATTCACTACCCAAGTAAAAAAGTTTTGATAAAGTCATATATAATTTTATAAACACCATATATAATTATATGGAATTTGATGCGAAAAATGAGTCGATAAAACCATATAAAATTCTATCAATGTTGATTAAATTTTAATAAAATTTGATATAATTTTATGCGAAAATTGGCCCCCTCTATTTGATATAAAAACAACAAAATTGTTTAATCATATATAATTATATAAAATTATATCAAATTATATAAAAATTTATATAATTATATAGAATTACATAAAATTATATATAATTATATATATTTTGATATAATTATATATAAATTGATATAATTTTATGTAATTTTATATATTTTTATATAATTTGATATAATTTGATGTTATTTTATATAATTATATATAATAATATCTATTCGCTAATTTTTCTAAATTTATATAAAAAATAGGGGGCCAATTTTCGCATAAAATTATATCAAATTTTATTAAAATTTAATCAACATTGATAGAATTTTATATGGTTTTATCGACTCATTTTTCGCATCAAATTCTATATAATAATATATGATGTTTATAAAATTTCATATAACTATATAAAAACTTTTTTACTCGGGTACATTTTTTTTTTTTTCATTTAAACACTAAGACGTATGATTAATATTTAATTAAATGTTCATCATACGTCTGGTGTGATGGTTGTATAAATGAAAGAGAAAAATTACTACTCCTGAAAGCAAACAAAATCAAAATTTCTATTTAATTAAGTAATTAATTGATTCAAATTCACCAAATTTTTTTTTATTTAATCATTAAGACGTATGATTAATATTTAATTAAATGTTTATCATACGTCCGTAATTTTTTGTAAAGATCAAATAGTAAAACTACTTTTCATATTTAAAGGCTCATTTCTTGTTTATTGCAATTATAATTAATTATTTAATTTTAATTCTGTTTTATATATTGTTGGACTTTATATTTTATAACTGAAGTTTTTATTTATTTCGGTTTGAGTCCATATTAATTATTTCTGAGAAATAATTATTTTTGTTGTACAATGAGAAAATCTGAAAAAATAAATTGACAACACAGGCTAAGTGGAGATGTCGACAGCTTTCGGAAGAAGCCACCCTTCCTTCGTCAGCACTCTTCGATTGTCACTGTAGGTGTGTAATATTAAGATCAGCTATTTAAACGTACATTAAGGTGAAAAAGCGAACGGGAATTATATCACATTTCATTGCCCATATGTTACGTTTAGCACGAACTTAATGAATCTATTTTTAACTTTTTCCAACACAGTTGTAATTTCTTACACTGTAGTAGATTTTCTCAGAGTTGCAACCCTTAGTAGGACTTTTCAAGTCTTGAAAAATGTCCGTTAGGTTTGAATTTATATTTCGAATTTCTAGTTCTTAGAAATATTACTAAATTGCATTGTACCTTATGAGTTGAGTTTTAATTCTGTTTTATATATTGTTGGACTTTATATTTTATAACTGAAGTTTTTATTTATTTCGGTTTGAGTCCATATTAATTATTTCTGAGAAATAATTATTTTTGTTGTACTGACTGTGCTGACGAAGGAAGGGTGGCTTCTTCCGAAAGCTGTCGACATCTCCACTTAGCCTGTGTTGTCAATTAATTTTTTCAGATTTTCTCATTGTACAACAAAAATAATTATTTCTCAGAAATAATTAATATGGACTCAAACCGAAATAAATAAAAACTTCAGTTATTTTATTTTATTTAAACTTTTAAATTTTGTTTAATTTTGTATAAAAAACCCACACAATAATTTCTACTTTTGAAGAGAAAAAAATTTCATAATATTTAAAGTTAAAGTTTACAAATATTGTGACTCTTACAAAGTTTTTTTTACATTTTTTTTTATAAAAAAAGAAACTAGTTAAAAGTTATTCATACACTCTGTTGTTTGATTATATGAGTTGGCTGCAGTTGGGGAGAAAAATGCACAGAGAGATTGTTATCATCGTCATCATATATTCATACATATGCATGTAAATAAATAAATATACAGGAAATAAGTTTAAAAAGTTTTTTTTGTTGGTTATGTAGTAAGAAACAAAAAAATAAAATAAAAAATACTGTTCAAAAGTTTAAATAACATATTACAAAGTAAACCAATAAATATTTTTTTATGCATCTCAAAGAAGTGATTAAAACTTTGAGACATGCTCTTGTCTTAAATAGGATATTTTGAGATTATATTATAAATTTGAAATTTTTTCTTTAAATATTGTTTTAATATTTTTAGATTAAATTTTGAGACTTTTCAGTCCAAGGGACCTAAAAACAGTTACTTTTTTCCTGTTTCAACTTTAAATAAAATCAGTTTTTAAATAAATCATTTATCGAGTTAAAACAATTTATTAACCGCTTTTAAAATGATTGCTGGGATATTTATAAATATAAGTTTTTAATAAAAATTATACAGAAAACTAAAATATACACATTAGGGCGTTTTACCAAAAACATTTTTCTGATTTTCTCAACTATTGAAGCGGGATATGAATTCTTATGGCCTAAGCGATTTTAGAGATTTTTTTCAGATTTTTGGAGGTTCGGGAAGAATTTGTTCAAATCGAGTTTATCCAAAAACAAGTAGAAAAGTTAAATTCGACTTGGCCGAATCTATGAATACCCTCCACAATGCCCTTTAGAGGTAATAGTAAATTTTCTAACGTGAAAAAAAAACATTTTTGATTAGAAATATTTTATTTTGTGTAATTAAACTTTTTAAAGTAATTTAAAAAAAAAAAAATACTAAATTTGTTTTGAGTGTAAATTTTTTTTTGAGTGTAAAATTTTATTCAAGTTTATTTTTTTAGTGTAAAAATATTTTTGAAAAATAAAAATACATTGCAAAATGTTTTTGTGACTTCCCGGAGAAAAATGTTCGTATATGGAAACATATACGAGGATATATGGCATACATATGTGAAGATATATGACCATATATGAACCATATATTAACACATATGTACATATATGAACATATTTGTGGGCATACATAATTATGTATGAATCATATACGTCCATATACGTAAATATATGGCATACATTGTACATATATGAAGCATATATGTTCATATATGCTCACAAATATGTTCATATACCCGGGTAAAAAAAAGTTATAAGACGCAATTTTTAATTATATATGAACAGATATGCTTTTATGTAAATCCATATTAATTTTGATCCGAAAATTGGCGGATCGAATATTATACAATTATATCAAATTCTATTATTTTTGATAAAATAATATCAAATTTGATTAAGTTTGATCCCAAAAATGGGTCTATCTAATTGTATTAAATCATATCTTATCTGTTAAAATTAGATAAATTTTTATGTAATTGGATGAAATCTGGTAAAATTTTTTGGAATTTTAAACGTGAAATTAGAAATTATTTTATCAGATTGGATACATTATCAATTAGAAGAGTTTTTATTGCATTCTTCGGAATTTTTCGGGACTTAGCAAATTATGTATTAAAAATTAGTAATTTTTTTCTAAAATCATTTATAAGGGATTTAAATTTTCCAAAAAATGATTGTGTCTTAGAAAATTTAAATTTTCGGAACTCAAAAACTTTTCAAAAAAATTAAATTTCTCATAAAAACACTTTCAATGATTTTTTTACTTCAAAAAAATTTCCAAAAAAATTTTGTGTCCGAGACTTTGGAAAATTTTCATAAAATTTTTTAGGACTTTTTTTATTGTCCGGAATTTTTAAAATTTTTTTCGGGATATAATTATAAATAAAATCATATATCTTTTTATCTGCCATATCTAAAAATTCCCGACCTTATATGTCATATCAAATTTCATATAGATCAGTATATAAATAGATATGAATATGTATGCTATCATATTAAAAAACCAGGAAAAATACAATGCTATATATAAACTTGTATGTCCATATCAAAGTTCATGCATAACCATATATAAATATAAATAACTATATAATAGCATATATGATTATATCAGATCTTTTTTACTCGGGAGCCGCAATAAATCTTAGATTAAATTAGATCTGGATATATAAAAATATATAATTTAATATGATTGTATCAAATTATAGATCATTATATCAAACCTTTTTTACTAGGGATATCAAAAAAAAATCTTTTTTTTTTAAGATCATGCCCAAATACACAATTTCATTATTTTTAAATTTTTTTTCCCATTAATTTAAAAATCTTCAAGTTTTATTAATCAATTTTATTAAATCATTTCATTACTTTCAATACGTTTTTGTAATAAAGTTAAATTTCGCGTTTTAGCCACTTGGCCGTCGGTCAACATGGGTTAAAAGCGTCTTGGAGTAGTAACATTTGAAAACCGTGTAATAAAGGTCAAATGGAACAGAATTCAATTGAACTTTAATTAATTTTTAAAAAAATTTTGGTCAAAGCAAAAAATACACAATAATGGTTGAAAAAAATTATTTTTTTTAAAAATCGCTAAAATTAAATCGCTACATGTGCTAAATGGAGAGAGCGAAAAATACCCAAAATTCAACATTAATTCTCCAAGATGTATTCAATAAATTAAATTTTTAAATTTATGGGAAAACAATTTTAAAAATCATGAAATTGTATCTTTTGGCATGATCTCAAAAAAGGGAATTTTTTTACCTTAGGTAGTAAAGGGTTAAAAGTTATATGCAAAATAATGAATTACGGTAAGGGTGCTGAAAGGTGGCATATATATTTCTAGTTCCTCTGGTCCGGTTCGTTATCAATTTCAGCCAAATCGGTCTAGTGGTTCAAAAGTTATAAGCAAAACCCTGAATTTCAGATTGGGTTCACCTAAAATTCACATGTTGAAAAACTCGAGTTTTAACACAACAATCTTTAAAAACAATGATAAGCCACAAAACTACTTTACAGTGTATTTTTGTCACTCAGAAATATTTTTACACTAAAAAAAAATTCACTAAAAAAAAATTTACACTCAAAAAAAATTTTAAATTATTTTTTTTTACAAAAATGACAAAAAAAAGTTTTTTACTCAAAATAAAAGTTTTCTAGTCAAAATTGTTAATTTTTTTCACATTAAAAAATTTATTATCCTTTAAAAAGGGCATCTACTTGTTTTTTCATTTAATTAATCAGACAAAAAAATAACATTTTGTTTTCATAATTTTTTTTTTTCGTAAATTTTTTTTTCATAAAATTTTTTTTTCCTCAATTTTTTTTCATCAATTTTTTTTTTATCAAATTTTTTCATCAAACATTTTTTTTAATCAAATTTTTAAATTATTATTTCTGTAAAGACAGTCGAGGTCAGGCTCTAATTATAACTATGTATTATAATTTTTTTTTTGATTTGTTATATATGGTTTTGAACTGAGGAAAGTGTGAAAGAAAAATTTAATTTTTCTAAAAATTTAAGTCTTCCTGGTTTGTTTCTTACTAGTTTCATATTATCCAGTTATAATAATCTTCAGAAAATCTTTTAATGTCAAATTTATTCAGTTAATAGAACTCTATATGTGAAAATTATTAACAGATCGCAGCCGACATGGATTGAACCCATGATCTGTAATACTTTGCTATTAACTGCTTGTAACGTACAATCACTCTAGACCGATACGCCAAGTAGGCTGTTAAGCAAGTATCAACTAAATCATGATTTTTCAATTCGTGTTTTTATACCCTCCACTTAGTGATAGAGGGTATATCACAAAATCTTTTTTAAATTTCAACTCAGTGAAACTGAAATAAATGTTTAAAAAAACCGGCAGCTTTTGGAATTTAGAAAAACTGTAAATGCAGTTGTGTAAACAAGACCTTGAACCATCACTGAGAAATGTTTCTACCAAAAAAATGTGTTATTACAAACATTTTTATACCCTCCACTTAGTGATAGAGGGTATATATAAGTTTGTCATTCCGTTTGTAACTCATCGAAATATCGGTCTGGGACCCCATAAAGTATATATATTCATGATGCCCGATCGATTTTAAGACATTCTAGCGATGTCCGTCTGTCCGTCTGTCTGTCTGTGGAAAATGCTCTCACGGACAAAATATTGCACCGAGATGACTGAAACTTAACATATATATTGGAAGTTCTCCCGAGAAGTTTGGTATTGCATTTGAGCGATATCGGTTCAGCGGTTCAAAAGTTATGAACGAAAATGTAAGCACACCTCAAAAATTTCGGTACATTCAATATAACCTAAAAATACAAAATGCTTTAATTCGGCTTCTGGTTGACATATGTGAACATAATTGAACACCAAATGGTATTAAAACAAGTACGAACATATTTTTTGACAAAAAAAGAAAAAAATCGCGGATTTTTTTTTACCAAAATTTTTTTTCGCGGAAATTTTTTTCAAATTTTTTTTTTTTCAAAAGTAATTTCCTTTTAAATAAAGTTGTTTGCAATAATCTTTTTGAAATTGTGGAGGGTATCACTACATTCGGCAAGGCCGAACTTAACTTTTTTACTTGTTTTGGTTGTTGCTGTTGTTTTTTCTAACAGAAGAGTTGTTATTGTAAATTGTGTAAACAAATGCTATTTTTAGTAATCATTATTCTTCTTCCTCTCCTTCATCAATTCTGATCTGTTTGGGTTTGTTAAATTTCTTTGTTAAAAAAAATTTCATTTGTCAGATCAACAAATCGCGGTTGTGTTTGTTGAATTTCTTTATTGAAAATTAATTTAAGATTTTTTATTTTTGCCAGATCAACAAATTGCGATTGTGTTTGTTGAATTTCTTTGTTGAAAACAAAAAAAATCTTTTTTCAACAATCAGAATTTACAAACGTTTGTTGGTATTACAAAATTCACTTTTCACTTTCAGTGAAAAAATAATTGTATTCACAAATATGGGGGTCAATATAACAATTCGTTTTTTTTTATGTGCAGTTTATGTGGGACACTTTTATCAAAAAAAAAATGGATTAATTTTTTTCGTGCCATTATTTTTCTCTGAAATTAAAAACAAGTAGAAAAGTTAAATTCGACTTGGCCGAATCTATGAATACCCTCCACAATGCCCTTTTTAAGTGATAGTAAATTTTCTAACGTGAAAAAAATAACATTTTTGGTTAGAAATATTTTATTTTCTGCCTAAAAACTTTTTTTATTTTATTTTTGAGTGTAAAATTTTTTTTTGAGTGTATTTTTTTTTTTGTTTTAGTGTAAAAAAAATTTTTTTTGTTAATTTTTTTTAAAAAAAAAAAATAATTTACAATTTTTTTTTTTGAGTGTAAAATTTTTTTTGAG
Source organism: Pegoplata infirma (assembly GCA_963921195.1). Taxonomy (NCBI): domain Eukaryota; kingdom Metazoa; phylum Arthropoda; class Insecta; order Diptera; family Anthomyiidae; genus Pegoplata; species Pegoplata infirma. The sequence continues at coordinate 29,702,733 of OY992538.1, read as the reverse complement.
TGTTAACTTTTTTTTGGTTAGAAATATTTTATTTTCTGTAAAAAAACTTTTTTTTATTAATTTTTGAAAAAAAAAAGAAAATAATTACTAATTTTTTTTTTTTGAGTGTACAATTTTTTTTGAGTGTATTTTTTTTTTGTTTTAGTGTAAAAAAACTTTTTTTTGCTAATTTTTGAAAAAAAAAAAATAATAATTTACCAATTTTTTTTTTTGAGTGTAAAATTTTTTTTGAGTGTAAACTTTTTTTAAGTGTATTTTTTTTTTGGTTTATGTAAAAATATTTTTGTGTGACAAAAATACCTTTTAAAATATTTTTCTGACTTACAAATGTTTTTAAAACATGTTTAACGGGTTTTCAACACGTGAATTTAAGGTGAACTAATCTGAAATTTACGGGTTTGCTAATAACTTTTGAACCGCCAGACCGATTTGGCTGAAATTTAAAACGAACCGGACCAGAGGAACGAAAAATATATATGCCACACTTCAGCACCCTCAGAATTGCAGTTAGAAAGTTACCGTGTGTTTTATCTCGTAAATTCCAGAAAAACCCTTGCCGAAATTCACTCATTTGCTTATAACTTTTGAACCACTGGACCGATTTCGCTGGATTGCAATACCAACCTGACCAGGTAAATGTCCAACATATATGCCAAACTTCAGGAGCCTCCGTAAAGTCTTTCAAAAGTTAGCGTGTTTTCAACAGACAGACAGACAGACAGACAGACAGACAGACAGACGGACAGACGGACGGACGGACGGACGGACGGACGGACGGACGGACATCGCTATATCGTCTTAAAATCGATCGAGGATCATGAATATATATACTTTATGGGGTCCTAGACCAATATTTCGAGGTGTTACAAACGGAATGACAAACTTATATATACCCTCTATCACTAGAGTGGAGGGTATAAAAATAATTAAAGAAAAATTTAAGTCCCACTGTAGTTTTCAAATTTTTTCAAAGGCGTTGGAATAAGTAAAACAAAATAAATTAAATAAACTTCTGAGATAAATAATATTTCTCGTGTCTTCAGTGAAATTTGATGACGGTTTTTTTCTTAGAATATATTAACCCGCTATCTCCTATTTTAAGGGGTCATTTTAGTAATTTTTCTCACATATCTCCATTAAACACCAATAAAACGTGCGTTTAAAGGATTAATATAGTCCGAAATTATTTTAAGCATTGAATTTCAATAGAGTTTTAGTCCCAAACTGATGGCTTTTAAAAAGACCTAATAAAAAAAAAAAAGCAAAAAAATATGTGCAGAATACTTTAACCCTTTAAACGCAGGTTTTAATGGTTTCAAATAAGAATATTTAAAAAGGAACTAAAATGACCCGTTAAACTGGGAGATAGAAGGTAAATGTGTTTTAAGAATAAAACCACCATTAAATTTTATTGCAGATATGTATAAAAAATATTTAGTTTAGATGTATATTTTATAAATTTTTAACGACTATTTTACGAAATTTTACAATATATGTAGGGTGACCATTTTTTCCTGAACTCAAATCAGTACGCCCAAGTTTTTATGTTGATTTTTTAACACTTAAAAAATTTCACTTAAACTAACAAACTTGGGGTCAATTGGAATTCTATTAAAAATAACTGCCATAAACTGTTTTCGTTATTCTACAGAAAATTTAGTCGACTTTAAACAATTTAATTCCAATGTTTTGATCGTTTCAGTGCAATAAATATAACAAAAACCCACAGGTTTTGAGAACAACAAAATTTCTTAGATTCTGGCGAAGCTTAAGTTTTGATACTCTTTCTTTTAGAAAACTTCCCAGACAAGTACATGTTTTTTAAACAGCCCTGCTGAGAGTTTTTTCAAATAAAGTCAGATGACATTACCTCATTAAACATCGTGGAATAATTTGGATTCATATACATGTAAATCCCGGTTTAGCTAATCTCGCTTTAACGAATATTCGATTTAACTACTCCGACGACTTATTTAATTGAAATTCATGTTGTATACATGAATTTCAATTAAATAAGTCGTCAGAAAAAATAATTTTTTAATGTTGAAATGTTGAAAAATCAGTACAATCAGTACAACGTTTTTTATCAGTACACGTAATGAAAAATAAGTACATGTACTGATCAAATCAGTACGAATGGTCAGCCTAAATATATACTTTACAATTTTACATTTTTACGCATTTTTATGATATTGCACAAATTTTTGGCTTTTGGCAACCCTTAGTAAAATTTGATGAAAAATATTTTGGTAGAACATGTTAACGCTTTAAACGCACGTCTAAATGACGTTCTATGACGATATTTAAAAAAGGGACTAAAATCACCCCCAAAAATAGGAGATAGAGGGTTGATATTTTCTAAGAAAAGAACCGCCATAAATTTTACTGAACACATGTGGAAACTTTATTAAGCTTAGAATTTGATTTAATTCATTTTGTTTTACTTATTCCAAGGCCATTGAAAAAATTAAAAACTACAGTGGGCTATAAAAAAAACTTAAGCGATATTTTCAAAACTCTTTTTTTTCCATATTTCCGAAAAACTAAAACTTTTGTTCAGCGATATTTTCAAAACTCTTTTTTTTCCATATTTCCGAAAAACTAAACTATTGTTCACGATTTGTTAGTTCTCTTCTTTTTCGCCAAGCAAAGTTTCATAACAACCCGGTTTTTCCAACAAGGCTACCTTAACTCTAACAATAAGTTGTTAATTTATTACTTGGGCCAAAAATTACACTGTGCTACAGTGAAAAAATACTTCTGATGTGACATAGTATAGGTTGTTGGTCTTGTCGAGTAGATCACAAAAATGCCCATTAAACATGTCAGACACACTCAAATTTTAGAGTTATTGTCAAAAAACGTTTTTTTGGGACTTATCTCACTAAACCTTGTGTAATTCAGAAAATTTTCAACCGATTTTAAATTTTTAAACTGTTTTGGAAAGAAAAAGGATAGGGCTTTCTGTGTGTGAATTGGTCAATACGTAAAAGAAATATATCTATTGATTTTTTCTAGAAAATCAATTTTTTTTTGTTATTTTTTGAAAATTTTTCGAGTTTATCAATTTTTTTCTGCTATAGTTCGTTTAACAACATTTATATTTATGAGATAATTAAATTCTAAATACGATAAGCTTTATCCTGAAAAAATCGGATAATAATTGACAGAGTTGTGATAATTTTTCTAAAAAAGAAAATTAAGATTTGGCAGGAAATCGCCGTTCAGATAACCCAGGCAAAAAATAAATTTATCATAAATGGTCATGTACAATATTTTTTAAGGTTTTTGGGGTTCTGGCCTTTAAATTGCTCTATTGCGTCAGGTTTTTGAGATATTTAACATAAATAGATTTATCAAAAACATAATAAGATAGCGCAATTTCAAGGTCAAATTCGAATTCAGGAGGTCAAAAACCTTTAAAATAATAATACGTGACCTCTCAGTATGTTCGTTTATTTTTTTATTTTTTTTTTGCCTGGGTTATCCGCACGCCAATTTCATACAAAATCTTAATTTTCTTTTTTAGAAAAATTATCACAACTCAGTCAATTATTATCCGATTTTTTTGGCATAAAGCTCATCGTATTCACAATTAAATTTTCTTTAGGAATACGTTTAGTAATATAAATGTTGTTGAACAAACTATAGCAAAAAAAAATCGACAAACTCAAAAAATTAACAAGTAGAAAAATTAAATTCGACTTGGTCGAATCTATGAATACCCTCCACAATGTTATCTGATAGTAATTTTCTAAAAAAATTGCATTACAAATTTTTATTAGAAATATATTATTTTGACTAAAATTTTTTTGTGAGTGTAAAATTTTTTTGACTGTCAACATTTTTTTGAGTGTGAATTTCATTAAAAAAAAATTTAATTAAAAATTAAAAAAAAAACATTTTTTTTTTTGAGTGTAAAATTTTTTGAGTGTAAATATTTATTAGAAATATATTATTTTGAGTAAAATTTGTTTGTGAGTGTAAAATTTTTTTGACTGTCAACATTTTTTTGAGTGTAAATTTCATTAAAAAAAAAAAAATAATAAAATTAAAAATTAAAAAAAAAAAACATTTTATTTTTGAGTGTAAAATTTTTTTGAGTGTAAATATTTTTTTTAGTGTACTATTTGTTTGAGTAACAAAATTACTTTGTAAAATATTTTTGTTGTTTTATACCTATACGTATATGTTAAAAAAATATTTTTCACATATTTCCCTCATTTCATTTTACCATCCTCGTCTTTAAAAACCAAAAACAAACTAATATTTGATTTTTTTTCCAAAAATACTTACTATAGACCGTTACATATAGTTACAAAAACAAAAACAATAACAAATATTTACTTGTCTAACAACTAAACTGCACCCCACGGCAGGAAAACAAACAACAACAAGTTTAAAAAAAAAAACTGGTATTTCACCATGCTTTTAAAACTTGTTTAACGAGTTTTCAACAGTTTAAGGTGAAAAAAATCTGAAATTCAGAGCCTTGCTTATAACTTTTGAACCACTGAACCGATTTTGCTGAAATTCAAAACCAAATAGACTTGGGAAACGACAAAGATTTGTAACACGTTTCAGCACCCTCAGAATTGTCTTTCGAAAGTTAGAGTGGTTTTAATCTCGTAAGTTCGCAAAATTCCCTTGCCGAAATTTACTCTTTTGCTCATAACTTTTGAACCACTGGACCGATTTGGCTGGATTGCAATACCAACCTGACCCGGTAAATACCCAACATATAT